>JAKSZT010053817.1:463508-565502 GCA_026826555.1 Tolypeutes matacus | reverse complement strand
GAAATAAATGAAAATGAGAACAAAAAAGCAATAGAGAAAATCAACAAAACCAAAAGCTGGTTCTTTGAGAAGATCAATAAAATTGACAAACCCCTCGCTAGACTAACAAAGAAAAAAAGAGAGAAGATGCAAATTAATACAATCAGAAATGAAAGGGGGGAAATTACAAATGACCTCACAGAAATAAAAAGAATCATAAGAGGATATTATGAGAAACTATATGCCAACAAACTAGACAACCTGGATGAAATGGACAACTTTCTAGAAACTCATAACCAACCTACACTGACACAACAAGAAACACAAGAACTTAACAAACCAATCACAATGAAGGAGATTGAATCCGTCATCAAAAATCTCCCAGCAAAGAAAAGTCCAGGACCAGATGGCTTCACAGGTGAGTTCTACCAAGTATTTCTAAAAGAATTAACACCAATCCTGTTTAAACTCTTCCAAAAAATCGAAGAGGAGGGAAAATTACCCAACACATTTTATGAAGCTAACATCACCCTAATACCAAAGCCAGATAAAGATTCCACAAGAAAAGAAAATTACAGACCAATCTCTCTCATGAACATAGATGCAAAAATTCTCAACAAAATACTTGTAAATCGAATCCAACAGCATATCAAAAGACTTACACATCACGACCAAGTGGGATTTATTCCTGGTATGCAAGGCTGGTTCAACATAAGAAAATTAATCAATGTAATACACCACATTAACAAGTTGAAGGAAAAAAACCACATGATCATCTCAATAGATGCAGAAAAGGCATTCGACAAAATCCAACATCCTTTTTTGATAAAAATACTTCAAAAGATAGGAATAAAAGGAAAATTCCTCAATATGATAAAAGGCATATATGACAAACCCACAGCCAACATCATACTCAATGGGGAAAGGTTGAAAGCTTTCCCCCTAAGTTCAGGAAGAAGACAAGGATGCCCACTGTCACCATTGTTATTCAACATTGTACTAGAAGTTCTAGCTAGGGTATTTAGACAAGACAAAAAAATTAAAGGCGTCCAAATAGGAAAAGAGGAAGTAAAACTCTCACTGTTTGCTGATGACATGATCCTGTATTTAGAAAATCCTCAAGGATCCACAACAAAGCTACTTGAACTAATAAATGAGTTCAGCAAAGTGTCAGAATATAAGATCAACACGCACAAATCAGTAATGTTTTTTTTTTTTAAAGATTTTATTTATTTATTCATTTATCCCCCCCCCTTGCTGCCTGTGCTCGCTGGGTCAGCTAACCACGCCGTGCGCACGGGCTTGCCTTCACCAGGAGGCCCTGGGAACTGAACCCGGGGCCTCCAATATGGCAAACGGGAGCCCTACTGATTGAGCCACAGCCGCTTCCCAATCAGTAATGTTTTTTGTACACTAGTACTGAACAATCTGAGGAGGAAATCAGGAGGAAAATTCCATTTTCAATAGCAACAAAAAGACTCAAATACCTAGGAGTTAATTTAACCAAGGAAGTACAGGACCTATATGCAGAAAACTACAAAACAATGCTAAAAGAAATTTTAAAAGACTTAAACAAATGGAAAGACATTCCGTGTTCATGGATTGGAAGAATAAATATCGTGAAGATGTCGATCTTGCCCAAACTGATTTATAGATTCAATGCAATACCAATCAAAATCCCAACAGCTTACTTTACAGAATTAGAGAAGGCAATTACCAAATTCATCTGGAAGGGTAAGTGCACCCGAATAGCCAAAAGCATTCTAAAAAAGAAGAGCAATGTGGGAGGAATTTCACTGCCTGACCTTGAAACATATTACAAAGCTACAGTGGTCAAAACAGCATGGTACTGGCATAAAGATAGACATATCAATCAGTGGAATAGAATTGAGAATCCAGAAATAAACCCTCACCTATACAGTCAACTGGTTTTTGACAAACCTACCAAGCCCGCGCTGATGGGAAAAAACAGTCTCTTCAACAAATGGTGTTGGGAGAACTGGATATCTATAACCAAAAGAATGAAAGAGGACCCCTATCTCACTCCCTATACAAGAATCAACTCAAAATGGATCAAAGATCTAAATATAAAAGCCAGGACCATAAAACTACTGGAAGAAAATGGAGGGAAACATCTTCAAGACCTTGTAGTAGGTGGTGGTTTCTTGGATTTCACACCCAAAGCACGTGCAACAAAAGAAAAAGTAGATAAATGGTACCTCCTCAAAATTAAACACTTTTGCACCTCACAGGACTTTGTCAGAAGGGTGAAAAGGCAGCTGACTCAATGGGAAAAAATATTTGGAAATCACATATCTGATAAGGGTTTAATATCCAGGATATATAAAGAGATGTCACAGCTCAACAATAAAAAGACAAATGACCCAATTAAAAAATGGGCCAAAGACTTGAATAGACATTTCTCTGAAGAAGAAATACAAATGGCAAAAAAAGACATGAAGAAATGCTCAACATCACTCATGACTAGGGAAATGCAAATCAAAACTACAATGAGATATCGTTTCACACCTATCAGAATGGCCACTATTAAAAAGACAGAGAACTACAAGTGTTGGAGAGGATGTGGAAAGATAGGAACACTTCTTCACTGTTGGTGGGAATGCAGGGTGGTACAACCACTATGGAGGACTGTTTGGCAGTTCCTAAAGAAGTTGAATATAGACTTGCCACGTGACCCTGCAATACCACTACTGGGTATATACCCAGAAGAACTGAGAGCAGTGACACGAACAGACATCTGCACACCGATGTTCATAGCCACATTATTCACCATTGCCAAAAGTTGGAAACAACCCAGGTGTCCATCAACAGATGAATGGATAAACAAACTGTGGTCTATTCACACGATGGAATATTATGCAGCTGTAAGAAGAAATGAAGTCATAAAGCATATGGCAACATGGATGAACCTGGAGGACATTATGTTGAGTGACGCAAGCCAGACACAAAAGGACAAATACTGTATGAATGCATTACTATGAGACAAATATATTGTGTAATATATTGTTTGATTCACACACACAAAAAAACAAAAAAACAAACAAAAAACAAAACAACAAAAAAATTTACATGTATCCATTACATTTAATTGAGAAATGTATATATTTATTCATCTGTGTTTACTTTTTAGTTTTTATTGCTTATGTTTTCAATTATTAAATGTACAAAATAAAAAAAAAAAAAAAAAAAAAAAAACCTGATACCTGCAAATTGTGACTTTCTCCCAGGCTTAATTAGCACGGATTGAAAATAAATTGACAAGTGTAACTTTCTCATGTTGTGATTCAATATTTTTTTAGTGAATTGTCCACGTTATAGAACATTGTTTTATCATATAAATTTATGTGTGTGAGCTCATAATTCTCTCTTATAAGGTCATATGAAGCAAGTTTAATGTTTTGGTATCAGGTTTACTGCAACTTTTAGGTTAGGATTGTGTGGGTCTTTTGTTCTGCCTAAATTGCCAAGTTAAGAACTACTGACCATCATAGGTACCATCGACATCTGGCTGGCCAGGATTCGAACCCTGGTTCTGCCACTTGTTTGCATTGTGTCTTTGGGAAAGTACTTTAATCTCTAAGTCTACGTTTTCTCAGCTATAAAATGTGAATAATAGTATCTGTTTCACGGGGTCGATGTGAGGCTTATAAAAAATAATGTATGTGCATACCCCTCTCACATAACAGGGGGCCAGTAACTGGTAGTTATTCTCAATCCTATAAACTCCCAGAGAGTGAAGCAGTGTCTGTTTTTCTACCACATTATTGCCAGTGTCTGGAACCTTCTTGGCACTCAGTAAATTTCCTCACATTTGACCAGCTTCTGGGGTGCAGAGGTGTTCACTCTGCCTTCTTCAGATCTTCTCCACTTTGGTGAGTTGAAAACTGTCATGTGTCAAATTAGAGATTTCTTTGGGGACAGAATGGCCCTTGAGCTTCTTGGGGCAGGGGCCATGCTGGGTAGTCAATATGAAAGGCTTAAAATTGTGACAGGAATCGGGGAAACAAAGGCGGCTGACCACAGTTCATACCTTCAGAACTAGGGGGATCCAGTGACCTCATTTTATAGAGAGGGAAACTGAGACCTGGAAAGAAGCAACTTGAGCAAGGGCATCTGGCCAGTTGGGAGAAAAGCAGGCACTTGAACCCAATCTCCTGATGCCCCACACAGAGCTCTGCCCCCCCCCCCATTATGTCCTATCCTTAGCTGCCTCCTCAAGCTGTTGTAATGTGATCATCTGCTTGTCTTACCTCCCAGAGCTTTGCAAAGCCTCTGGCCTCATCTCCCCTCTGGGAATAAATCCACATTCCCCACCAGGAACTGCAGGCAGCAGTGGATGCTGGTAGCTTCCTTTTGTGCACAGGTCATCCCACTAGGGGTGGCTGTGATCCCTAGGGCATGAGGGCAGCAAGTGTACCCCAGAGGGAGGACCATCCCTAGTTGTCTCCAGAAGAGCATTGCCTGATGTCTTCACCCTGGGGTCTCATCTGTTGGGTTAAAAATGTTTATTCTTTAATTTGATGCAACATTCATTAAGAATATGTAAAAGGAAAAAAAAAAAAAAACATCAAGAAGAAAACTAAACACGAAACAAAACGATTGCAATCCCACCACCTAGAGAACCGCTACTAATGTCTTGGCACATTTCCTTCCAGTCTTTTTTCTCTGCATATATAGGCATTTCCCTTTCCCTCACCCCACAGCAGATTCACACCCTGTATGCAGAGCTTTATATTCTGGATAGCTTTATTATCAGTCACTCCCCATTTCTCTCCAGCTCCCTGCTTCAGTCCTAGACAACCGCTCATCTTTCTTTTCTTTAAAGATTTGCCTGTTTTTGACATTCTGTATGAACGGAATCATATATGTGGTCTTTTGTGATTGTTTCTTTCATTTTGCATAATGTTTTTTAAAAAAGATTTATTTTATTTATTTCTCCCCCCTCATTGTTTGTGCTTGCTGTCTGCTCTCTGTGTCTGTTCATTGTGTGCTCTCTGTGTCTGTTCATCTTCTTTTTAGGAGGCACCAGGTACTGAACCCAGGACCTCCTGTGTGGTAGGCAGGTGCCCAACTGCTTGAACCACCTCCATTCCTCACTTGTTGTGTCTCTCATTGTGGTTCCTCATTGTGTCTCTTCATTGCGTCATCTTGTTGTGTCAGCTTGCCGCACCAGCCCATTGCATCAGCCCTCTGCCTTGCTCATCTTCTTTAGGAGGCACTGGGAACCGAACCCAGGACCTCCCATGTGGTAGGTGGGTACCAAACTGCTTGAGCCACATCCACTTCCCAACATAATGTTTTTGAGGTTTATCCATATAGCATGTATCATTATTTCCTTTATTTTTATGGCTAAATAATATCCCATTATATGGATAGACCACATTTTATTTCTCCATTCATCAGTTGATGAACATTTGGGTTGTTTCCACTTTTGCCTATAATGAATAGCACTTCTATGAACATATATGTATAATTTTTTGTGTATACATATATTTTTATTTCTTTTGGATAGATAATTAGAAATAGAATTGCTAGGTCATATGATAGTTGTATGTTTCACCTTTTAGGAACTGACTGCCAGATTATTTTCCAAAGTGAATGCACATTTTCCATTCCCATCAGCAATGAATAAAGTTTCCATTTTCTCTACATTCTCTCCAACACTTGTTATTTTCTGTCTTTTTGATTATAACCATCCTAGTGTGGGTATGAAGTGGTATCTCATTGTGGTTTTGATTTGCATTTCCCTAATGCTTAATGATGTTGACCATCGTTTCATGTACTTATTGGCCGTTTGTCTGTCTTCTTTGGAGAAATGTCATTGAGATCCTTTGCCCATTTTAAAATAGGACTATATGCCTATTTTTTATTATTGAGTTGTAATAATTCTTTATATATTCTTATAAAATATTCGTTATATAAGCCCCTTATCAGATAAATGATTTGCAAATATTTTCTCCCATTTTGTGGGTTATCTTTCCACTTTCTTGATGAAGCACAAAATTTTAGTTCTGACGAAATCTCAAGAATATTTTTAAGACATGATTTTATATTTTATATAGGTGTGCCATGATTTGTTTAACACCAATTTGTAAACAGCTGCGTTGTTTCTTTCTTCTTTGCTCTTATTAATAATGTGATACTATTCCTCTCTGTGCAAAAATCTTTGTGCACAATTCTGATTGTCTCCTTAGGACAAAGTCCTAGACATACAACTACTCTGTGTGAGGATATAAATGCTTTTAAGATTCTTACCAAGTTTCTTTCCAAGAAAGATCATGCCAACATACCCTCCTCTGCTCACCACCCACCACAGCAGTGCTTGAGAGTGTCTGCTCACCATGTCATTATCATTTTCAAAAAAAAAAAAAAAAAAAAAAATCTCTTCCCTGGTTTTTATTACTGAATTTAAAAAAATTTTTTTTTCCTGGCTGATCTGGACTCAGCTGTGGTAGAACCTTGGTTGGGAAGGAAATTTGAGGTTCCTCAGAGGGAAGTCTAGGCAGAAGGGATGGCAATGTTAAATCCCAGAATTTCTTTCCAGAAATGCCATTTTATTACTTTTGTGTACAAATAACAATTCTCTGGGATGAGAAAGCATCACTTTTGTCAGGTTCCTTGGGGAACCTGCTTTAATGAACAGGGAAGTCAATGGCAACTCTGCCAACCCTTTGGAAGCATCCATTCCATCTGCCTACTGACGACGGGTGCCTTCAGCATTGGACACCACTCATTCTTGTTTGCATCATTAATTTCTTCCTTCATGGTGATACAAAGTGTAAAAAGAAAAACAAAATAGAGATACTATGGCTAAAAGAATTAAAATGGAGTCTGGGGGTCAGCCTGGAGATCACTCTTAGGCAAATATTAGCCAGATATCACAGACTGACAAAATATGCAAAGCCTCAAGCAACACTGTTCCTCAAAACCCCCAAGGACATCAGGACACCCTAAAACAAACCACAAGATAAAGAACTCAGTTAAGTATCTAACCTGAAGGACAGAGAACCCCAAATATCCACCAACCACAAACAACTTGTCTAATCTTTCTCTTTAAAAACCCTTGCCTGGAAATGCCAAGGTGGGGCACAATTTAGGTTGCCACCTCAATCTGTGCTCCCCGAATTGCAATTCTGAGACCCCAAATAAATGCCTTTGTTGCCTTGCAGCTTAGTTTGTTATTTCTCGGTTGACAAAAGTATTCTGAAAAAATAATTCATTCAAATTATTCCAAACTTCCAAATGACTGGTATTGACCATCCAGGAAATCTCCTGATTTCTCAGTTTGGTAGTTTGTGGTCTTTAAGCAGTCATTCATTGATTCATTCATTCACCAATCATTTCTTGAACACATGCTATGTGCCAGCCCCAGTATTAGACATTAGAGACACAAATATGGGTCAGAGTTTATGATCTCATGCTTGTACTCTTTGGAGGTCCTGGAACACTTTTAAAAACATGATGAAAATGGCAGACTTCCTTCCCAGAAAACCTCATGGCCCACAAGCACACATAGAATTTTGTGAGTTTATAGCCTCCTTGGTGCCCATCCATGGATTTCCTAGGGGTTCCATAGACCCCAGCTCAGAATCATTGTTATATTGCAAGAAATGAAAAAAGAGATGCAGTTGTTATATTTATATTATTATTATGTAACACCTTGAAGCTTAACTCCTGATCAAGGATTTTCATCCTCTTACTGCAGATTTTGTGGACTTTGACATTTGAACTTGGGTTCCTAAGTTAGGTACATGGGATAGTTGAGGTGCTGCGGCTTCAGCAGAAAGACGACAGACATGGTTGTGGCCCTCATGGAACCTGCAATCCAGGGAGGGCCTCTGCTATGCACCTGGCCTAGCCTTTCCTGGGGACACCTGCTGAATCTCATAAGGGCTTTTGACCCCTGGCTCTCATATAACCGGTTGGAAAGAAACAAGGGTGAGACGAACAGAAGAGGGGAAACGAGGGTGACAGTGGCCTCTCGGGGTTAAGCTGCCTGGATTTCACTAGGCTTTGTGACCTCAAATCAAGACAGGCGCTGTGGGTTGCTGAGTCCAGCCTGGTCTTTCAGATGACATGAGGGCTGGGTGAGGGTTTGGGGAACAAATCCACCTTGAATGGTGGAAACGAAGGCAGACGTATGGGCATGGAAGGAGGTCAAGGAGTGTGGCTGGAATCTAGATGAGCTCTTCAATCCCCATCTCCTTTCTCTCTCCCCAACATTATACAAAAGGAATATGGAAATGCATTGAACCAGGAGGCAGCCAGCTGTTTCAGAACAAGCAATAAAGTGGCACAAAGGGAAATGTTGTTTATGAACCCCTGGCATCTTGGTTTGCTGGAGCAGGTACTGTCTGAGAACAGGCAAGCCTGGGGAAAATGGAAGGAGGTGTTGATTTAGGCATGGGCCTGGCTCCTCTAGTGCTTATATTCCTGTAATTGTGGCCCCCTCATGGGTCATGGGCTCTTTGCAAAGCCCATGAAAGCTATGAACCCTGTCCCCATACACTGTTGCAAATGATTTGAGGAGGTTCATGGTCCATTGGAGTCCATCCATGAATTCTAAAGGGTTGCTGGAAAGCAAATTTTAACTTGGGCGCTGAAATGTGTCCATACTCCATTTACTGCTATTAAAGAAGGTCATAATAATAAAAATCAGGGATCGGCAAGCTTTTTCTGTAAAAGGCCACAGAGCAACTCTTTTAGGCTTGGAAGGCCATACAGTCTGTGTCCCGACTCCTTAACTCTGCCTTTGTAGGGTGAAAGCAGCCATAGGCATTATATAATCGAACATGGCTGGGTTCTAATAGAACTCTATTTACAAAAATGGGCTGTGGGCAGGATTTTAGTAACAACAGCCAGGGCTTAGGAACGCTCAGCAGGAGCCAGGAGCTGAGCCAGGTGTTTACATTGTTATCCCCATTTCACAGATGATGAACCAGCTTTAGAGGCTTCATGACTTGCTCAAGGTCATTCAGTGGATGATTGATGGAGCCTAGATTCTGACTCAACATATCTGATTTTATTGCTTTATTCCTAAGCGACAGGAAAGTGTTATGGAAGTTAAAAGGTAAAAGGTCAGATGTGATAATGATGATGGTAAATTTAGTGGGATCTGCTACGTGCCAAGCACTATGCTAAGTCCTTTGCATGGCTTAACTCAAGTAATCCTCATCACAACTCACTGTTATTTGTAGTACTATTATTACTTCCACAAGGCAGAGGCACAGAGAGGTTTACCCACTTGCCTTAGATCACACAGCTAGGAAGTGGTGAGGCTGGATTTGAACCCACACTGTGCTCCCAGCCTTCCCCTATTGCTATCTTGAAGCCCACAGTTTGTGGTAATATTCCTTTTATCATCTGACAGGACATGGACCCTGACCAGTTAGAACGCAGCCCTGAGTTAGGATCCTGGGCCCCCTACTTGCCAGCTGTTACCCACTTTAGTATCTGGATCATGGGATGGTCCTAGGAGAGGGTTCTACATAGCTGGGGCTTGGGGCAGTGGCATTTACCAACTAGTCAGGAAATATTTTAATATTTACAGAACTGGTATGACTGTTCAGATCATGTCTCTACAAGGTGGAGCTGTGCCAAAGAGGCACACCCAGGGTGGGTGGGTGGGGGTACAAATGGGCTCTGAACAGGGGGCCCTGCTGGTGACCAGAATGCTAGGGGCACCTGGGTCCCTGGAGGAGATGGCAGTCAAGAATCTGAGGTCTGGGACCCCTGAGCAAATAAGCTTAGTCCCTGGGCATCACTCCATTTCACTATCCCACCCTCACCTGTGGGGACCAAGGACCCCACCCCCAGCCCTCAGCCTCCTGCATGGCCTAGACATAAGTTAAAGGCCAGCAACTCTCCCCAGAGGGGAAAGAATGTATAGATGTTATCGTAAACTATAATCTTGCCAAAGCAGTAGCCCTTGGTAAACTTTCCTGAAAGTGTAGTGAAAACATCACCAGAGGGAAGCGGCTGTGGCTCAATCAGTAGGGCTCCCGTTTACCATATGGGAGGCCCCCGGGTTCGGTTCCCGGGGCCTCCTGGTGGGGGCAGGCCCGCCCGCACAGCGTGGTTGACTGACCCGGCAAGCGCAAGCAGCAAGGGGGGGATGAATGAGTGGATAAATAAAATCTTTAAAAAAAAAAAAAAAACATCACCAGACCGCCCCCCCCCCAGCAGAAAATCTGTTCACACACCCTATGACATGGCCTTGTTCTAAAACCCCTTATATGTCACCGCTCATTTTCTCATCTCTTTGTGGAGCACCAGTTTCATTCATTCTTTGACCAGTCACTATCAAAGATTCTCTCCTGTCCGTAAGTCCCAGTAAAGCTTATGCCTGACTAAATGCCAGGTGTGTTCTCTGGTCTCGCGGCCTCACCAGCTCATGCCCTTCAGGGTTGTAACAATTGGCGAGCCACGAACCAGGAGACCGAAGGACCACTGGCAGTAGCGGGCATGAGCTCAGGGAAAGGAGAATCCGTGGGGGAAATCCTGGGGTGGCCTTATAACATCCATGGGGGTGGGGAGGGGTGACTACCCTCCAGGATGAGTGGGGACTGCCGAGAGAATATGGGGATGCCCAAAATACTCCAGCAGTTATGCTGGCCCTGCGATAGCAGATAGCAGAGCAGCTGCGCTTAAATAAGGAAAAGGGAGACTGCCAGAGAGTGGCAGCTATAGTACAGCCCCTCCTGCTAGAGGCAGAAGAAGCGGCAAAGGCTCTGTGTGCTGCTTGGAAGGAAAGTTCAAGTTAGAAAAGGGTAAGTCCTAGCACTGGCAGAGATGAAAGATTCCTTAACCGATCACCTGCCCCAAGTTGATGGTCATTTATGTTGCAAAACTGTGTAAAATGGGAGAGTTTAATGGAATGTTATTTTGACAATGTTTTAAGTTTTTATTTTGATCAGAATTTTTATCGAGGTGTTAGAAAGAACTTTCAGTTTTAAATCAATAGCTTACACCTGAACTTCGAGTCTAAGTGAACTCCTGAAGAGTAATTCAGAATATATGTGTTAAATGTCTGACTGTCTAAACTGCTAAATTAGTGCTTAACTGTATTTATGCTGCTCAATTTTCCTAACTGGTTGCTGGTTACTAATAAAAGTGTTTCCAAGAACGAGCTTGCATAGTACAGACAACACTGATTCCAGAAGAAGCCTCAAAAGCAGAAAAAATCAGAGCTGTGAAGTGATAGAGAGCTTGGACATAGCCACACGAAAGGAGTGAGAATTAGGAGTCAAATTAGTGAGCTTTATGTTTCCGTTGGTGTATTTTAACTCATTTTGTGTTTGTTAGTTCAGTGTACGTTTTCATACCTCTGGATGGTAATATTAAATTAACAAATGAAAATTCTTAAAAGAGCTCTATTCAGATTGCTAAAAATTAAATAAGCACTTATATTAGTAAAGGAATACTCCTGAAGCCCAAATTCGGAAAGCCAAACAGGATAAAAAGTCACATAAAACCTGAATAAGGAAACTATTTAAAGAAAAGAAACTAAAAAGTTTATCCTGATTTGTCCCAAAATCTTTCTATGTCCCCAGGGTCTTCTCCTAATCTTGACTGAATTCCAGTAAAACTGGTTTGGGAAACTAAGGGTATGGGCTGGGTATGGAAAGATAGAGGAGATGTGAGTTTATCCTAGAATTCTGTCTACTGAATTCTGGAAATTAAAATAGGAACAGAGGGGATATTACAGAATAAACCTTGTTTTGTATAGTCTGTCCTATAATTCCCCAATTAAATTTTAAAAGCTTTTGAGATGACAGTAATAATCCAATGGCCAAATTTCAGCCAGTAAAGAAAAAGTCATTGAAAGCTAAGGAAAGATTTTTCTAAGTTATGATTAAACAAATTAAACAATTATAGTAGATTCCAGAACTTGGCAGTTAGTATGCTTTTAAGGTCATTCACAATTTTAGAATTTTATTAAAGAAGAAAGAGGTTTTAGCCTCCCGTGGAAGAAGGAAGAAAAAAGAACATTTCTTGCATAAACTATAATTGTTTCAATTTTATTTAGCTTGGGTAGAATCTCCCTAGGTTTATAGGATACTAATAAGATAAATTAGTATTATGTGTATTAAATCTTTAAGGTGGTAAAAATTGTAAGTTTTTGGCTAATGAAATTATTACACACCTCTTTTAAAAAACTGTTTTTGCCTAAATTGAATAGTTTTTTTGTTTTGTTTTGTTTTTTTAACAGAACAGAATAAGGGATATGAGACTTAAGTGGAAATAGAACGGGGCTTCTTAACCTTTGTTGCTCCACGGACCCCTGTGCCAGTCAGGGGAAAACCAGGGACCCCTTACCAAGTCCACACTCTACTGTGTATTACTGAATAAATATATCACACCCACAGCAGCACGTCCCCACAAGACTAATGTTTTTTTTTAAATTGAGATTCGAGCTCATGGACCCCTTGTTAAGAACCCCTGATATAGAAAGAAGTAAAAGGTTTGTGGAAGTGAATTCATAGTCAGTGCTGACTAAAATTTGATGTTTGTTTAAGGGAATGTGTTTTGTCCTAAGATAAGATGACTGGTTTTCATAAAATCAGGGTGGAGATATGTAAGACAAGATTTGAATGTATATGGGAAGTTGTGGAAGATATTGTAGAAGGTAACGTTAAGTGAGGGAATGTGTGCTGTAAAGGTGAAATTTGTCTTGAGATGAAGTAACTATAGTCTATATGGCTATGGGTAGGTATGGGAACTTTGTAAAAGCATTTTCTAAACTGAAAGATTATAATGTAAGTGACTGATTCCAAGAAAGCTAGGAGTTAATATTAATAGCAAAAAGTAACTTTAATTATTTAATTAAAAGTTAATTGTGAGAAGTTTGTAAAGCATTGTCTAAACTGAAGTACTTAAATGGCTAATTCCAGGAAGCCATTATTAAATAGAAACCTAAATTGATATTGATAACAAAAGGTTACTTCATAACAGGGAAACCTGTCAGAGGCCACCTCCATCTGCATATTAAAGTGACGGTAGGGGGAACATAATCGTGATTCCATTGGGAATCTTAGGTTTTCATAAAATAATGGAGAAAGTAGTTTTTCCTGTGCTGCTGTAGTAAAATACCTGTTAATTAACATAATCAGGGTAAAGGTGTAGAAGTGAAAAGTAAAATATTAAAAATAGCTAAGTCCATTTAATATGTTATAGACTGCATTGGAAGCATTTAGAAAGTGTATAAAAATTGATAGACTTCAGGAAAGCGGCTGTGGCTCAATTGGTTGGGCTCCCGTTTACTATATGGGAGGCCTTGGGTTCGATTCCTGGGGCCTCCTGGTGAAGGCAAGTTAGCCTGCACTGCACGGGGAGCTGATGGCGCAACAAAGGGAGATAAGCAGAAACAGAAAAATGCAAAGCAAATGGACACAGCGAGCACAAGCAGCAAGGGGGGGGGATAAATAAATAAATAAAAAGAAATCTTAAAAAAAAAAAAAAATTGATAGACTTCAGTATTGTCAAACTCTCTTGTGCATTCAAACCAGGCCTCTAGTACCCTGCATGGTGTCTTACAATTTGAGTTATTGGCTAGGTTGGTCACTTCGACCCCTAAAAAAAAAAGATCTACCACATCTCTGGACATGGCTCCTTAAGTGGATGGAAAGTACGTTGCAGTTTTGGACCCCTGCAGCAGCCAGTGATGGCTCAATATGGTCAGATTTACAGTGGACATTGCCTCCAGGCTGGCTCGGTTTCATAGTGCCAGTGTTATGCACCAGGCCAGTGAAACACTGGAGCCTCCTTCTAGGGCCAGTGGAGCTGCAGCATGCTGGCTGAGTGAAGGATATACCAAGTGGCACAATAATTACTAGAGTAATGTGAGTAGAAGCTGGACAGACACAACTGACATTATGGCCCTGCTCCCATGGAGAGACAACATGTATGGAATTGCAAACCTGGAGCTTAGATCTATTAACTGCAGCTCAAAGAGGAACTTATGCAGTGATTAGTGTGAAGTGCTGTACCTATATGCCTTATGACTGTAATTCTATCTCTTCTATTCTGGATCATATGCAGAAGGATATTGAACATGTTAAAAGTCTTTGTATACTTAATCCATTTTCTAAGTAATTAATGAATGTGCCTATAAGATAACAGAACGGCTCTGGCTCTCTTAAGTATTGTCTTTATTTCGCTTGCCATATGCTTATCTTACTGTCTTTGTGAGTTTATGTCTAGGGCAGTGCCTCTGCTCATACCTCTCCTAGCTGTTCTAGACATAACCACTGATGTGGGAGCTCGGGGTGGCCGTTTCCTAGACAGCATTTGCAACTTACCAGATCCAGCCCATCAGCTTCGGGAGGCCTTTCTCATTCCCATGGTCCAGTATGTCATGGCTGGCCCCCTTTTCACTTACCACCATTTCCTTTATCCTTTTAGTAAGACCACGTATCTTCAAAATTCTAAGTTTATTTCCTCCAGAATCAATGCCCTCCAGAATCAAGTATTAGTCGTGTGGGGATTTCATCCAGTTCCAACCATGGGGCTGGACCACCTTCCCTCAACCTCAGTGGAATAGCCAGAGAGTCTTCTGCCCCCAAGCAGCAGGAAGCAGCTACAGAAGAATGAATAAGAACAAGAGTTTACACTCTCTGAGGGGGAGGTTGAGGCAGGTTAGTATAGGAAACAAGTAAGGCAGCTGGTCCGAATAAAGCCCGCCAAAGAGCCTGGTCCCGAGGTCCCGTTGGAAAGCCCAGGCCTATATGCTGGACATAATGATCTAGGATGGTTGACGGCTGAGCGGCACCCTCGATCGAATCGCCCCTGTCTGCTTGAAACGGCAAGAGGGAATCTGATGTGGGGGGTTACCCCCCCGAGTTGTACAATTTTCCTATCAAGGTTACATGTAGGGTAAAGCGCGCCCCCTGGCGGTCCTACCCATTGGCCGTTTTTGTGCCAGGTGGTGCTGCAGTGTCACCACCTGTGTCAGTGAAAAACACACTGACTTTAGCCAGTCACACTGCTCCAGCCCTTAATGACTCCAAAGTAGCAATTTCCTTTCTAAAGGAGGAAACTATCCAACTACAAAAGGTAGTTTTACAAAGTAGGATGGCTTTAGGTGTTCTTACTGTGACACAAAGTGGGACCTGCGCCCTCATTAATGGCCAGTGTCGTGTATATATTTCTCCTACTCTGTTGGCTTTTACCCTGTTGCTGTGGAATGTGGACGCAATGCCTGTCCTGTGGTCAATGTAGTGGGGGCGGATCGTGGGCCCCCAGGGCCCCCCCCAAGTCCTCAGCACGTAGCCGCGTGGCCTAGACAAAAGTTAAACACCCCTGCTCGGAGGGGAGAGAACGTATAGATGTTATGGTAAGCTATAATCTTCCCAAAGCAGTGAACTTCCTTGGTAAAGGGCTTCCTAGGAGCATAGTGAAAACATCACCACACCGCATGTATACGCTTCACCATGACCCTTAGCAGGAACTGTTCTCATACGCTATGCGGTATATGGGGTATTCTGGTTCTAAAACCCCTTATATTTCACCCCTCATTTTCTCATCTCTTTGCGGAGTGCTAACTTCACTCATTCTCTGACCGGCCGCCGTCACAGACTCTCTCCTGTGCGTGATTCCCAGTTAGGCTTATGCCAGGTGTGTTCTTTGGTCTTGCGGCCTCACCAGCTCGTGCCCTCCAGGAGCTGGGTTGGAACCCCAGCTCTTGGCCTGGGGCTGGGGCCACCCCCTCCCCCCATCTCCCTTCAGAGGGGGCAGGCTGAGTCAGAGGCTCCAGCAGGAAAATAAACTTTCTGTACTAGGAGAAAGGGGGGAGGGAGAGTTCACTTTTCAAAAATAGGAAAGTCAGCCTGGTTGCTATGACAATTTCCTCATGTTGCTTCGTGTTTTTAAAACTTTTTTTTTTTCGTGACCCACATGAAAAGGTACATACAGCCTCCTTGTAAAATTATCCGGAAAAATCTCCATCTTATCCCCAATTTGGGTGAGGATCAAGGAGCTGTGGGTCTAGGAAAGCTTGCTTGAAAGCCTACAATGGCTTCACAATCTCTGACATTTGCGAGCCCCACCCCAACATCAAGGAAAACCTTAAAACATCCCTACAGATCCCATGATAAATATGCATATACATTTCTTATAAAACCATTTTTAAAGGTTTTTAGATAATTCCTACGATATGGGTTTTTATGGAGAATAAATCATTCACCATGTACTTGTGATCTGCCTTTTTCCGTTTCCAATGAGCTGCAGCTGACTCACCGACCTATTGGAGGCATTTAATCAGACATTATTAATTTTGATTTTGGAGTTTCCTGTTGGCATTCTAGGGTTAATTAGCTTGTGATTTTAGGTTTCAAATCTCTCCTGTAGGCCCTTGATAAGCTTCTGTGTCTCTGACATGGGACCAAGGTCAGGGACCTGGGCACCAGGCAACTCCATGGGCCTGTGTTTTCTCAAATGCAAAACTGAAGGTTGGGGGGAGGGAATATGCAGAGAGACAGAGATAGAAAAGAGATAGAGAGGGGGGAAGGGAGAAAGATGGGGAGGGAGGGAGAAGGAATGATAAAGCAAGTGGTGCAAAATGTACATAATGGTGACATAATGATATAAGGGAGTTCCTTGTCCTGTAGGGTTGAAATGATAATCTAAATGTGGTGGTGGTGGTGGTACATTGGATCAGAAGCTTTCAAGCTGTGCTCAGATGGAGCCAGAGGGGCCCAGGAGTGGTGTGGCCTCATGTTCCTTTAGCTGAGCAGGTCCATTTTCATTTGCCATATATCTCGGGTTCTGTATGGATTCTGCTGGAAGAAAGGGATCCACTGAAGCCAGAGACTCCCAGCCCTGGAGGTGCCTGAGAACTTCCAACAGGTCTAAGGACCTTGGAGTCTCAGAGTCCTTCCATCTCAGAAGCCTTGAGTTTTTCTAACAGTGGAGGGAAGAGAAGCTGACTCATTGGTTACAGATGGGTGGAGGATGAGGGGTGGTGGGGAGAGGCAGGTGGGGGCCAGCATCGGGCTGGGGATGGGAGGAGAAACTGGGTGGCAGAAGAAACGGCCAAGGTGGCGAATTCTTTTTTTTTTTTTTTTTTACCGGGAGGTCCCAGGGATCGAACCCGGGTCCCTCCATATGGTAGACGGACGCCCAACCATTTGAGCCACATCCGCCCCCCTAAGGTGGCGAATTCTAATCATACTCTACTGCATTGCCAGCTGGCTCTTAGTACGTTGCAGGTGCTGCTTGACACATTTTATAAGTATTAACTCCTTTAATATTCACGGTACCCTGAGAGGCATGTTATAGAGGAGGAAAGTGAGTCTCAGAGAAGTGAAGGCACTTCTCCAAGGTCACACAGCCAGTGAGTGGCTGAGCATGGGTGCAAACCCAGGCATCTAGCTCTGGAATATGGCTCCACTTCCTCTGTGTTAAAAGCACAGCAAGAACCGGGACTTTGATGAATGAGGGAGGATGGGGCAGAGGGGCTTCCAGAAATAGTCCACAGAGGTATGGTAACCACCGTGCATTCAGTGCTCACTCTGAGCCCCACGCACAACCTGCCTCATCTCAGGGAATCCTCTCAACCAGCCCTATGAAGTTGGGATTATGATATGAAGCCTGTGGATAGGGCAAGGGAGCCCAGAGAGGAGAAGTGACTTTCCCAAGGTCACCCAGCAAGAAAGGGGCAGGGCTGGGGTTCAATCCCAGATCTTCCGGATCTCAAAAGGCTGTGTTCTTGGCCATTAGTCTGGACTGCCCTAAAATGCAGCGGCTCGGTGCTTCTGATCCACTCCTAATGGCTCTCAGTAGCTGCCAGCCCTGGGGAGGGAGGTGCCGGCATGGGGGCTGCCTCAGTTCATCAAATATTTCCATTATGGGTCAGATCCAGTATCGGGAGCTGGGGGACAGCAGTCCAGGGGCAGACACAGATGGTGAAATTAAAAAGCTTGAGATTCAGAAAAGGGTGGAGCATTGACCAAGTATAGACCCAGGCAGGACGAGTAATCACCTTTCCTAAGTAGCTGGGAAGAGAAGAGAAGAGTACCCTGGAAGGCTGAGCAGAGGAGAGAACATCTGAGCTCAGTTCTGAAAGATGACCAAGTGGTTACCAGGCAGCTGGGCACAGGGGAGCAAGACAGCATGTTTCTGGCAGAAGGTGCAGAGGCTTGAAAATGCACAATGGTTTCAGGTAGAAGGAGGGGATGAGGCGGGCCATGCAGCTGGAGAGGTGGGCAGGGCAGTTTACAAAAAGCCTGTGTGTGTGTGTGTATACGTGTGTGTGTGTAGCTCTCTGGGTACTGGGAGGATTGGCTGCTCAGGGCTTGCTGTGTGGCACTGGGCAGCTGCTCACCTTCTCTGGGCCTCTGTTCCACCTCCTGGAAAATTGAAGTTTTCCAAGAACCAAGCTACGTGCAGTCTGGCATCACCTGACAACTGGGGACAACCACAGGCTGTTTCTCCCCTACCTGCCCTAGAGAAATGGGCTGGGACAGCCCCTCTGGGCCCTCCCAGCTCCCCACCCTGTCCTATATCCAGGGTGGTCCTGCCACACCCAGAATGGAAAATTATTTCTTCCAGCAGTGAGGCTAGGTGGGGCCCCCAGGGCTCACCCAGTAAAAGTGGGCCTTGTCCTCCCCCACACTAGGAAAGCCTTTTCCCCTGGCCTCAGAATTGGGGCCTCACTTCCCAGCTCACCTGGCCCTGCTCCATGCTGTTAACCCTTCCCTATCTGGGACAAAAGCTCAGGGGCCTGGACATTTGCCAAGTGGACAGAATTGACTGGGCTACTGCCACTTCCTTCTTCTCAGTTCCAAATATTTAACTTCTCACTTCTGTCTTACTTTCCTCTACCTCAGACAGTTCCAAAGAGCTTGAAATGTGAATAATACCTTGGGGGTCTGGAGAAAGTGACATTTCAGCTGACATCTGAAGGTTTGCTCCCCCTTAACCTGCCTTCTCTGACCTGGTCTGCAGAACAAGAGAAGTCACTCTCAATGTTCCTTGAAAACATACCTCATGGGCACAAATCACATTTCCAACAAAATTATTGTCTTGCAAACGTGTGATGACACTTGGCCCAAGGTTCAGCTCTCCTGTCTTGCTAGCTTTGAAGTCCACTCGACGGTTAAGAACCATAATTGGTCTTCCCCATCAGAAAAGAGTTCTTTAGCCCTCAGCCCAGCTGACCTGAGAAGTTGCTGACTTTGGTCATCTATCTGTTCATTCACTTGACAAACACTTATTGAGCACCTGCTATGTGCCCAGCACCCTGTCCCTGTCCCCATGGAGTATTGGGTGCAGAAGGGGAATTGGCTGCTAAGTACAGTGTATCGCAATTGTGGTTGGTGCTGCCATGGAGGACAGGGAGCTATGAGACTGAGCAACAGGGCACTGACCCAGTCTTGGCTGGAGAAAGTGACATTTCAGCTGACATCTGAAGTTTCACTCCCTCCCCCGCCCCCCCGCACCAGCCTTCCTTTCAACTCTGCTATCCCTTTAGCTTTCTCTTTCCTGGGAAATGGGGTTGGCAGGAGTCAGATTATCAGTATTTTGATTGACCAGAGTCAAGACTTTGTGTACTGGGGAGCCATGGAATGTTGTTGAGCAGTGGAGCAACATTGAATAAAATGGAGCATCAGGAAGGCTACTCTAGCAGTGTCCCCGGTGAGATTAGAGGGCCTGAGGCCTTTTAATGCCTAAGAGAAGGGCGGAAAGTCCATCATTTATTGAACGCCAACTGTGTGATAACCTCATTTCTAAGCATGTTGTATGTATCAATTCATTTCATTTTTACAACAACTGTCTGAGATAAGTACTTTATTATTTTCAGTTTGTAGAGGAGAAAGCTGAGATTGAGAGAGGTTAGGAAATTGCACAAGGCTACACAGCTAGCAAGTCAATCAGGGACTCAAACCCAGATCTGTCTCTCACTAAGTTACTGTTCTGGTCTTCTCTGGAACAGTCTTGCATTGGTTTCCTGAGACTGCTGTAATGAATTACCATAAACTTAGTGACAATGCAGCACAAACTTATTCTCTTATATAGTTCTGGAGGTCAGAAGTCCAAAACAAGTCTTGTTTTTTTTAAGATTTTTTTTATTCCTCCCCCCGCTTGTTTGCACTCACTGTCTGCTCTATGTGTCCATTTGCTGTGTGCTCTCTTGTATCTGCTCATGTTCTCTTTAAGAGGCATTGGGAACTGAACCTGGGACCTCCCATGTGGTAGAGAGGCACTCAGTTGCTTTGTTGGATGTCTCATTGTGTTTCCTCTTTGTTGTGTCATCTTGTTGCGTCAGCTTGCTGCACCTGCCCATTGTGCCAGCTTGCTGTCTTGCTCATCTTCTCCAGGAGGCACTGGGAACCAAACCTGGGACCTCCCATGTGGTAGGCGGGAGCTCAATCACTTGAGCCACATCCACTTCCCCAAAACAAGTCTTAAGGGG
Source organism: Tolypeutes matacus (assembly GCA_026826555.1). Classification (NCBI taxonomy): domain Eukaryota; kingdom Metazoa; phylum Chordata; class Mammalia; order Cingulata; family Chlamyphoridae; genus Tolypeutes; species Tolypeutes matacus. The sequence continues at coordinate 545,089 of JAKSZT010053817.1, read as the reverse complement.
CTAAAGTCAAGGTGTTGGCAGGGCTAGTTCCTTCTGGAGGCTCCAGGGAAGAATCCACTTTGCCTTTTCCAGTATCCAGAGGCCACCTGCATTCCTTGCCTTCTGGCTGCATCACTCCAATATCTGCTTCCTTCATCACTTCATTGCCATCTCTCTTCTCCGATCTCCTGCCTCCCTCTTATCAGGGTTTTTGTGATAATGCAGGACGATCACTCCATCTGAAGGTCCTTAACTTAATCACATCTGCAAAGTCCCTTTTGCTACGTAAGGTAAAGTAATTTTAGGTTCTGGGGAGTGGGCCTATTCCTTTCCTGCTGTTGCCACTTGTCACCTTCAGGACATGTTCATTGCCTAAGAAGTTTCCTGGTAATTGAGGAGTTCTTAGAAAGCATCATATCTCACTGGAAATGGGGAGCCTCCAGCAGGCCAGCTGCAGGAACGTGGGGTAGATGTCCTGCTCACCAGTTTGTGCCTGGCACAGAGAAGGTGGCAGCAAATATTTGTTGAGTATTGAATGAACCATAAAAGATGAATGACTTGCCCAAGGCCACACAGCCAATCATTGGCTGAAATGGAGTTCGCCTTCTGTTGTGGCATGCCCAGTGCCTTAAAGAAAGTCCAAAATTGTCACAGTCAGGCTTAATGTGGATTCTTCATGTTATAGAAAGAATCTTCCAAAGGCTTCTTTTGGTTTGGGAGACTCCTGATGAATCTAGTTTCTCCAACTGATGATCAGGGAGGTTAAGGAAAATGTTTGGCTTTAGCTTTTGCTAACACATTAAGAAACTATGATCAGAACTATTCACTAGAACTTCCAGGATGATGGAGGATTAGAAAGACAGAGGACTCACTTCTCTCCCAGTAAAACAGCTAGAGGACAGGCAAAAATGGCCTAAAAAGTGTTCTAGGACTTAGGAAACCAGAGGAAGCCTGGACACCAACCAGAAGAGAGAGGGGCACAGGAAAAGAATCTTGATGGGAAAACACTGTGAGTAAAAGCTGCAGCTGCTATCACCCATCCCCCCACCCTCAGAGCAGACAGCATTGAGCCCTCTAGCCTCTGGCTGGCAGCTACGGACAGAGGGGGCCTCAGGGGTCCACCTCCCCAGGAAAGGGGAGAGGGAGAGATGCGGCCTAAGGCTGATTCAGCTTTTGGCCAACAAATTTGGTCTGCTGTGTCCCATGAACCCTTCTATGCCAGGTGGGGGCCATGCCATTGTTTGCCCTGGGAGGCGGCATGGGACTAAAGAGATCCAACTCCCACAAACACCCTCTCTACTGACGGGCTGGTTGTTGAGGATGCAGAGGGGAGTGGAATTAATTCCTACCCAGGAAAAGGGAGGGGGCTGCCAATAAAGGCTGAACAGCTTCTGAGAAGGTTTGATTTCTGAGGCTCTGAATAGCCCTGAGGCAGGCTCCTTTGTCACATTATTCCATTTGGGGTTATAGCAAGTATATTCCAACCAGGGTTTGCACTGAGAGGTCTGCTGGCAGGCCGAGGAATGCATGCAAGGAAATTAAAAGTAAATAAATAAGAGAGGCTTTTTTGGGCCCTTACAGTCTCCTTCCCCAAGGCCCTTGGAAGTGGGTCTGCAAACCATTACTGGGTCCAGATATGAACAACTAAACAGGGATAATCCTAAAGAGCTAGAACAGGTTGAACCAAGAATCAAAGAATGGTAGTAACACACAGCCTCCTGCCACTAAATCCACACTCAAGTGAGAGAAATTGAACATCAGAGTAAACTCACCATCACAATGAGATGCCTAGACAAAAGCAAAAAATTACAAGCCATACTAAGGAACAGGAAGATATGACTCAAGCAAAGGAATATAACAAAGCCCCAGATGAGACACAGGATTTGATACAACAAATTAACAAAGTTCATACAAATCTTCTCAATCAAATTAATGAGTTGAAAGACAATATGGCAAAAGAGATAAAGGACATCCAGAAGACACTGGGTGAGCACAAAGAATCTGAAAACCTGAATAGAAAAATAATAGAGCTTATGGGAATGAAAGACACAATAGGTGAGATTAAAAAAAACCCACACACATTAGAGGCATACAACAGCAGACTTGAAATGATAGAAGAAAGAATAAATGATGCAGAAGACAGAGCAGCTGAAATTGAAGAGAGAAAAGAATGGAAAACATTGAGCAGATGCTCAGGGAGTTGAACGATAACCCAAAGCACAACAACATATGGGTCATGGGAGTTCCAGAAGGAAAAGAGAAGGGAAAAGGAGCAGACAAAGTATTAGAGGAAATAATGACTAAAATTCTGCAATTCTCACAAAAGAAATGAATTTATATGCCCCAGAAGCAGAGCATACTCCGATCAGAATAAATGCAAGACACAGACTACTTAGAGTGTCAAATGTCAAAGATAAAGAGAAAATTCTGAGAGCAGCAAAGGAGAAGCAAATCATCATACACAAGGGATGCCCAGTAAGACTTAGTATGGATTTCTCATCAGAAACTATGGAGGCAAAAAGACAGTGGTATGATATAATTAGTATACTGAAAGAGAAAAATTGCCAGTTGAGAATTCTTTATCCAGCAAAATTGTCCTTCATATGTGAAAGTGAGTTTAAAATATTCACAAATAAACAGAAACTAAGAGAGTCCATAAAAAAAGAATTGGGCTTTACAGGAAGTATTAAAGGGAGGCTTTTTGCCAGAAAGAAAAAGACAGGGGAGAGAGGCTTGGAGGAGAGTGTAGAAGGGAACACTCTCAGAAAGGATAACCAAAAGAGTGAGAAGACAGATGAAAATAAGATATGACATTTGAAAGCCAAAGAATAAAGTGGTGGAAATAAATAATGCATTTACAGTAATATCATTGAATGTGAATGGATTAAACTCCCCAATCAAAAGATACAGGCTGACAGAATGGATAAAAAAAACATGAGCCATCCATATGCTGCCACAAGAGACTCACCTTATATCCAGGGATACAAATTGGCTGAAAGTAAAAGGTTGGAAAAGGATATTCCACACAAACAGTAACCAAAAATGAGCAGATGTAGCTCTACCAATATTGGACAAAACAGATTTTAAATGCAAAAAAAGTCATAAAAGATTCAGAAGGCCATTATAGCTTAATAAAAGGGACGCTCCACCAGGAAGAAGTAGCAGTCGTAAATATGCACCTAACCAGGGTGCCCCAAAATACATGAGGCAAATTCTGGCAAAACTGAAGGGAGAAAGAGACATCTCTACAATAATAGTTGGAGACTTCAACACCCCACTCACATCATTAAAGCAACTAGACAGGAGATCAAGAAGGAAACAGAGAGCTTGAACAATATGATAAACGAGCCAGACCTGACAAACACATACAGAATTTTGCATCCCACATCAGCCGGTTATACATTCTTCTCAGGTGCTTATGGCTCTTTCTCCAGGATAGACCTCATGTTGGATCACAAAGCAGGTCTCAATCTAAAAAGATTGAAATCATGCAAATAACCTATGATCACTAAAGATGAATCAGAAATAGGTACCAAAGGGTTTTGGGAATTAAGTCATAAACTTGATCTACACTAGGGTCATCCGATACCTGGGACAGGGTAGTGGCAGAGCTGGAACCAGCCCGCAAGTCTCCCTGGGTGGACTTTTGTTGGAGAACAGAGTGGGATGAGAAGAGCAAAGTACCATCCTCTCCCCAGGATGCTACTAGAGCACCGTGCTTTTTCCAGCTGAGTCTGAGTGGCCACAGATTCCCTTTACCACTGAACTCCAGGAATGTAGATCCGACCAACTGGAGCTGGGCATCAAGGTGAAGCATAACCCTCCATCTTGACTCTACAGTGTTTTTAAGGGTATACACAGTCTTCTTTGCATGCCCTGAAGGGGCACTGCCTTCCTTCAGGATCCAGTATCAGATAGGTTAACTCTGATTTCAGAGCCCTATTTTAAAAAATCAAAGTGTTTTACACTCCAAGGAAGAAAAAGCCAAACTTTTTACCATGTTCAAAATGGTAGCCCCAAACCCAGGGCTTGGGATTGGCTGGCCGTCACCTCGTGAGGGGTGATTCGTGGGAGCCGCCTGACTCCCCCTCCCCCTTTCCCCTGGCCCTCAGTGGGGGCCCGCGCGGGCTGTGAGTCCTTACCTCCACCTTGGATGTCCATGAGCCCAGCTGGCCCAGAGCCCAGCATCCCTGCTTTGCCAGATGTGGCTCCCGGCTGATCAAACCCAAACCTCATTCCAGCCTCGGCTGGCCTAGGGAGACGAGAGGCCTCCCAGAAGCCTGCAGTGATGGCATCCAATTCAAAGAAGGAAGAGGCAATTTCCATAAATCCATCCAGAGGCAGGATTCCTCCAGCTTCCCTTCCAAGATTCCCCAAGTGTGCTTGATCTTCCTCCAAGGCTGCCTTCCTCCCATCGCCCCACCCCCACCCCCCAGTCTACAGCAGAGGAAATTGAGGCTCAGAGAGGTGAAAGGACTTAACCAAGTCACCCAGTTTTACAGTGATGGATTGAAACCAGACCTGTCTGATTCCAAAACCTCCATTCTTTTTTTTTTTTTTTTAACATTTATATTGTGGTTATATATATATATATATATATACACACAACATAAAATTTCCTATTGTAACCATTTTTTTTTTTTGATGCACTGGTTGTATGTAACCATTTTTAAAAGTATGTAATTCAGTGATATTACCCACATTCACTGTTTATACTGCCACCACCACCATCCATTCCTGAAACTGTTTCATCACCCAGAACAGAAACTCTGTACCCATTAAGCAATAACTTCCCATTCCCACCCCTGCCCCTCACCCCTGGTGATTTGTAATCTACTTCCTGTCTCTATGAATTTGCATATTCTAGGGATTTCATGTACGTGGATTCACACAATATTTGTCCTTTTGGGTTTGGCTTATTTCACTCAGCATGATGTTTTCAAGGTTCATTCATATTGCAGCCTGTATCAGAACTTCATTCCTTTTTAGGGCTGAATAATATTCCATTGTTTGGATAAACTGCATTTTGTTTGTCCATTCATATGTTAATGGACATTTGGTCAAAGCCTCTATTTTTACCATTTTGTTCTGTGGATTGACAAAGCAATTTGTTCTGGGCCCCAGAATTTATTCCTAATGGAGATGTCTATGTCAGTGGTTCTCAAACTTAAGTGAGCATCCGAATCCTCTGGTGGGCTTGTTAAAGCACAGATCACTGGGTTCTACCTCCAGGGGGTCAGCTTCAGTAGGTTTGCGGTGGTCTGAGAGTTTGCATTTTAAACAAACTCACAGGTGAGGTTGCTCCACTGGTCCGGGGACCATACTTTGAGAACCACTGGTCTCTGTTAATGAGTAACCTTTGGAGGGTGGTGCACAGGCTAGCAGTTGTATTGTAGAAATGTTCTCCCCTTTGGGCCAGGAGATTTAGGGGTTGCTCTTGCTCTGCCACTAACTGTGGGTGACCTTAAGCAAGTTCCTTGCTTTCTCTGGATCTGATATCCCCATCTATAAATGAGGGTTTGGATGAGATGCACTCTTAGTCTCCCAGGCAGGCCTGGGTGAGGGGCGAGGAGGGCTTGGGAATCAGGCTGGGTTTGCCTTGTGGCTTCAGGGAGCTGTGTGACCTTGGGCAAGTGAGTTAACCTCTCTTGCCTCAGGTTATTATCTGTGAAATGAAGGAGTTGGATGTGATGGTTTCTAAGTGTATACTTCACAGAGTTAAGGGTTGAGCATGATGGGGGGTGGGGAGAGGAAGGTGAGCGTCTAAGGTTGGTCGGAGGGTAAAGGTCATGTCCTCCTCACCCCAGTCTTCAAGGCCCAGAGAACAGCAGGTCTGTAACCTGTCTGCCGTTCATCTCTCCTTTCTCTCTCTCTCTTCTCTCTCTTTCCTCCTTCCCTCCCCTCTCCTTCCTTCTTCCCTTTTCACTCTTTACCTTGCTACAGATGTTATTTTAGGCAACCTTGGCTTTGGAATCAGACAGCTCTGAGTTCAGTTGTGGTTCTCTTGGCATGAGTTGGGCATTCTTGGCAAAGTGACTTGATCTCTGGGGTCCCCGGCATCCTCATCTGTAAAATGGGGCAAGTAATACTTCCCTCGGCATTGTTGTTGGGAGTTCACACAACTTACTCCCTGGCAGGCACTTGGACGGGGCCGTGCACTCAGGGGATACATTTACTATTATTTCTTTAGTCTGGAGGCCAAGGGCCGGGCTCTGGAGAAGACAGCCTGGCTTGGACTCCATGCTCTGCCACCTACCTGCTGTGTGGTCTTGGGCAAGCAACGTAACCTTTCTGTGCCTCAATTTCCTCATCAGTAGAATGGAAGTAGTAATAGGACCTACTTCCCAGGTGGCTGTGAGAATTAAATACTAAGTGCCAGCACGCTGCCCAGCTATTAGCTATTTTGATGATTCTAATGATGATAATGATGGTGACATGCTGATGTGGGCGGTGAGCCAGGAGCCGTACTTAGCGCTTGGGACACAGCAGGAGACAAAATGCAGTCCCTTCCCCAAAAGTGCCCAGTGCAAGAGAAAGAGATGTTTAGCACACCCCACAGTGCTGCAATTGGGGTGAACCCAGGGGTCAGGGAAAGCTACCCTGGGAGGTGGCTTCCAGGATACCACTGGGCCATGAATAGGAGCAGGAAGAGCATCCAGGTAGGAGGAACATCATGTGCAAAGGACTGGAGTGAGAGGCAGCCCCGAGTGGGATAGCCACAGTAAGGCTTGCCGTCAGCCTGGAGCTCCTGAGTTCCTTGCAGGAGCAGACACACTTCACCCCCCCGGCAGCCCAGGGTCTGCATGTGCTCCTGGTTTGTGCTCAGACGGCCCTGCCCACCCAGTGGGCACAGCTTCCAGCCCCAGCAGGCCTCGCAGCTACCCACAGCCCGGTCCCCTCCCCTGGCAGCTCCTACCCCATGCAGCTGGCCGCCCCCGCCCTCGCTCAGCCCAGTGAGTTTCCTGCCCCTCCCTCTCTCTCTCCTCCCTCCAGCTGTTTTTCTGGCTGAGTTCTGTCCCTGTCCAGTTCAGGGCAGCAGCCTGAGCTGTGACCAGGGAGCTTGGGACTGAGTGGGGCTCCCTCGGAGCCTCCAGGGAGGTGACGGTGTTCTAGGGGGCTGTGCGTGGGGGGGCTCTAAGGGGATCTTGGATGAACAAATGAATGAACTGCGTCCTGGGCCAACAGCCACAGCCAAAGAATCGGTGTGATTGGAAGGAAGAAGTTGGGGAGCACGAGCCACCTGAAGAGCCTCGCGTGGTCTGAAGCCTTGGGGAAGCTCAGGAAAACCTTTCGGGCAGAGACCAGCCAGAAGGTATCATGCTTAGCCTAGACATTTCAGAGGGGCCAGGGAAGGGGAACACTAGTAGAGAGAAAAGTTGGGTTCTTCCTATAATTTAATTTTTGTCACAATGAAATAGCTTTACTGTTATTTTCAGATTTCAAAAGTAATGCATGATTAAATAAAAAATAACAAAATAGCAAGGGAACAATCGTTTTAAAAACAGCAAGCTCAGCATTTTCCTTTGTTAACTCCATTGATGCTCACAGCAGCCCTGTGGGGTAGGTCCTGTCATTGTCCTCATTTTACAGGTGAGGAAACTGAGGCTCAGGGAGGGGAAGGGGCTGGCTCAGGGCTGTGGACCTGCTCAGCTGTGCAGTCAAGATTGGAATGAAGGTTGGCACAGCCTATGTTCTTCATCTCTGGTATGTACTATCTCTAAGCTATGGAGACGAAAGAGGAGGGTCCACCCGAGATGGCCTTTCAGATGGCTCTCTTGTTTGCTCTTCCACTCACTCACTCACTCACTCACTCACTCACTCATTTCTTCACTCACTCACTCATTTCTTCACTCATTCACTTACTCACTTATCCACATACTCATTCACTCAATTAACTCATTTACTCACACATTTCTTCACTAACTCACTCAACCACTCACTCATTCACTCACCCTCACTCATTCATTTACTCACTCATTCACTCAATCACTCACTCACTTATCCACTCACTCATTTACCTACTCATTCTCACTCACTCATTTCTTCACTTACACACTCATTTATTCACTCATTCACTTATCCACATACTCACTCACTCACGTTCACTCATTCACCCATACATTTCTTCACTAACTCATTCACTTTTCCACTCACTCACTCATTTACTCATTCACTCAGTCACTCATCCACTGACTCAATCACTCATTCACTCACTCACCCACATATTCACTCACTCACTAATTTACTTACAATGCTTGTTGAGTACTTACTATGTCTACTACTCACACACAATCATTTTTGGTAAGCTGCTTTGCCCTTAGCCATGGATTGTGAATTTCCTTTCATATCCTCTATAATCCTGCAATACACTTTTTAGCAGCTGCATGGAAAGGAAGTCTTGGGGTGTATGTAACCATTCCTTATGGCGTTCAGTTTCTAGCTGTTTTCTCCCCATTACTATAGGCAGTGCTGCAGTGAATGCCCTAGTACATATGTCACCTTGGTGCATTTGCCTTCTCGATACCTTCCAGAGGTGAAATTGCTGGGTCATTTGCTGGTTCTTACGGCTTTTGAGCCTTTTGGCCACACTGCCCCTGGAAGGCTGTGCCAGTTTGCAACAACCCTGTTGTTATATTGGGGTGTGATTTCCTCAAAGCCTCCCCCACGCTGTTGCTACCCATCTTTTAAATGAGAAGGGTGAGAATAACATCTGGCTGCTTCAGTTGTATTTCTTTATTAATGAGGTTGATTATATTTTATAAGCTTATTGCTCACTTTTCTTTTTCATGGCTACCCTAAGTCTGTTTTTAGGGGAGAGGGCATGCTTGTCTTTTTAAAGTTGAGTTTTAACAGTTCTTTGTATATTAAGGATATGGGCTTTTTGCCAGGGATATTTGGTTGAACATGTTGCCTCCTCATCCTCTGCTTTCTAGAGCATTTTAAACAGGTGGGTCATAAAAACCAGCTTTTGGCAAAATTCCAAACAACCAACACATCATAATGATCAAGTAACTGTTATTTGATGTGGGTCTTATCCCCTCAGACCTGCACAGTTTAGGGCCAAGTTCACGTAGTGAGAAAGTAGCCAGGCCCTGGGTCTGTCTTCTCTCAATTAGGGGCCCCAGCCCCCATCTTCCCTTTCTTAGAAACCATCTTCCCTGCATACCTTGCTTTTTCTCCTGCCCCCTCCAAACTCACTAGAAGGAAAGACTCCCCTGAATGCCTTGGCTGCTGAAATGAATGTAACTGGCTCAGTGGGGAGTGAGGCAGGAGTGGTGCTAGGATGGACTGGCATTTTGTTAAGAAAGAAAGTTTTACCCCAAGGCAGCAAAGTTCAAGTGGTGGGATATCAGGCATTGGGAAGCACATAGAGGTCTTCTCTGGACCCCTCCAAAACTATGCCTAGAACTTTAGAGAATAGATATACTTGACCTTGGACAAGTCAGTTCTACTCTCAGGCTTAACCCCTTCTGAGAAGTTTCCCAGGTGCCCAGGTTGGGTCTAGGGCCTGTTTGCTAGGTGTTCCCAGTATCTGTACTTTCCCCATCAGGGCTCCAACACTCTGTGTTGTAATGGACAGTTTTCTTGTCCATCTCTCCTGCTAGATGGAAGTTCCTTGAGGCCAGTCCAAAGCTATTATTCTCTCTGTATCTTCAGTCCCCTGCATGAGATCTAGCACACAGTCAGTGCTCAGTAAATGTCCATGTAATAAATAAAGTAACCAGTTTCCGTTTCACCATCTGTCAGATGGGAGAGATAGCTAAAGTCTCACTTATTAGATATTTACTTAATAGCTTCTCTGAGTTTACAGTTCATTCAGTTATTGAGATGATTTTCTGAATCCTTACCATGGCAATATGATAAAGGTACCATCGACATGACATTTTACAGAAGGAAACTGAGGCCTGGAGCGGGGTTCTGATGCTGGACCTTCATGAGAGGCAATAGAACATACTGGTTATAGGGTGGGTTCTATTTTGTGGGTTTGAACCTGATCTGCCCCCTGACAGCTAAGTGACATTGAATGTTATACCTTATCTGTGTGCCCCAGTTTCCTTATCTGTTAATAGAGAATATGAGTCTCTGCATATATTGGCTATTATCCTTGTGATCATTTTGATAACGCTATGCTGCTATACCCAAGTGACGCCCATCTGAGACAAGTAGAAATTAGAATTGATTTCTTTACAAGTTGGAATGTTAGTGCTCAGACTCCTGCCAGTGTGTTCAAGAAAAGCAAAAGCCTATTTCAGCCTCTTTGAGCCACACTGCCTTGGTGCAGTCATCACTGTACGTTGCAAGGCTACAAAGTAGACTCAGGGCTTCTCAAAGTGCAATCCAGGGACCACTTGCAGCTGAATATTCATGAGTATTTCTTAAAGCTAAAGTGTTCTGAATCAGATCCACAGAGGGTCTATCTCTCCTGCATTTTGAACCAGTTCCCCAGGTGATTGTGATGTACCCCAAAGCTTGAAAACTGCTGAGCTTGAGTACTTGAATATCTTCTCTGCTTTTTGTGCTTTGCTCAGATTTCTGCACATTGAGTGGTTTTGTTTTTTTTCTCCTCTCTAAGCAAATATCCATGTACTTCTGTGGATCCACATGTTCCGTGTCAGCAGTTGAAGCCAGGAGGCAGGAGGATAAAGAAGTGAAACTTTGTTTTGTAGTACCACAGAAAGTCAGATCATTTTAGCAGTCACCCAGTGATCACACAGAACCCTTTAAATGAAGATATACAGGGAAGTGCAATTTGAAAACAGATAAAAGTTGCATTACTCTAGGTGAAATACAAGGAGAGGACTCCAGACCTCAGCTCTTGGAACCTCATTCTCATTGCTGAAAGACTTCTAAGAATTTCTGTAGTTCTGTGGGGGCAGTTTGAAAACTGGAAATTTACTCCAGAGAGTCAACAGACCAGAAGTTCTAGACCTTTGCTGAACTGCCTGTGTGAAATTAGGCAAGTTATTCCCAATCTCTGGCCATAATTGAATCATCTGTAAATAAGGAAGTTGAGTATTGTATTAGTTAGGGTAGGGTGAGCTACATTAACAAATAGACCCCAAAATGTATAATGGCTCAAACAAAATAGATCTCTAGTCGAAGGCAGGATTCCTGGGTTGGTCCTCCTCCAAGTGGTCCTCCTCCAAGCAGTGATTTAGTGACCTACTTCATAACTGTCCTGTCCCCTTGGGTGTCATCACTGCCTCTCCAGGTGGCAGAAGATGAAAGACTGCTTGGAGGAGCCATGTTTGCTTAACTGCCTTGGCCTGGAAGTGGCACACATCATTTCCGCTCATATTTCATTGATGAGAACTAATCACATGGTTAATCTAACTGCAAAGGGGGCTTGGATTGAAGCCCCTGTCAGGGCAGCTCTTTCCTACCACAGCTGTGTACTGTGGAAGGAGAGACTGGATTATTGTGGACAGCCAGCTGTTTCTGCCACAAATATAGTGACCTAATTTGTCCCTTTCATTCATTGATTCTAAGTCTAAATTCTCATCAGTCAATGTTAACATTAACCAGTTAACACGGTGATATTGTACCCACAGATTCTTTCCTATCCCCAATATAATCTCCATCAAATATACTAAGTAAATTCCCAAATTTCAGGCCCTTGGACAGGGTTCCCTGGAACTTAGGCACCTGCCATCCTCTCTCCTTCCTGGAAAAAGGAAACAAGAGTAACATTTTTATTGAGCCCATTGTGTGAACCAGGTGTTTTCATATCCACGATATCATGGAATCCCCCTACAACCCTGTGCAGAAAGGCTTCAGGATTATCGTCCCCATTTTGTATATAAGGAAGTAAAGGGACTTGCCCAAGGTCATACAGCTCATAAGCAACATAGCTGGGCTTTGAAATGGGTCCATCCTACTCTTGTCCAAGAATCCCATTGCACATTGGCATTGGAGTATGTGTGTATGTGAGTGTGTGTGTCTCTGTGTGTGTGTGTGTGTCTCTGTGTGTGTGTGTGTGTGTATGGTTAGAGTAGGGGTTTTTCCTTGGGCTGGGCTCCCCCAGGGCTGGCCTAAGGAAGTGAAAGCTCAGGAGTCATTGTTTCAGTCCCTAGGAAGGTTAAGATTGCCCATTGTGAGGTAGCAGAGTGATTACGGGGAAGCCCAGTGTGACTAAGCATTGAGCCATGGGCTCTGGAAAGGAGAAGGAGTTGGTGTGTAAAGCACAGACTGTGAAGGGGAGGGCAGCTTGTGGGTTCTGGTTGGCATCAGTTGGCAGCCTAACATGTTGGTTATGTTTGTAGACTCTAGAGCCAGCTACTGGGTACAGATATTCTACCACTTAACCTCCTTGTGCCTCAGCCTCCCCATCTGTAAAGCAGGGATACTATCAGTGCCCACTTCACAGGGTTGTCGTGGGGATGAAATGAGTTAATACATGTAAAACCCTAAGCACCCTGCTGGGCACAGAGTCAGCTCAATGAAGGCATTCCTATTTGTAGTCTCAGTCAGGAAATTGGGCCCTGAAATTCACCTTTGCATATCTGGGTTGGCGTAGGCATCTAATGCCCTGTGACCTGGACTGGAAAGGGCATTCTGGCCAGTCTCCTGGCTTCATGCCTGGCCCCACTGGGTAAGTCCTGGGTTCTGGTGGTGGTGGGTGGTCCTGGCTCTCGCCACCCTGGTATAGACGTACTCTGGCAATATTGGAAGCACCACCAGCTGACTCAGCGGGGAGGTCAGCTGCCATCCAGGCAGAAGGTCAGAATCAGTTCTGCTTTCTTGGGGTAAATGCTTTGGGTCCTGTGATTGAAGTCCTGGGCTCCCACTGAGGACAGCTCTTGTGCAAGGAGGTGGGTGGAGTGGTGCATGAGACAATGGCCAGCATGCTTGTTTTCTCCTTCTGGGAATCAGGGGTCAGAGAGACAAGAAAGCTGGTGGGAAGGGGGTGGGTACAGTGAGTGAGGGCAGGTCCAGTGGTCAGGCTGACCTGGGTTCCAGGCCTGGGTTTAGTACCTACGACCTGTGTGAACTCAGGCAAGTCTGAGGACCTTTTTGAGCCACAGTTTCCCCTTGTCTCAGGGTTGTCGAGAAAGCATCTACAGTGTTCCTTGGTCTATAGTAGGTGTAGTGATTAAGGGCAGAGGGGACACTCAGTAGATGCTCATCCCTCGTTATCTGAATTTGCTTGGACAGTGAGTGTCCAAAGGAGAAGTGAGACTTGAGAGTACAGATAGCAAGTGTATTCATTTCCTGTGTCTGCTGCAACAATTACTGTAAATTCAGTGGGTTTAATAAATTTACACAGATTTATTATCTTATACTTCTGGAGATCACAAGTCCTAAATGGGTATCACTGAGATAAAATCCAGGTGTTGACTGGGCTGATTCCTTCTGGAGGCTCCAGGGGAGAGTCCGTCTCCTTGCCTTTTCCGGCTTCTAGAGGCCACCCCATTCTTGGCTCATGGTCCCTTTCGTGTATCTTCAGAGCCAGCCACAGCGGGTTGAGTCCTTTTGACATCAAATCCCTCTGACTCCTGCCTCCCTCTTATGACTCTTGTGATTCTGTTGGGTCCCTCGGATAATTCAGGGCCAACTCCCCACTTCAGCACCCTTGATTTAATCACATCTGCAGAGACCCTTTCCGGTTTTGGGGAGTAGGGGGGCATCTTGGGGGGGGGTATTCTTCCTCCCACAGGTGGGGGTCGTATTTCAAACATTGATCTATACCTGTTTGTTTCCTGAATTTGGATATTGAGAGTAGAGATGTTTTTGTATTGACAAGTGATCCTGCAAGGCACTGCCTGGTCAGAAAACGTAGATGTGAAAACCAGGGAGGCTGTACTAGGCTGAACAGGGGATTATCAGGCCTGATCGAGGCCCCAGGCTTTGGCATCGTTCAGGCTGGGTTCAAGTCCCTACGCCACCTCTTACAAGCTAGATGACCCTGAGAAGGGGTTCTCTCATCTGTGGAATGAGATGGTGATGTGTTCTCCTTGGGGGGTGGGGCGTGGGAGGTGGGGTGAAGAGAGAAGGTGGTTAGGATGAAATGAGCCAGCGCCTGGAAAAGGGCTCACCATGAACACATGATGCCTCAGGAAGTTCACTTTTCCTGGTTGGGCCTCTCCATGGCAGGCACTGGTGATTTCTAGACACAATGAACCCACTAGAAGTTTCTGCCCCATGCTAGGGAGTAGTGCTAGTCTGGCTTCTGGGCTGCAGGGGACAAAACTCCTTCTTGTTCCCTAAAGAGAAGGGAGCTCGTTGTTGAGGTTGTATGTGCCAATGGAGGCAGGGGGGTGCGGGGGCGCCACCCTGCCAGGCCTTAGGAGACTTAAGCTTGTGCTCGAGCTGGAAGGGTCTCAGGATCTGCAGTGGCATCTCGCTGTCCCCTCAGCTTCCTGTTCTGCTATGAATTTGGCTCAGTTTCCCCACCTGCCTCTTTTTTATACTTCTGGCCCTGCTACGAAGTCTCCTGTTTAAATACCCCAAGAGAGACCATCCTATTGGTCCAGGGTTCCCCCTGGGTCACTGATGAGGTTCAGGTTTCTTTCTGATGTTGGACTAATCCATCTCAATCTGGAACCTTCATTTTCAGCAGGCCCCAGAAGAATCTGTAGTATGCCCTGGACATTGTCCAGTCCAGGGATGGAGTTCCTCACTCCTCACTCATGTGCCGTGGCAGACGTGACAAATCGAGCATGCCTCTCCCTCCAGCTGAACCCAAAGTTTCAGTCACTTATCTATATGTATGAAACCACCCCAAAACGGAGTGGCCTAAAACTACTTATTTGTCCATGAGATTGGGTAGAGTTCTGCAGGTACAGCTCATCTGTTCCCATGTGTTGGTTGGGGTCGCTCAGGTGGGCTGGAATGGTGGGGTCGCCCTCACAGCTCCAGGGATTCTGTCTCTGTCTGCACGTGGCCTGTCTCTCCAGCAGGACTGCCTGGACTTCTCCACCTGGCAGCTCAGGGCTCTGGGCGAGTGAGCAGAAGCTGCTGGACCCCTTGAGACCTAGGCCTGGAACTGTACAGCATGACTTCCATCACACTCTGTCACAGCAAATCCCCAGGCCAGCCCAGGGGCAGAGAAATAGACTCCATTTCTTATTGGGAGGAGTGACATGCATGCCTGGGGGAGGGAGGGAATGTTAGAGGCCATCTTTAAAGACAACCTGCCAACCAGCTTTGACCTTGAAATTCAAGGGACCACAGTGGCCATCCACATTAACAAACCTTCATCATCTCTGAGCTGCTCCACACTCCCATTTTATAGATGGGGAAACTGAAGATCAGAGAGTGAGAAGAGCTTGTCTAAAGGAGCACAAGGAAGTAGTGGGAAAGCCTGGGCTAGAGCCTCCATGCTCTCCAGAAACATTAACTGAGCGCCTGCTTGTGTGCCCAGGCCTGTTTTAGGAGCATGGGATCCACGGAGGGACAGGCACAGTCCCTGCCCTCAGGGAGCTTCAAGAGTGAAGACAGATGTATAAACAGACAGTTTGGGGTCCTGTTTAGCCAGAAGATGCACTTTAACAGCAGGACATATGATGTACATTGCTCCTGGGTCACAATCACCCATGACAATTCCATTAATTATCCATTCAGTACAGTACCCTCGGGCCATTTGGACTGAGTACTTATTGTTTGTTGAATACACCCAAATTAATAGGGGCCTGATGTGTACAGTGTGACAAGTAGGCTGTGCAAAGTAATACAGGAGAAAAGAAGAGGTAATGTTGACCAGGAAAATCAGGATTGCTGCCTAGAGGAAGAAGCATTGAGGAGTGAAGGGTGTCTAGAGTGGTGGGTGGGAAGCAGGGAGTGGGGGGAGGAAGTCTAGAGCTTGGCAGGGCCTTGAGGCTCACACCTGATTTTCTGGGTGGTCCAATATGCTGCATTTCACTAGAACAGCATCCTGTTGTCCCCAAGTTCTGCCCTCTCCAAACTTGATGCTTAAACTTGAACATTTGGACAACTGAAGATTCCAGACAATCCAAAGCTAACTGAGTTTGAAATTCTAACTCAGAGGAGGGCATGCTAGTTTGTGCCTTTATTTCCTGGGTTTTCTGGTCCATACACCAGCCTGGAGAAGAGAGTATTCTCTCCATTGGTGGCTTTCTCGACTGAACCGTAGGTCCCCCGTCCCACTACTGCCAGTGCTTGGCAGAGATTGAGAGAAAACTCTGGTGCCTCCTATGGGGTTAAAGAGAGTTCATTTAGAACAACAACTTTGCTCTGCCCTTAATGTCTTTATTGGGGGGGGGGGGCGCGGGGAGGCTCCCAGGGCCTGCTGCAGCCTGACTGAGCAAGGCTGGGCATAAAACATCCAGCAGGCTCCCGGCAGAGGAGGAGGTAGGGCTGACTGGCATCAAGAGTGGGTGTTCAGGGAGTGCGGGCAATTTTCAGTCTCCTTCATGATAGACTTGATTTGTAGGGGGCTTCTTCAACTGTCAGAGATTTGGGTTATGAAGAGAAAGGGCTTCCCTTGAGTAAGAATGGAAATGCTTCTACCCAGTGGGTAGAAGCAGAAGCTCTGCCGGCTTAAAGACCTATTGAAACCCACTTCTGCCACTTGTGGGCTGTGAGGCCTCAGACAAATCGTTTAACTTCTCTGAGCCTCAGTTTCCTCAATTGTAAAGGAGGGATCATAAATGGGCCTTCTTCGTGGGAGTTGTGTGGCTTAAATTAAGTCTTGTATGCTACAGAGTTGGGGCTGAAAAACAAAATGGGTCTCAGCATGAGGGGGCCTAGCTCTAGGTGGTGAGGGAACAGTGGGGTCTGGAACTCCTGATCTTATGAAAGGCTAAGAAATGCCATTTGTGGACAATGCCAGAGTCATAGTTTCACCCCAAGCTTTTCCGCTCCATTTCCTGCCTCAGCCTAAAAACATTGCAAGGATTGGGTGGAGACCTTGAATCCCAGCCTCGCCTCTCCTGGAGGAAACACAACCTGTTTGACCTAAATGGGCCTCATGTTTGTGTTTTTCCTTCCCCTCCTGTGAAAAGCCTGAGGCATGAAGAAAATAAGAAACAGGATTCTCAGGAAGGAAAAGGAAGAAGCAGCTGTGAGCAGTCTGCAAGATCTGTTGGCTGGACAATGTCCCTAATTCCCTGTCGCATGAGATCCTGTCAGGTCTGGAAATGAGGATACTCCTGTCAGGTGGGGGGTGAGGAGATTCCTGTCAGTTCTGGAGTTAGGAGATTCTGGCCAGTTGTTGCATGAGGAAATTCTTGTCAAGTTTGTGGTGAGGGAATTCCTGTTAGGTCTGTGCTTAGGAAATTCCTGTCAGATTTGGATGAAGGGATTTCTGTGAAGTCTGGGGTGAGGGGATTCCTGTCAGGTGTTGGGTGAGGAGAATCCTGTCAGGTATGGAGTGAGGGGAATCCTGTCGTTTTAGGGGAGGTGATTGCTGTCATATCTGGGCTGTGATTTTCAGCATGGGGCCTGTGGTCTTCCCTCTGCCTTGATGTGCTGTCCCCTAATCAACACTTTGTTTGCTTCATGTTCTTGGTCCTGTCCCAGCTCTGGTGTTTCACATTTTCCAGGGTTCTGGAAGCCAGTAGTGCCTTGTACTGCCTTTATGCAAGAGCCTCTTTTTTGTGTGCCCTGCCCTATTGGACAGGTAGCTTTTGCTAGTTAAGTCCAGGGTAGGCTTCTGTAGGATCCTGCTTCCCACAGCCAAGGTTGTCCTCTGTGGTCTGTCACTTCTGTTGACTGGATCACAGTGGTGGTTGTACCAAGCACACTCAGCTTCACTCACATTCACTAGAAACATGGCAGGTGGGGCAAAGAATTCCATTTTACAGCCAAGGAAACAAAGACCAGAGAGGATGTGTGTTTCTTCATTCCCTCATTCTTTAGTACACAATGTCTTCATTAGTCAGCCTCCTTCTCTGCCTTTGAAATAGCACCCACCCTCTGCCCTGTTTGCTCTTCAGTGGGGCCGTAGCATAATGATTGAGAGTTTGGGGTTAGACCTGGGTTTGGATCCTGAGTCCTTGCTTCCCAGCTATGTGATTGTGGGTCAGTTGCTATCTCTCAGCATCAGTTTCCTCATTTGTAATTTAGAGGTTGTGTTTTGAGGATTAAGTGAAATAAAGGCCTTAGCACTGGTCCTGAGCCTTGTAAAGGGTGCATGCCTTATACTTCTGGGTACTTAAAAGAAGATGAGGTGCATGTGAGGGCCTCAGTAACTCCTTTCTGAAATGAAATTGAATTTTTTTTTTTTTTTTTTTCTGTTTCAGTTCATAAATTTTTTTTTTTAATTAATTTATTTTTTATTGTGGGTAAAAATCAAAATTTTCACAATACATACCACTATTTGTAAAATGATATATAAATATATATGCATATATGTGCATTTGCTTGCAAAAATGTTATTTATATATATATAAGCATATTTTAAGAGGTGCTTAGATTACCTAAAATATTACACGGAACCCACTGGGATTCCCATGTTGCCCACCTCCCACACCTCCCACCACATCCCACACAAACATCTCCCACAAGTGTGGCCCACCACCCTCAATGGACTTACACATCCTGGGGCCTTGCCACCAACCATAGACCACAGTTCACATCGTAGACCACACTCTTTCCCACACAGTTCTGAGTGGTGTGTGCTGATTTAAAATGGCCTAGGGAAGCGGCTGTGGCTCAATCAGTAGGGCTCCCGTTTACCATATGGGAGGCCCCGGGTTCGGTTCCCGGGGCCTCCTGGTGAAGGCAAGCCCGCCCGCACGGCATGGTTAGCTGACCCAACGAGCACAAGCAGCAAGGGGGGGATAAATGAATAAATAAATAAAATCTTTAAAAAAAATAAAAATAAAATAAAATAAAATGGCCTACATCGTACAATCACCCCTTCTGTTCCAATTTGCAGCCCCTCTCCACCTTGCCAAAATGGGGAGCAGGAATCCTGGTTGTGAAGGGAGAACAAGGCTGAGAACACAGAAACCTCAGGCTGGCATTTATATTTTCCAGGTTCCAAAGCTGGTTAGATCCATTGACTTGTAACAGCTTTGTGATGGATGAGGAAACCGAGGCTCAGAGAGGTTAGCTGGCTGCAGAAGGCCATACAGCTTCTAATAGAGGGAGACAGATTCCTGTCTCCTCGTCCCACACTCACTCTGTACACTGCCCAGGTTATTCTTATTCTCCCAGCCTCCTCTTCCAGAGCCCACGTGCCCACTTCCCCTGTGATTTCCAAGTTTTGCCCCTTTACTTATACCAAAGATCCTCCCCACCGTAATTGGTGCCACACCAATTTCATGGATTGATCAGAATGTATCAGGCTGTGTCCCATTCCCTCAAGATCCTGTTCTCATCCAGATGTCTGGTTGGAACCAAGGCAATAAACTCACTCACACTGAGGTGTTTGCAACTGGTGACAGCTTGCAGGAGTCGGGGTTTGTGAGCCTGATGCCTTAAAACAGCAGTGAGTATCCATGATGGTAGATATTCAGATGCTGTGGTAGCAAAGAGATACTCCCAGAAGCAAGCAAGCAACAGCCTCCTCTGCTACAAAGGACCTGAGGATAGGAAGTTACTGAGTCAACTGCGTAGAAGTTTGTACTTCCAACTTCCTCACACCTCCACCAGGGCCTCTTGTTCTCCCTTTCCGTAGTCAGAGTGGTCAGAATTGGGTTGACCTTTTTTTTTAACGTGACAAAGCTGCACATCAGCAGAGCTCAGAGAAAACAGGGCAGGCCTGGGAGGCCATGGAAGTGAGTGTTGCAATCTTGGCACATCCTGGGTCTACACTGCCTGCCTGCTGGCCTGTTGCTTTCTGGCAGAGCCCAGGGTCAGAGGCAGTTACCCCAGCAGTGTGCTCTGGCCTGGGTGAGGAGCCTGGGGTCCCTGTTGCCCTGTGCTGCACAGGTAAAGCTGTCTTTTCACTTCCTTTTTCATGTGGGTGTTGGGAAGGGGGAGGCTGCTGGGAGAGGTTGGGGTGGTGCTGGGTGGGCCATGTGGGGAGATGTCACAGAGAGGCAGGAAGGCAAGAGCGGCCAGGAGCTTCTGGAATCCAACTGTTTTGCTTCACATTCCTTGACTTCCTACCTATGTGGCCTTGGCTTCCTCGTATGTAAAGTGGGGCGTGAGATTGTTTCTGACTCAAAGGACCATGGCACTCAAACGTCTGTAATGTGCCTGACAGTGCTCAGCCGATGGTGGGTAAATCAGCGTTAGCTACCCTTGCCGATGCTCCTCCCCTGGAGTCAGGGCTTCCCAGGAAGCCTTGCCATCTTTTGGTAGCTTCAACATCATTTGCTTGGTTTATTCTGGGAACACTCCACTTTCCGTATTCTCTAGGAGCCTGGAAATGGGACGTCAGCACTTCACTTGTGATTTTGCCAGTTCCTCAGCTCCCCTAGAGTGAACCCCCGGTAATAAGGGGCAGTGTGCACTTTTGTGCTTCTGACAACCCCGGGAGGTGGTGGGGTGGGCGAGAGAGTAGGGGCTAAGCTGCCCAGCTTGCGCTGTTACCAGCTGCGAGGGCACCTCTCCGGGCTCAGCTTTCCCCTCCGTGGATGAAACTAAGAATAGAACTTATGACTCCAGCCAGTCTGGAGGGAATTGTCTTGGAAATTCGGCCTCGGGGAAGGCACAGGCGGAGGTTGTGGAGGCAGTGGAGACATGGGCATGAGGTCAGGGAGGGTGGAAGCAGGACGGTTCCTTCCTCAGGCTTGGGGGTCTTTCTGATTCAGGGGGGCATCAGAAACTCGCAGGTTTTGCTGTTCTGGGGGAACTTTTGCTGTGTTCTCAGGCCCTAGTACCAATAGTGATGTGTATGGCTTTGAACTTGAACTTGAGTGTGGGGTTGAAGCTGGGGGTGGTGAGAGATGGATCTTGTAGAGGGTAAATTTTACTTTAATTTTTAAATCTTTATTATTATTATTATTATTATTGTATGGACCACAGCCAGTCATTAAAAAGGAAAGAATTTGGATTTGGGGATGTGGGAATTGAACTAATAATAGCAGGAAAGCAGCCACCGTGCACCTTCTAGGCATCCACGCAGAGGCTGTGCTCAGCTCAGGCCCTGCACACTTTAGCTAGTTTATTAGCTATTGGTATCCATAGCAACGGGGTGGATTTAGTAAGAAGCTCCACTGCTTTCTTGCTGTGGGACTTTGGGCAAATTGCCTCACCTCTCTGAGACATGTGCTCCTGAAAAATGAAGCTCCTGTCCACTTCCCCCCAGTGACCTGGAGAGGACAGGGGTGAAGTCAGTCAAAGGAGCTCCTGGCCCACCCAGGCCCTCACCAAACGTTTCTGGAAGCACCTGAAAAGCCTGAGTCGATTCCAGGAGTCATCTGGCTCCCCCAGAGGTGGTGGCTGTTAGCTTGTTTCTTCCTTGGGATGTCATGTGGAAATGCTGGGGGCCTCCCTTCCCGAGACACTTGAGATTTTGGGGGGTCTCCAAAGCTCATGGGAGTCTTCTGGATTATCTCCCCAGAGCTAGGATGTAGAACAAGGCCACCTCGGGGTGCTGCCTTCTCAAGGTACCTCCTGCCTCCATAACCCTCCACCCCAACTTGCTCTCCCTCCTCCTTTTTCTCTTCCCTCCTCCCTTCTTTTCTTCTAGAGTCAGTGTTCTAAGCCAAAACCAATTACCCAGCTGCCTGCAGTGGAAGTGTCCTCGAGGCCCCAGGTGTTGGCTGGTTCTTGGTGGGTTCCACCATCTCTTGGTGATAAGACGTGAGGCTGAGAAAGCAGCACACATCAGCTGTCTAGGAGACATGCCCTCGTCTGTCCCCGCCCCTGCCCCAGCACCTCGTCGATGCTCCAGAAACATTTGTGAGGAAGAAAAAAATGAGCCCCGACAGCAGAGGGGACACTCTCTTACTTCGGGGGATGGACTTTGGGGGCATCACCTGAAGCCCCCTCTTTCCCTTAGGGAAACCATACTCTTGCTACAAGTATCATGAGGGCCTGTGTTTTATTTTTTAAAGCACACAAAATTCTTTTGAAGGCAAATGTTTTGTTTTTAAAATCTCCATGGAAATTTTGCATTCAGTGCCATAGAATACCTGTGTGTTTAAATAGCAGCCCTCAGAAATCTTTGAGTCTGCTCTAGGGAGCAGAGCCTTGTCTATGCTCTGGCTTCCTGTCTGGGTAACTTGATTTGAGAAGCATAGGGTAGAGAATTCTTGGATTGTCAGGTTTGAGAGGGACGCTCACAGACAATATGACCTCTTCCCCTCATCTCTCTGTTAGTATATGCAAGGAAATAGAGGCACAGAGAGGTTAGGTCATTTTCCCAGTGTCACACAGCTGGTAAGTGGCAGAACCAGGGTTTGAACCCAGGCAGTCTTAACCACAACACCTGGAAAGGTGTCTCCTGAGTGAGCTCCATTCCTGTCTGCCCCCTACATCTGTAGCTGGGCAGTCGGGGGCACATTTCCCAGACAGTTGAAATCCACTTCCTTCCACAACCTCATGTATGATCACAGCCAGTTCTTAGAGAGAAGAAGCCTCCATTCAGCACCTGGGGCCTCCAGGACCCCTTCACCATGGGCAGGTAAGGGCTGGGTTTCACCCCAAGATGTAAACTCCGGAGCCCCTGTGCCACTGTCTGTGAGGCAAATATAAGTTGGCAAGGATCCTAGAATGCATTTCCAGATAGGAAACTGAGGCCTTAGACACGATGTCAAAGAAGGAGGCCTGCTGTTCCATCCTGTTTCTCCAGCCGACCTGGCTCATGAGCTCAGCAGGTCCTGTACTGGGATCTGCCACACTGGATCTGAGGGTACCTTCCATTTCACTGTCAACCGAAAGATTCATAGGCTCGTGGCTCAGAGAGGGGAAGAGACATGTGCGGTTTCTCTCTGAAAATTAGTAGAGCTGGGCCTGAAATCCAGGTCTCCTAGCCCCCCTGTACCTTGTTCGTTCCTCAGTTTCTCTCCGGGAATAATTCAAGGACTGGGGTTTGGATGAGGAAGGTAAAAGCCACCTTTTGGCTCTCAGTTTCCTCTGATGTCAAACAGGAGGGCTGGACAACCCCAGTCCACTGGAGCCTGTCTGCAGCCAAGTGTTTAACCAATCTGCAGAGAAACAGAAAAACTACAGATAATAGCATGAGTTTTTTGTAAAGTGCCATGTTTTCCGTTGAAAAAGGCGAGTCTGTGTCCTGCCCTTTTTCATTGGTATTAACATTAGTTGTTTCTTTTTCTGAAATGGTGGGGATGGTAAAGGGTGATTTTAATTTTGCAGTGTCCTCACTTAGCAAACATAAAAAGGTGGCAACTCTATGACAACCTCGAAAAATTTGGGGGAAGTGTAACTGGTTCATAGAGTACCAAAGGTTGGGATTCGCTAAGATGGTTTCTTTGAACTCTTCTTCACTGAGGAAGAGAGATGTGAACGACCAAAAGACTGAGTTTGGGTGGTGGAGGTGGGGGTGGGGCAAGGGTGGGGGTACCAGCTGCTGGAGCCAGGGCTGGACTGGGGGCGCGGGTAGGGGTATGCCTGGCATACACTAGGCACTCAACTGTGGCAATAGGATGCAGTGGCTACCACATGAGTGCTCAGCTCACAATTCGGAGGCAGGGCAGTGGGCAGGCAGAGAGGACTGGAGAAGAGAGAATGAAAAGAGGGATGTTGACCTTGGGAGAGAAGGGAACAAAGGCTGACTGGGAAACGAGCAGGAGGGGAGCCTGCACTGGCTAGGGGCGAGGGTGAAGTTTGATTGGCTAGTGTGGGCTGTGGGGAGGAGCTGAGAGAGGGGCCCTGGAGTGGGCGCTGATCTGGACACCTGTCCTAGGTCGGGCTCCCTGGAAGCGCAGCCTGAGCCAGGGATATTCCCGTGAGTGTGATGTGTTGAGGGTGTGCTCTCAGGCAGAGGCAGGATTAGGATGAGGTGAGTGAGGCAGGTGGTGCAAGGGCAGGGCTGGGATCCTGTCTTTATTTAAAATTTTGATGTTTAGAAAAAAAAATTTTTTTTGATATTTAGTTCTTCCTGCATTTTTGCATTAACTTTGATTCTTAAAATACTGTTTACAAATATTATTCATTTTGATTGCTAAGTTTTTTTGGCACCCTTTACATATTGCACCCATGGCAAATGCTTCCCTCGCATCTCCCTAGTCGCAGCCCTGCTCTCAGGAGAAGGGGGCTGAGCAAAGCAAGGAGGGGGTCTCAGCTGGGGACTAGCCTCCACCTGACCCCATGGGGAGCTCTGGAGTGTGAATTGTACCCCCATGTTAGTCAGGGAGTGGCAGCTCCTATTTGGCTGAGTTCAATGCTCAGGAGCAGGGGGCAGCTGTGAGCTGTTAGCATCTACCATTCTCAGCAGCTGGGGGATGGGACCCCCTGCAGATAAAGGGGATCTGGGCTGGGCACCCACAGCCTCCACTGCCATACTCTTGTTCTTTGAGAGGTGGTGGTAAAAATGTGAATTATTTACAAGTGCTTTTGGTTGCTGGACTGTGTTGCTTTGAGTATGACTTTTGAGCCTCAGAGGCCCAGTATCTATTCCTGTTATAGAATTTTGAATGAATGAATGAATGAATGAATGAATGAATGAATGAATGAATGGTATCCAGCAGGGAGGGCACCCTGTCACCCAGGGCTGGGCTGGCCTACGGAGCAGGAAGGTAGGAGCCAGTGTGGCTGTGGCTGTGGCCTGAAGTCGTGGGTTTATCCTCAGTTGGGTCATTTCCTTGGAGGATGGGATCTGGGGAGAGGAAGGCTGGAGTGAAGCAAGCGCTAAGGGAGGAGAAGCTTCGGGAGGGGGAAGAGACCCCGAGTAAGGAGGAAGAGAAAGGAAGGAGAGGGCTTTGTTCCTGGGTGGCCAGGCGTGCGGTGAGGGTCCCTGGAGGTGGGGTGGCCCTTTGGGC
Organism: Tolypeutes matacus; assembly: GCA_026826555.1. NCBI lineage: Eukaryota > Metazoa > Chordata > Mammalia > Cingulata > Chlamyphoridae > Tolypeutes > Tolypeutes matacus. The sequence continues at coordinate 520,310 of JAKSZT010053817.1, read as the reverse complement.
TGTTTCTCAGCTGGGAAGGGCAGGGGATGGTGGAGGGCCAAGGTCTGGGATGTTTAGTTCTGGGATCCAGATGCCTGGAATGGGCTGGGCCTCTTGGTGGACCCGGGAGAAAGCCACACCCATTATGGTGACCTCCCTGGGCTTGGGGAGAGAGAAGCAGGGCATCTTCCCTTTTTTTTTTTTTTTTTTTTAAAGATTTTATTTATTTATTCATTTATCCCCCCTTGCTGCCTGTGCTCGCTGGGTCAGCTAACCACGCCGTGCAGGCGGGCTTGCCTTCACCAGGAGGCCCCGGGAACCGAACCCGGGGCCTCCCATATGGTAAACGGGAGCCCCACTGATTGAGCCACAGCTGCTTCCCAGCATCTTCCCTTATTGAAACCGTCCCTTTGTAATTTTAGGAAGACACCAGGGTCTTTAAGCTCTTGTTAAAACTCTCCCTTTGTTCCACACAGTGCCTGTTTCCACCATTACAACTTTAAATCCCGACTCAGTTCCTGTCGTTCCCCTCCAGCCATATTACTTGAAGGCCAAGCTCTGAGCCTTGGGCGCTGCTTCTGCCTCTGCCTAGGGTGCTGGCCTGGCCAACTCCTTGAAGTTTGGCTTCTTCCAGACAGTCTTCCCCAACTTGGCAGCTGGAGTTGGTGTGGCAGTTTGATATTGTTTATGAATTCCAAATGCAGTTGGTAATATGCCCATGTGTTCACCCTGCACCCTGGGTTTACTGTGCTATGATTTACTCACTGTCTCTCTTACTTGACTTTGGTTTTCTTGAGAGTGAGAGCTGTATTTTTCATTTGTGCATCTCTAGCTCCTACTCTGGTACTTATGTGCTCAGTAAGGTTTATTGAATGTGTGAATGAGAAGTAAGTACTCAGATATTTATACCTCAGTGTGATAGAAGCTCTGAAAGGAGATTTCCCTTTTTTTTTTTTTTTTTTGACATTTTTAAAACCAGAACATTTATTGCACGACTAATCAGTGAAATCCTTAAGATGAACTGGATGCTCCAATAGCTGCTCTCTTGGGTTTAGGTGTAGTTCCTTCACGGAATCCATGCCTGAATCTGCGGTATACAATTTTTAGGTGCCTCATTCGACCCGTACCGGTGGTATTTCGTCTTTTAGCCTTGGCACTCCAGTTATACTTTCTCTTGCGCTTGGCAGGGTAGCCACATTTGCCACAGGTCGACTTCTGAAGGTGGTAGGCCTTAGAGCCACAGCGGCAGCACAAGGTGTGCGTCTTATTGTGACGCTTTGCAAAAGATGACGTTCCCTTCATCATCTCGTTTCTGCGGCCGAGACCAAAGAGCTGAAAGGAGATTTCTTATCATCACTCTCTCTTACAGCTGTACCACTTCAATTTAAAAAACTCCTTCATGCCTGGGGCAATGTGATATAATGGTAATAATCCTAATCAATAACAGTAATACTAGGTAACTTACTGAGAACTTACCGTGGGCCAGGTATTGTTCTAGATGCTTTATTTATTATTTTTTTTAATTTAATTTTTATTATTTATTCCCTCCCCCACCCCTTGTTTGCACCCGCTGTCTGCTCTCTGTGTCCATTCGTTGTGTGCGCTCTGTGTCTGCTTGTCTTCTCTTTAGGAGGCACTGGGAGCAGAACCTGGGACCTCCCGTGTGGGAGAGAGGCGCTCAATTGCTTGAGCCTCCTCCGCTCCCTGCTTTGTTGTGTCTCTCATTGTGTTTCCTCTGTGTCTCCTTGTTGCATCATCTTCTTGCATCAGCTTGCCGCGCCAGCCTGTCGCGCCAGCTCGCTGTCTTGCTTGTCCTCTGTAGGAGGCATTGGGAACCGAACCCAGGACCTCCTGTGTGGTAGGCGGGAGCCCAATCACATGAGCCATATCTGCTTCCCCTAGATGCTTAATATACCTTCTGTTATTTAATCCTAATACCAAGTCTATGAGGCACATACTATTACTACCCCATTTTATGGATGAGGAAACTGAAGCACAGGATTTAAACAACAAAGAGGCAGTAAGTGGCAAAAGTGGGGTTTGAACCCAAGCTCCAGAACCTGTACCTTTAACCATCACATGTTAAGTGTGGGTTTGGATTCAAGTCCTGGATCCTTCAGTTCCAATTTTTAGCTGTGTGACCTTGGGCAAATTGCTTGACCCCTCTGAGTTCAGGACTGCTGGCAGGCTGGGTCAGTGAGGGACAGGAAGCATGCTGGGCATTGACCGTGATGATGCCCGTGGCCCAGCGAGGTGGTGAATTTCAGGGTCTCTGCACAGGCGACAGGTAGGGGGCCCTGGAAACCTGTGGCAGCTGAGACCTTGCAGGCCAGGGTTATGGGCTAGAGGGCGAGGAGGCAAGGAGGATGGACACAAAGGCTCCTTTGTCTGCCACTTGGCACCCTCCAGGAGGTGAACTGGGAAAATGTGAACACTAGAGAGGGAGAGGAGGACTCTTGCCTGGGAGTGGGGTGGGCACCCTGTGTCCTGCCAGGAATTATTCTGCATGAGCACCGGGTGGAAAATTACTTTGGCTCCTTTCCGGAGGGACTGGGAAGGCTGGGACCAGTTCATGGAGGGGATGGGTTTCTCCCCACCCCAGGAATGCGGTCACTGTTTTATTTTAAAACAGAATAAAAGCAGCAAACAGCCTCAAGTTGGCGGCTGCTTGGTGCTACCCAGCACCGCTGAGCCACCTCCAAGACACAGCTCCTCGCCTGGGAATGGGCTCCAGCTGGGATGGGATCAGGGACAACACTGGAAACCGGCCGGCTGGCCTGTCAGTGCTCTGTTCTCTGTGGATTCTGCCCACCCTTTCCCCAGCACGGCCTGTGGGGCGCTGGGGGGTGGGCAGGGCGCCTCCCTTCTCCAGCCTCACTGGCCTCCTTCTCCGGGATCCCCGCTTTGTGGTCGATGAGGCTTCCTCCTGTTGTAGATGGTTTCAGACAGCCACAGACTCCTTTCCTGAGCCCTGATCCCCACGACGGCCCTGTGAACGATGCTCTTCCTTTGATAAATGTAGAAACTGAGGAGCAGGAGTCGGAACAGCTAGGGCAGCTGGGATAAGGACCAAGATTCCTGGCTCCCTGTGAGACCCGGGAACACAGCCACGCCCGGGGTTTTGGGGACAGACTGAGTGACTCTGAGCATTGCCGGTGCAAAGGGAGAGCTTAAAACCCATACGCTTACCATAAAAAGCTAGGGCTTAAGAGACCCAAACTCTATTAAGAATACGTGGGAAGCAATCCCCGTACGAGCTTAACTGAAACCTCATGATAGTAAGACTGGGAACAAGCCAAGCACCCATCCACAGGGGACTGGTGAAATAAATCCTGGCAATTCCAGCCATGGATACTGTGCTGTCAAGAGGGACGGGGTGTTCTTTATGCACTAAAATGAAGTCAGCTCCAAGACATAGTGTTAGGTAAGAAAGGCAAGTTGCACAGCAGTGTGTGTAGTATGCTACCTTTTATGCACAAAGGAGAGACATTAGAATGTGCATTTGTATTTGCCTAAAGAAACTCTGGAAGGGTGCAGTGGGACTTGGTAGGTGGATGGCAGCAGGTAGGAGAGAGGCTTTTTGTGCTAACTTTTATATGGTCTTAGGCGTTTCTGATTTGTGATACCTAGAGAAAAATTTAAATAAAAGAGAAGCCAAATTAGAGTTGCGAAGGGTCATCCTCTACGCTAATAGTAAGTGTGAAGTATTGTTATGAACCAACATCTCCCTGACCTTCCCAAATACACTTTTGGGATTTTAAACCGCACTCCTCCGCCAGCTTTCATCTTTCCATCACAAGAAGCTCCTTTTGGCCCACTTTGAACACAGCCTGAGAGGGTGCTGTTTGGGGGTTTGGGCAGGGTCTACCCCTCCCTCCAGCGTCCATGTCGTCCTGGTGGCCAGGATGTGTCCCCAGTGGCCTCTGTGGCCGTGGGTGGTCAAGCTGGTGTCTTACAGTGAACCTGCCGTCTCATTCCAAGAGGCTGCTTTGGACCCTTGCTGAGCTGTTTATAGGAGAAAATAATGTGTTCTCCTGGGCATTCCTTGACACTCATATCCAATGGACAGAAAGACTCTGGAATAGAGAAAATAATGACTGAAAACCTATGCTCAGTCGAGAAAACAACCTGATGGTGCTTTTTGCCAGTCTTTTCTCTGCCAGGACCTTCCCCCATATACCCCCCTCCCAGGAACTGTGTGCTAAGTGTTCCGATCAACATGTGGGCCCTAGTTTCCACGTGACTCAAGCTTTCTGGCCCAAAGCAAAGGCCCCTGGCATTTCTACGGGCTGCCACATCGCCCATAGCCCTCTGGTCTTTGGGAATTTTGGAACTGCCTCGGGGCTGCTCTTACTATCATCAGATTCAAGGACCCTGGGCTGAGAAGCTCCATCTTAAACACACATGTAAGTAAAACGGAGACTGTGAGGCCCCCATCACCCCTATTCTTTGTCACCGATTCAAAGGCCCACAGCTTGTGAGTGGAAGAGCCTGGGTTCAGCAAAGCTGACTGGAATCTTCTGTGGCTCCATGCCCTTTCCCAGGCTGATACCATAGAGGCCTCGGCAGGTCATCCTTTTCTGGGTGCTAAGCCTCCGTCTCGACAGCAGTAAAGTGGAGATCGTGAGAGTCTCAGAATCCATGCGTTTCTAAGGCCTGGAGAGGACATGGCACCAGGCCAGGCACGTGGTTACCTTCTTTCTTTCTTTTTTCTTTTTTTTTTAGGTGGTACCAGGGATTGAACCCAGGACCTTGAGCTACACCCACTTCTTGGTTACCTTCTTAAGCCTCTCGGAGCCTCTTTTCCTCATCTGTCAAACGGGGATCATGGTCATGGCTGCCTCTCAGGGCCCTTGTGGGACTCTAACGACTCAGGACAAGTGCTTAGCCAGGGTGGTGAGGGCCAAGATCACCACGGGAGCTTCTATTTCACTGGCCTCTCCCTCTGGGCAGGGGAGGGGGTGATCTGTGAGTAGGGAAACCATGTACTTTATTGTCCACACTGGGGTACTTTTAAGAGTGAAAGGGGCACTGTTACCGATGTTGAGATAACAGATGTGACTGGGCGTTGGAGGGTCACTCTACATTTGGGTCAGGAGCGTCCTTCTCAGTACCTCTGTTTCCATGAAACACGTTAACGGACAAGCGAGCGCGGGGAAGCAGATACCCCAGGCCTATCCTACACTGACATGGAGCATTGCCGTGTTCTAGCATTTCCACGGAGAGTGGTGTCCTGCTCCTGGCTGCTAATGTTATCAGCCCATCACTGCAGAGACACGGCGTCAGGGAAAAGGGCTTGAAGGCCACACGGTCCAGGCCCTCTCCCAAACATTCCAGAACTTCCTTCAGGTTAAGCCAGAAATGCACAAACCTGGATGTCTAGCCTGAAACGAATAGTCACCCCTCCCCTGGCACAGCCAGGAAAAATTGCTTTTACTGAATTGCAGATTGGGCTGGTGCCGCCAGCTCCTGAGGAGGGGTTCCATCGTTCTGCCAGCACTTTTGGACGCTTCCTTTGAAACCCCGGGGAGTTCAAGGCTTTGTCCATCACCAGGATGCCACTGAGGGTGTTGATCACCACGCGAGGCCATGTCCTCTCCACCCGGACCTTTGGAGAAAGTCCCGAGGGCGCCTGCACCAGGAGGCCTTGTAATTGCCCTGGCTGGGTTTAGCTCAGGGCACGTGACTCCCATAACTCATTTTCCTTTTCCAGACAATGAGGCTGGGAGTCCAATGTGGGGCCCACCCAGAATCAGCGTTTAGGATGTTACTAATCATTTGCTTTTTTTCTCCTCATTCCTGGCTCCATTTTCCCTCCCCACCCACGTTTCCCTTCCTCCATTCACTCTCACTTTTAATTTATATTCCCCTATATAAATGCACCTCTTTTGAGATTCGTTTTACCCCTTCTGGACCGAGGCAATATCTAAACAAACAAATTGACAAAACTACAAGCACAAACATCCTGTAGCATCCATCCCTTCGCCATGGAGAGCAGCTCCTTTGTCTGGTGGGGGCTGGCTGGCAAGGGGTTAAGAATGATGCAGAGGAAGTTCAGCCAATGTTAGAGAGGAAGTGGCTGCTGCCAGAGGAAGGAGGTGGCTGGCTCCAGAGAGCTGAACAAGGCTTGAGGTAAATGCTGCAGGTTGCTTGAGTTCAGTTTAATAAAAAAGGAAGCACTTTCTAATGACTTGATGAGTCTTTCTAGAAGTTCTGCTAGGGGGATGGGAGAGGAGAGAAAGGCTACCTGCTTTGGAAAATGGTAGGACCTAGGGAAAGTTTATTTCTTTTTTTTTGAGAGTTGGGGAGATCTGAATCTGTTCATGGGCTGAATGGAAGGGACTACTGGAAAAGGAAAAAATGATTATCCAAGAAGTAAATGATGATGAGAGGCTCCCCATTTCAAGACTCAGAAAGGCAGAATGACTTGCTGAAGGTCACCCCTTCACATGGTTTGTGTGACGATGTCTTATGTCTGTCTCCTATGACAAAGTAGGCTCCACTGGGGAAGGAATATTTGTCCACTTGCTCTCTGGCATCCCCACACCAAGTACAGCATCTGGCACACAGCAGTGTTCTGTAGAGATCTGTTGAGTTGGTTGAAGCAACAAAACAAAGCTTACAGTGGCAGAGCCAGAATTCAAGCTGGGTGTTATCTAACTCCAGAAGCAGCTCTCTTTAAGCATAACAGCCAAGGGCACGTTACATGTATGGCAACCAACCCATCCCACTTTGCCCAGGACTTTTCCCGCTTTTAGCAAATGCCTCAGTCCTGGGCAATCTGGGGTGATCGGTGGCCCCACACACCCCGCAGACATGACCTCCTGCAATCTGTATGTCAGCCCACTTTGCAGACCAGGACTCGGTGATCCCAGGTCTCAGATTACGCAGCACGTGGAGGCTGGGCTGGAGTTGGTTGGCATCTGGGCTTTCATGCTGAGACACTTTCCTTGTTTCTGTCACATGAAGATGGTAGACCTCTCAATTCTAAGGCCTCTCCAGCAACCACTTCAGGATTCTGGGATGCCCTCTGGTCTTCACAAGCTTTTATTTTTCCTCTAGGGGTGGGGTGGGATGGGAGGCAGTTCTCCCCATAAGACTGCTCCTGGGGAGAGGTGGCAGTGCAGTGATAGGGTCGAGGGGGCGGGCAGCCTGTCCCTCCTCCCCCAGCGTCTGGGAACTGGGTGGGATCTCCGACTCCGCCGTCCTGGTTGCTGGCAGCAGTGCTCCCTATTCATCAGCTGCCTGGGTGAGAGCCAGAGAATTCCGTGCGGACAGACCCTGTCTGCCTGTCCCACAGCCCTGCACCCTAGGACTGGCAGCCTGGACAGGGGTTTGGCTGGGGTGGCTCAGGGTTCCAACCGGCTGGACAGGAGTTCACACCCCACCCTTGCCCCTGCTGACCCAGAGCCTGGCATGTGGAGACTGCACTCTCCAGAGGTGGGTGAGTCTGGGGTCACGGAGTACTCTTTGGGAGTGGGGTTGGTACACTGTCACCTGCCATCCCTGTGCATATGGTGGGGGCAGCAGGTACAAACACCAGGACTCTGGACACACCGAGACCCTGACAGGGCAAGTCCCAGAGCATCCAGGGGCCGACATAGTGACTGAAGACATGGGCTCAGGTCCCACCAATGCCTCTTCCTAGCTGTGGGACCTCAGGCTAGTGGCCTTGCTTCTTTGTGCCTCAGTTTCTACCTCTTTAAAATGGGAATGAAAATACCCGCCTTACAGGTCTGTCCCACATAAAGGCACTGTGTATACAGTTGGCACCTGATAAGTGGGGGTTAATGGCGTTACTCCCAGCCTCTTGGTTTCTCTTCCCCTTGCCCCAGAGCTGCACTTCAGAGCAGGGGGCCAGGACTTCTGAGCTCTCACGGAGAATTTGCTGCTAGGACAAAAGGGAAGTTTGAGGGGGAACCAGGAATGCTGCTTTAATGCTTTCCACAGCCAGACAGCAAAAACTGCCTTCAGCCTGTCCCAGATGCCTGACAGAGGCGTGAGAAGGAGACAGGAACATTTGATACAGCCGGGGGCAGTGCAGCTGGGGTTGGTTAAAGACCCAGGTTCAAATCCTGCCTGTACCAGGGACTGGCTGGTGATTCTGATCTGGCCACCTAACCTTTCAGAGCCTCAGTTTCAACATCTGTTATTAACTAGGATAATAGCCACCCCCACTGGGTGGGGCCTCGTGGGGGGATGGGGGGAGGAGGGAGGTGGGGGGCTGGTAATCTAGGGAGATGGGGCCCAGGCAGCACAAAGAGGGAACCAGGCTCCTTGAGCATGAGATGTGGAAGGACCTGGGCTCCGAGGTTCCCACCACGGCCCCTCCCTGCCCACAGCCGGGGCTTTCCTGAGCCCTGTCGTGGACCAATGACCCCAGGTTGCCGACCTCGCCCGGGCTGGCCAAGGGGAAGGGAGGTCTGGTGCTCTCACCCGCGGCCCTCCCTTCCTCTCGCTTATCTCCACCGGCCTCCCTGTCTGTGCTGCCTTTCCCGTTTAACAGCCCCCTCCGCCCCGTGGCACTTTTTAACATCAGCGCCACACACACACACGCACACACACACACACAACACATTCCCATTGACCATTAACTGTATCTGAAGTAGTGGAAATAGCTTTGCCATCTGAGTCCTGGTACTGCCATCATTTTGCTGCATAACCTCAGCCCAAAAGCCACTTCCTTTTTCTGTCTGGGCCTCAGTTTTACCATGTTTAAAATGGGTGGCACAGGGGAGCCAATGTAGCTCCATGGTTGAGCGCCTGCTTCCCATGTATGAGGTCCTGTGTTCAATCCCCGGCTCCAGTACCTCCAAAAATAAATAAATAAATAAACGAAAATTTTAAAAAAGAAAAGAAAAAAAAAATGGGTGGTAAAAACTAGCTTATTTATTTTCCAAATTTGCTGTGCCATATTCACAATTTACCTTATCTGTGTACCACTTATTTACACACACAGGCACGCCCAGCATATCTATACATTTAGCCTTCACTTCATCAGCAGTGAGGTGACAAGGGTCAGGCCCACTCCTAAGCACTTTACGTAGATCAGCACAGGGCCTGGTGATAAATACTTGTTTGTGAAGTGAAGAAAACTCCAATTTTAGATTCCCTTGGAGTTGATAATTTTACTAGAAGGTTTACTGCATTTAAGAGAGTCTTTTCATTCTGATATGGAATTATAAGATCAGGCGAGCAAGTCTATAGTGCCCTCAGTCCCTCAAACTGTCACCATTTTGGATACCCAGGGTACTAGTATGGTGAGGTCCCTCCTCAGCTGGTAGGATGTCAGAGCCAGAGCAGCCACATTTCAGTCAGGATTCTCATGGTTGCAAGTGACAGAATCCCAACTCAAACTGGCTAACACAGAAAAGGAAACTATGTCCAGAAGTAGCATAGGTTGCAGTGATGGCTGGCTTCAGGTGTCAGGAGTTGGTCTCTCTGTCTCTGAAATCTGCTTTCTTTAGTGTTGGCTTCCTCCACCGTTAGAATCTCCCAGGTGGTGGCGAATGTGGAGTCAAGCCACCCCAGGTTTCTATCCTGACAGCTTAGCAACTCCTGTGAAAAAGAGCATCTCTTCCGTCAGTTCCAGAAAGTCCCAGGGAGAGCTCCCATTGGCCAACTTTAGGGCATGAGCACAATTCCTGAAGCAGTCTGGTGGCCAGAGGGATAGGATCTTCTCACAGGCCAGACTTGGACCAGGGGGGTGGGGTCAGCCCCTTCCAAGCCCCACAGCCTGAGCATGGGATGGGCAGGCCACTCAATGGAGGACGGGTCTGGGTGTCCTCGGATTCAGGGGACTGCTTATCAAAGCCTCAGGGTTTGTAGAAGGCTGCCAGGAAGGGGCCCCTTCGGGGAGACCAGGAACACGGGCCTTCAGAGTTCCTGCTGCCATGGGGGTGAGGCGGATGTGAGTACACAGTTTTGATTTATGTTTGAATGCCTTACTGGGACCATATTCCAGGAAGGAGGAAGGGGATGGACACTTGCTGAGACCACACTGCGTCACACACTGGGCTAAGCCTTGCTAGCTGCATGATAGCAGGAGTAGGCATAGGTCTTAAAAGGAAAATCCAGAGAGGTGAGTGTGCTGCAGGCTCTGGGCTGGGCGCCCTTGCTCAAATCCTGCTTCTACTACTTCCTAACTGTGCTTAACCACTCTGTGCCTCAGTTTCCTCATTTGCAAAATGGGAATAGTAACGCCTGCTGAATAGGGCTGTTGTTAATGAATATTAAGCATTTAGAACAGCGCCTGGTGCATTGTAAACCCTCAGTCAATGCTCATCCCCATCATCATGACTATTTGTACTGCAGTTAATTGGAGGAGAGTTAAAAATAGAATTCGAGGGCTGGAATTCAAGGCACAGTAGAAGGGCCTATCAGGCATCAGTTTTGGGTGGGGATGACTTTCTGGCATCTGAAAATTAGACCCCAGAGACTGTTCCTTCATCTGATCCTTGCTCATCTCTTAGGGCTCTCTGGACTTGCCTGCCTGGCACACCTGTCCTGGGATGTACACACCTTATACGTTGGTGGTTGGACTGCCCCTTGGCACTGCCTCCTTCCTGTTCCCCCTCTACCCCCATGCTGAAGAATCCTAGCTCAGTGAGGCCCAGGGATGGGGAATCAGCATTGCCATGGCAACCAGATTTCCTTCATGACATCAGGGACTCTGGAGGAAGGGATTGTCTAGGTCCCTGGGACTGGCCAGCGTGAGTCCTCAGCTTGACCTGGCTTCTCCCGTGGAGGCTCAGCTGAGTATCTCTGGTTCGTGCCCATCCACTCACCCAGGACCTTCCATGGAGCATTGGCAGTTACCATGGAAACAGTTCTTGAAACAATGTCCATGAGGCTGAGGAAAACAATCTTCAAGAAAATAGGGAGATTGTTAGACTCCGTGGCTATCTGATGGAACACCTGATTCCTGGAGGACAGGCCGGGGGCTGCTGGAAGGTCCTCATCCAGCTCTCCAGGCCCCTTGCTAGTCTCCTGCCTCCAACTCTCCTCTCCCATCACAGCTCCCACATTAACCACTAGGATTAGGAGCTGGGGTCATTTTAGAAAGATGAAATTCCCTCTGCTTAAAACCATCCATGGCCCCCTATTGCCAACAGAATAAAGTTGGTGGCTGGCAGGGAGTTTCATAATCTGAATCCCTCCTCCCTCCTCAGCCACATCTCCTGCCACCCTCTCCCCTCCTTCCTTACATACACACTTTATAAGCACAGTTTACCAAGCCTCTGTGCCTGTGCACATGCAGTTCCCTGTGTAGGGACCTTCTCCTCCACTGCTCCATTTTCAAAGACTTTTTTCCCTCCAAAGCTCAGTTCAACTGTCACCTCCTTCAAGAAGCTTCCCCTGATTTCCCCAGCCATGTTCTTATTGCTGTGTACAGAGCCAGGGCCACAAACTCAGTGGCCTACAGGGCCAGGCAGGAGACACAAGTGACATTCTTATCTTTCACAAAGAAATACATGCTCTGCTATTAAAGCTGGAAAAGGGAATGCTGTGGCTTATCTTCCTCTCAGCAGAAACCTAGGGCAAGCTGTGTGATGGATTGCAGCTCACTCATTGCCCCAGCGTCAGGGAACAACAAGGAGGGTGGGGACTGGGGAGAGCTTTGCCCTGTCTGTAGTGCAGGCCCCGTGTGGCTAATTTGCTGGAAGTCTGAACTCAGAGCACTGGCTGTGCCACGGTCTGTCCTGAGACTGCCTCCTTCTGAGAGGGCAGGGACTGGGCCACCTCACTCCCACTGCACCTGGTGAGGCACATGGGCCCTAGAAGTGCCCAAGAGCAGCTATTTGAATGGATGGATGACTGCACAGATCCAGGCTGTTTCCCGAGCCTGCCAAACCTGCTCCTACCTCAGGGCCTTTGCTATTCCTTCTGCCTGGAGAGCCCTTCCTTCAAATAGTCACATGGACCCTGCCCCTCAATTCAGGTCTCACTCAAATGTTACCTTCTCAGAGAGGCCTTCCCTGAACACTTTACCTAAAATAGCATATCCCCCCCACACACATTCTACTCCCTGTTCCTCTTTATTTTTTTATTCCTAGCACGTATCACTACCTCCCATTATATTCATTTTATTTTTCCAGCATTACAATGAACCAGGTATGCTTCTAAAATGTTACCAACGTAAACTCACTTAATCCTAGTACTCCCTGTGAGGGAGGAGCTGCTATCACTCCTATTTTTCAGATGAGGCTCAGGGAGGTGGAGTGATTTGCCCAAGGTCACACAGCTGGTGAGTGACAACCAGGATTTAAACCCAGCAGTCTGGCTCCAGAGGTGTTTGTTTTCTTCATTATATATCTGTTTGTCTGTCTGCCTGGTATCTGTCTCTCCTGTGCCCCTTGAGGGCAGTGACATGTCCACTTTGTTCACTGCTCTATCCCTAGTACCCAGATATGGGCCTGGCACATAATAGCAGTTTAGTAAAAACTTCTTGGAAGGATGGAGGAAGGGAGACAGGAGGACCAGAAAATCAGAGGGAGGAATCCTTGGCCTTCCAAGTTTTCCGTTCGCCCTATGTTGGAAGCTTCTCACCGTCCTGGAGGGGTTGAGTCAGCCTGTCTGAGGGGGCCCAGCCCCATTTCCCTCACCCTCTAATGGGGCCTCTGTTTTCTGCTCTCTCCCCTGCAAAGATGCCAAACCGCTCGGCTCCCGGGGCCCATGCCGAGCCCACTTCCTCCCGTGTTAGGAGCCGTGAAGGACCGCTCGAGGCGGGGCAGCAGCAAGTCTCTGGAACAAGGTGGCCTGGAATGGACAGACTGTTGGGCAGCAGCTCAGGGCCCGGGTGGGGCTGCCCTGGGCCAGATGTGCTCAGGGCCCACAAGCAGAGGGCTGGGAAATATCCTGGGACCCGGCACTGCCGCCTCCCTCTGTCTGATTCACCCAGCGTTCCCGGACATCCGGCCTGGCTCTGAGGGGTTCCAGAGAAGGCTTGTGTCCTGCCAAGTACTCCTTGGACCCTAAAATAGCTGACTTGGACGAGGGAGCAGCAGAAACATTTCCCAGTTTTGAGGCTATGAGCTAACACCTTCCTCCCGTCAATTGGATAGTATCAATACAGTAATCACCATGTGTTAGGAGCATGTCAGACGCCTTGTTCCATTTAGTCCTCACAACTCCTTGAAGTAGAGGCTGCAGAGAGGAGCCTGGGGCTCAGAGAGGTGAAGTGATTTATGCACGGTCACACAGCTGGGAAGTGGTGGAGCTGGGGCTAAAACCCAGGTCTCAGTTGAATATAACATGATTTCAGGGAAAACCAGGAGAAGAGAAGCGGGAAGCCCAGGCTGGAGCTTCTGATAACTACCCATTTGCCCACTGGCTGGGTAACTTTGGGAAAAATCACTCAACTTGTCTGAATCTCAGTTTTCTCATTTGTCGTGTAGAAATAAGGGGGGTTTGGCATCTTTCGGGACCCTACAAAGCGCTAGCCATTTTGCTGGGTGCATCTTACCATTTCTCTCCATCCTCACAGTATGTCGTGTTGTCCCGTGCCCCAGAGGTGGAAACGGGGTTCAGAGGTCACAGCTAGGACCATATCCTCCTCAAGCTTTAATGCCCGCCCTGACAGAGGCAGGGTTCTAACTTCATTCCAACGGAGGGACTTTAATAAATTGTAAAAAATCCTTTGCAGATGCTCTCGCAGAGGATGTGGGGATGGCGGGCAGGGAGATGGGGCCCAGCTGCGGTTTCCTCATCCGGCCCCAGGGCCATGGCTGGCCTGGGAGGAGGGCCTCCAGACACAATCCAGGCTCCCCTCTGAGCCCCACTGCCTTTGCTTTGGTTCAAAATGTGCAAACTGCACTCGGCTTCGCTATCTCCCCACCGTGGGCTGGGGATGGTTTTTGCTGCTGGTTCTTGCAGGTATGTCACCATCTGGACAAAACTTTTCTGGACAAAAGTTTGCTGAGCACCTACTGTGCGCCAGGCACCGTGTCCACATCATTGCTTCATGGAGTACCGATAACCTGGGGAGGGAGGGTATAGCATTAGCGCCTTTTACAGATGAGCTTGCTGAGGTCGCAGGAGGTCACTGAACTAGGAAGGGACTTTGAGCCTGGTCTGGCTGGTTCCCAATGTGGGCTTTTAGCCACTAGGCACCCCTCTGTGCTTGTGGCTTAGGGTGGGGGAAGCCTCTAAAGCCACCTTGTTGCAGACACCAGGGACCCCGGTCTTTGTCACAGGGCTGGGGTGGAGGAGCCTCGTAAATTAACCTTGAACCTCTGACCTGGAGATCTTAGACCTGGGAGGGACCCCAAGAGATCGCTTTGTCCAAATACCCTGATACTCCAAAAGGAAGGTTTTATTACTGCTATTTCATAGCTGACTCAACCATGGTTCAGGGAGGCAAAGAGACTTGCCCAGGGTCAGTCCCACAGTGTGGAGCTGAACCATGCTGTGTTTACAGATGGGGAAAACTGAGGCTCCAAATGGTCAGGAATTTGTCTAAGGACATTTGCTAAGCAGACCCTGCTTAAAGAAAGAGCACTAAATTCTTAATCTGGGTTCAAATCCCACCTCTGCCTCTTGATCATCATGTGACCTTGGGCAAGATACCCTCACTGGGCCTCAGTTTCCTCAACTTTGAAATGGCTATCACAAAATAAAAGTTAAGAAATTAAAAACAAATAAATACATAAATAAAATGGGGGGGGGTGACTCTCCCATAAGATTTGTGTGGGGATTTCATGAGCTGATGTGAATGGCACATGTAGTGGGTGTCCAAAAAAATGTAGTTATTGTCGTGGTTATTATTATTATTATTATTTAGCCCTGACATTCTAGAGTCCAAAGTTCCTTACCAAGATGGCCCACTGAGCCTCTCATACCTGGCCTAGAGCCCTGGTGTGAGAGTTTAAGGGACCCGGTGAAGCTGCTCTCCCTCATTCATCTGGCAGAACCACAGGGAGGTAGGGAGTAGAGCAGAAGGGTTCAAAATGGCTCCAGAAGCAGAAAAGCCTGGCTTCTTCATTTCCTTCCTTTCTCTTCTTTCCCAGAGGCAGGTTAGGAGAGTTCCTTTGGCTGCCACCTCCCAGATAACGTAACTCAAGGCACCAAGGAAAAGAAGCAAGCTTCTAGGGAGGCATCAGATGCAGGCCTTCCCCAAGGCTGGAGATGGGGTGCCCAGTCTGGATTTAGGAGAGCAGGGGCTGGGACAGCGACTTCTTAGGGGAACTCAGGTGCCTGTGAGCAGGACACTGAGTCCATACCAGGGGTTGGCTCCTGGCTTGGGGGAGAAATTGGCCACTGCTGGCGCCTTCTCAGACCACATCCTGAGCAGCCCACGTAAATACCCCCAGTGCCTGCCACCTTCTAGATATACACTGTGTACACAGCTCGGGGATTATTTGCACGAGTGGACTCAAGGCTGACTTCCAGGGATTAACTGAATGTGGATGCTGGGCCTCCCAGCCCAGTGGGATGTAAGCAGGGGAGAAAACTTGTTTACGAGCCACCTCCAGGGGCTGGAGCAGTGTTTATGGGGAGCTGCACGGCTATCAGCCTGAAGGATTTGGACGCACGCTGCGTGGCTGGGAAGATAAGCAGTGTTTATGCATGGGAGCCATTGGTGGTGGTCTGGTGGCCTTTTGTGGCTGGGAATGCCTGCTGGGAGGCCTGCAGGGACAGATCTCCAATGGTGGGGCTGGGTTTGTAAGGAAGTATCCAGCTTTACCTGGGCCCTTGGAAACTGCTCCCTTGTCAAGATTCAGGCTCGATTCTAAGGTTCACAGGGCGCGGATTGCCTGAGCCTTAGGGGCTGTGCTAAAGAGTTAGTCTTGAGCCGAGGAGCTAGGAGCGAGGCAGAGCTGCTGAGGGGTTTTAGGCAGGGAGTGACAGCTTGTGGTTTGCGTTTTGAAAAGATCTCTCTGGCTACAAGGTGGAAAGTGAAATCAGTTGAAATGAGAGACTGGTTAGGAAGCCCAGGGCAGTGATAAAGGTGGGCAGATAGGATGGACAGCTTTGTGAGATGTTTAGGAGACAGAGTGGGTAGGCCTAGTTGAGAGATGTGGGAATGAAGGGAGGGCATTCGGTCTGGTTTATCAGTGAGGGTCTCAGCAGGAAACGGATGACACACTCAGACTGGGCGATTGATGAGAGCTCAGTGGAGGATTTACAAAGGGGTAGACAGCATAAGGCAGGATGCAGCACGCCCCTCTAGCCAGGGCAAGGAGGCCTTAGGCCCCTGAGGCTGGAGGGGTCAGAGGAGGGAGTGGGTACTGGAATCCCCACAGGGAGGGAGCTGGGAGAACAAACACCCAGTCTCAGCCTCACCCTGCCCTTCTGTCCCCTGCTGGTGCCTCTCAACCATCAAACCCAAATAGAGGCCACAGGGTAAGGAGCCTCCTGAAGTGGTTCACAGGGGTCAGCCTGTAGACACAGAGCTGGGAGGGTGTGAATCTGGAGACAGTGCTCAGCTGGGAAGAAGGAAAGACCTTTCTGGTTCAGAGTCAAGCTCTAATGGGGAGAGGGGGGTATGCCAGGCAGTGGCTATTGAGGGATCTCCCAGCTCCTCTGCTCTCATCAGCTGATGGAGGTTTCTTGGATCTCTGAGCAAGTGGGCTGTTCAGATCCCAGGACATAAGCTCCTCGCTTTTGCCCACCCCCACAGAGCCCCAAGCTCAAGTAGGGTCCTCTCCAAACACAAAAGAAATCGGAGCCAGCACCTCCTAGACCCACTGCAGTGACTCAGCCTGATCTCCCGTGTGTGTAGGCGTGGGATCAGGGAGGAAACTCTCTCCGGACACAGAGCTAATTCCGTCCTGGGGCTGGCGGCCAGGCCTGTGGCTGCAACATCTGCTAGCGCTATGTGGTTTTGAGGTTCCCGTGTCTCCAGAGCCTGCAGAGCCAAGGATTGTAACCCCAGCGGTCTTCCTGGAGCCATCTGTGGGGGAACCCGGAGGCCCTTTCTCTCTGCCATGGAGGGTGGGAAGATTTCATGAATGGGACCAGCTGGGAAACTTGGGCCATGGGCAAAGATTCAGGAGCTGCAGGCTGCTGGCCGGGGGAGTCAGATGCTGCCTGAGGAGGGACATTTGCAAGGGGGAGAGTGGTATCCAGTAGCATCAGCTGCTGGCTGAGGCTGGGATCTTGAGCAAGGGTAAATAGCAAAGACTTTGAGGTCAGAGAGTTCTTGATTCAAATCCTGAGCCCATGCTCAAAGGCTGTGTGAGCCTGAGCCAGTTGCTTTACCTCTCTGAGCCTCCATTTGCAAACCCACACAGTGAGGTTATAGACCATGTAAGGCATAAGATGGCTGAGGTGCCAGGCACAGTTCTAGGCTCTGAGGTCATGCCATACACAAAGTAGACCAAGTCCCTCCTCTCTCTGGCCTAGGGAGGCTCACCCATTCTGGGCCTCAGTTTCCCCAGCTACAAAACAGACTGCCCTCTGATAAGCTTCACAGCTCTTAAAAGCCTCTTGGAGGCAGAGAAAACTGGAGGAAAGACCCCCTGGGGCCATCCAGCTGGGCTGTCAGGGTGGGCCATAGGGGAAGTGGGAGAGGGGGGCACGAACCAGGCCAACCACAGCCATTTGCAGAACGAGGGAAGTTTCCAGTTTCTCTTGATGGGCTCCCACGCCCACGGGCCCTAACGAGGCCCCTGCACTGGGCCTGGGCCTGGGCATGCTGCCCAGGAGTGGGCGAGCAGCTGGCTGAGACCACAGGGACCGCGGGTTGGGAGAGCAGTGCTGCAGCTGGGTTGGCCCCATACAGGTGAGTGGTCTCCTTGATAGGTGAGGGCCTGCTGAGCCTCTAGGAGGTGCAGTGGGAAGGGAGTGGAGGGGCAGGGAGGAGACAAGGAGAGAGAAAGAGGCGGAGAGAGAGCCCATGGACAAGAGACAGAAGAAGAGACAGACAGAGGCTGGAGAAACAAAAGGGAGAGACCACAGACAGACAGACAAGGACAGAATGGCAGTGAGTTCATTGCAGACTCAGGGCGCCCATTTGGGAACAGGGCTTGGGCAATGACACGGAGAGGGTGCAAAAGGCAAACTGCTGCCCAGGTGCCCCGTGGCCCTGCTGTCCCCCGAGCTCCAGCAGGGACTTGGGCACACTTCAGCAGGAGGAGGTGGGCCCTGGGTTCAAATCTCTGCACTGCCCCAACCAGGTGCATGGCCTCAGGCAAGCACCCTCCTGGCCCCCAGCCTCAGAATCCCCCCAGAGAAGTGGTTCTAGTCACAGAGAGCTTGCAGGGTGTGGGGGTGGTTGAGCAGAGAAAGGGCCACAGCCACGCCCCACCATCCACCAGGGCAAGGAGCCAAGGGCTCCACATATCCTTGAAATGTGGCTGAAGGAATGGGCCCCCATCCCCAAACAGGGATCATGGTCCACTTCCCGTTGAGGCCATTTTGCTTTCAACTAGAGGCAGAGAGACTTGGGAAAAATCACAGGGGACCTGACAGCCTCATCTTGCCCTGTTTATAGAATGCAAGTCTTGAACCCTGCTTGCTTGGTCTCATGGGGGTCTTTGAAGGTTCTACTGGGACAAAGGCCTGAAGGATTCTGGAATGTTCCTAGGAGGCGAGGCAGTGGACAAGGAAAGAGAGTGGGTTTGGCAATTCAGCAGACCTCGAGGTTGAAGTCCTACACCTGCCGGGTCCCAGCTTCCTCCTCTGTGTCCAAGGGCTAATTTCACTTGCCTTGCTTACCTGAGCCGTCTGGGTGACCTCGGGCACGTTACTTGTTTTCTCTGTGCCTCAGTTTCCTTGTCTGTAGTAGTGCTGAGAACAGGACCCGGAATGTAGTCAGGGCTCTATCCATGTTTGTTTAATTAAGCAATAACATCCGCCTGAGGTTTTTGTTCTCTGTGGCTGGAGGAGCCAGATGTGACCTTGAGCTTTGGCCCTTCCCCAGCAGGGGTCTGCAGTGGGGGTGGGGGTGGGGCATGGCCACCTGCAGCGGCATCTTCCCCTGCAGCCATCAGGTTCCCCAGCAAGGGCTGGGAATGTCCAGTGACTTCTGTTGACTGGTCCAAGGTCATTCTCCATTTGACAGAGAAGGCTGGACCGGCGGCTGCATTGAAGGCCCCCAGGCAGGTTCAAGGCTGCTTGCTGGGCCCTTGGCCTGCCCGAAGTGGCCTTGCCAGGGGCTTGATGACCCAGGCACTAGGCTGGGTGTTACCCAAGCAGGAACCCCAGTTTGGGATTTGGGGTGTTTGTTTGGGGGTTTTTTGGAACTTAGGATAAGAGGAACGGTTGCGATAATTACAACCTTCAGACCATCCTCATTTCCGTTATCAGCCCCCGGAAGCCCCCACACTTATTTTTTTTCTTCCTTACATTCATTTCCTTTTAGTCCCACTCCCATTACCCCCACCCCACCTGCTCCCACAGAACCATCTTAATTTGTTCAATGTGCCTCTTGTTATTGTGTTTTTGCAAAACATGTTTTGCGGTTTGGCGTGCGTTGCTGTTTGTGTGCGTTGCTGGTCTGCGTGGTTGCTATTTGGCGTGTGTTGCACGTGCTGATTGACATGCTTGTGTTTTCAGTGTCCTGTGGTGTAGCGCCCATGCAGCACGGTGTTTTCAAGATCTCTCCGTATGCTGCTGTGTGTATACTGACGGTCTTAACAGCTGCATGAAATTCCAGGGTGAGCCTCATTCCACCAGGCCCCTCTCCCAGCAGTGGGCACTCCAGCCTTGCAGTGGATGCGTCTGTGCCCTGCCCACACCCCTGGACCCTTGCCCGATTTCGTGCCATCCCCGTGGCTTTCACCCCGACAGCCAGCACCTGTGGTTCTTTGTGGGAGGACCGTCTTTGGAGAGCTGGGAATATAAACCGCCCAGGACAAGACAGAGGGACACAAACACTCAGCCTCCTGGGATGTGACCCTCACTGCTCTGACCCAGATCACCCTCCGAGGGACACACTTGGTGCTGCCCCCTTGCCTGGCCTCCTTCCCTCCCCAGCCCCAGGTCTCTACTCTCTTACCTCTTTTCCAGCCTCATCTTGCCCTGTTATAAAATGCTAATTTTATGGGAACACTCCCTTGAGAAAGCACTTTCACAGAAATCCCCATGTGGGGGTTTGCTTCTGGAGGACCAGCCCTACTCTGTGCCCCCACACGGGTGCTCTTGAGCATCGGAGCAGATGGCCGGGTTCCTTGTGGAAATGCAGGACTCTCCACCCTGGAGTGGGGCGCGGGGCACGTGCACACACACGGCCCAGCACGAGGCTGTGAATAGCTATAACCACACCGACAGCGGAGGTAGTAGGTATCGTAGGTATCGAGCTCTGGCCGTTTCCAAAGCCTCAGGCTCCTCAGCTGTGAAATGGGAGAGGACACCTACCCCCTGCAGGGCTGTTTGGGGACGGCCTGTGATAACATTTCTAACGGGCTTGGCACCTGCCACATAGAGCCCAATAAATTCCAGTGCCCGAATTAGTAATGCATGTGCCCATTAGGTGCTTCCGGGCGCTGAGCCGGGGCTGGCAGAGAGTGTACATATGTAGAGCAGGCCTCCCGTGTGGGGCGGGAGCTGGGCAGGGTGGGGCTGAAGGAGGCGGGTGCGGTCAGACCCTGGGTGCTGGGGGAAATCTCAGTGGGTAGTGGGGTTATAGTCGGATCTGCCACTCACTGCAACACCAGCATCGGCCTTGTGCCCCACTGCGGCACCACACGCTTCACACGGAGCTTCCCTCCCGACCCGGAGCCTCGGGGTGCCCATCTGAAAATGGGTATAGTCATGGCCTGTTGTGAGGGCTGAAGGAGACGCGCATAAGGCGCTTGGCCCGTTGTCCAGCTGGCGATCGATTCAGTCCTCGCAACAGCCCGGGAAGGTCGGTCCTCGGACTCGCCCCACTGCACAGATACTGAAATGAAGACCCTAGAGTCCGTTCAGCAGTGTGCGCAAGGCCGCACGGTTTGTAGATCTTGCAGCTGAGAGTCGGATCCTGAGGCCGTATTCTGCGCTCTGAATCTGTTCTCTTGCTATAATCATCATCATCGTCATTATTATTATTTCTAATTGCCAGCCCAGCCCAGTAAGATTGAAAGGGCCTGCATTCATTCACCCATCTGGTCATTCATTCACCCATCCGGTCATTTAGCCATTCATTTGTCAGACAATATTCCAGGTGTTGCGCTGTAGTTGTGTAAGATGTCACCGTTGGGAAAAACTGGGTGATGGGTACACAGGGCCTCTCTAATAGTCTAATATTTCAAAATAAAAATGTTTTAAAAAATAGAGGATGGCAGAAGTGACACTATGTCATTTCCAAACCGTGACTCCAAGGCTGGGTCACAGAAGGCAAGGAGCTTCCACCTTTTCATTGGTAAACTCACTCCTGGAGCCCAGGGTGAGAAGTCCACGTAGCAGGCCCAGCTGCCCAGAGGCCACCACGCCTCCAGCCACGTGGAGGGGCCACGTGCAGGTGCTCTGGCTGGTGGCCAAAGGTAAACAAAACAAAACCCTCAACAGTATCCCCAGGACCTGCTGGTGCCCATAGGAGGCTCTGCTCCAGTCCTCAGCCTCCGTCACTAGTCAAACTCGCAGGCCAGCAGCAATCACAGAAACCTCACGTGGCCCGCGGTGGTGAACCGGCCGGTTGGGAGCCGGGGGTGTGCCAAGGGGAAACTTCTCGGAGAGGATGC
The DNA here is from genome assembly GCA_026826555.1 of Tolypeutes matacus. NCBI lineage: Eukaryota > Metazoa > Chordata > Mammalia > Cingulata > Chlamyphoridae > Tolypeutes > Tolypeutes matacus. Next base: position 498,726 of record JAKSZT010053817.1, on the reverse strand, counting down.
TTGAACCTGGCCTTGAGGGATGAGACTGAACTCATGGAAGAAGCTGAAAAGGGAATGGAAATTATACATCCTGAAAAAAAACAAGTACTTTTGAGTTTTGGAGGCTGCCGCTGAGCAGCCGTGTCAGTGAAGCAATGTTTTTGCTGTGGGTTCAGTCCGTGCCAGCTGTGCCTCTCTCACAGAGCAGAGCTCTCAGCCCTCCTAGGGCCTTGACCCAGACCCAGGTCTTCTGAGTCTCTCCCCTCATCCTCACGAAGACTGGGAGGCGCCAAGGGAGGACCTAGGAAAGGCTCCTGCAGGGCATCGTGAGCCTCCCAATCCTGGCTCCAAAAGTGTGTCTCTATCACCTTAGCTCATCCTCCCGGCAACCCTGAGGTGCAGATGGAGCAGGAATTATCGTCATTCCCATTTGGCAGATTGCACCACTGAGGCCCAGAGAGGGGAAGCGACTTGCTCAGGGTCACACAGTGCATCTCTTGCCTTCTCCCTGACTTCTTCTCCCCAGCAGCCCTTTGGAGGCCCTAGGAGAACTGTCCCAGGAAAGCACCACCACAATTGGCCTGTCCCAGGAGGCTGAGAGCAGACAAGCTCTGGGCCCAAATGGGGTCACAGGCGGAACCTGGGAGCCAAGCCAGGACCATTCATTTGCCTCCTGGGCTCTCTGGGGAGCGAGGGTGGGAAGGAAGGCAGGCTGGCCAGATGCTTGCCTGCCCCCCGGCTGTGATGGATGATGTGTCCTCTCGCAAATGATCCCCATGTGTGCCCTAGATTTCTGCCAGATCATCTGGATTTAGGTCAGGCCCCAGAGGAAGGGACAGTCCCTGGAAACTGGGGAGGGTGGATTCCTTGAGGGGCTAGGCAAAGGGAGGCAATGAGGAGGGATCCGGGGCCTCAGGAAGGGTCTGAACAGACACCAAAAGCTGCCTCCACTTTCCAGAAAGCAAGGTGGCTAAGAGCAGGACTCTGGAGTCGGAGCGATAGGAGTGTGCTCCTGTCTGACTGCATGACATTAATCTCGCTCCCCTCGCCTTTACAATGGGAGTAATGACAGTCTCCACCTCTGGGGTTGTTGGGGATGTGTGAGCTAATGCAGTTAAAGCGCTTAGTGCAGTGTTTGGACTTTTGGGTACACTCAATTACTATTTATGTTAAGGAACTAAAAACAACATAAAGCATAACTAGATGTAGACATAAAGACCACCCAAATCCAGAGCAGAAACTGTAGACCAGAAGGGTTAATGGGGTTGCTGCCTTTAACCTACAAATTTGACTCTGAGCTTTCTTGAGGCCACTTCAAAAAGGGAAATGATAACAATTGTAGAACTTGGATTAAAGAATGAGGAAGCAGCCCAATTCCTCAGGGGAAGAATGCTGAGCCTGGTCCTAAATTCTCTAGGACATTTCTCGCTGGGCAAGGGGCTGCATAAAAGTCACTCGAGAGTGGAAGTGGGCCGCACCGTCCATTGACGAGGGCTTGCACAGATTGCAAGTGTGATTTTCAGGTGGTAGCTGCCTGCAGGGGCCTGGAGGGAAAGGTGAGGCACGGTTACTCCGAGAAGGCAGCTCCGTGGGAAGATAAAGAACACAAGGAAGGTGTGGGATCTCAGGATTCGAGGCTAAGGGTGAGAAGACTCGGAGTGGCTGGGATTGGGGGCTGCTAATTCTTCAGGGAAGCAGAGGCACCTGGGATCCTTGGAAGTCTGGCTCTGGAGTCGGACTTCTTCACTGTGTGGTCTCAGGCAAGTTGCTTCACCTCTGAACCTGTTTTCCCATCTGCAAACTAGAGTTGTCCTTGTAGGGCTGTCGGGAGGATTGCATGGAGCCCTGCACAGCACAGTGCTGGACATGTGGTGAGCACTCAAATAAACGCTATGCGTCCACACGTATTATGGATATATGTAAGCTTCTTGACTGTGAAGGACCTAAGCAATACAAATAACCAGAAGTTTGCATATCTTAAAAATTTACAATTGAGAAAGCATTCCCACGTGTTTCCCACGACCATCCCAGCAACATGAGGGAGGTAGTTTTCTCCACCACCACCCCCCCCCCCGGTTTGAGAGGTGAGGAGGCTGGAGCTTAGAGAAGCAAAATCTTGCCCATGTGCCCCTGCCCTGCCTCGATCCCAGAGCTGGGGAGACAAGTGGTCAGAACCTCGCTGCTCCTGGCTTTCCTGCCCTGCTGCCACCTTCCCAGACAAAGGCCGTGCTTAGGAGGGAGTTTAGAGTGAAAGCCCAAGAAATAATAATTATAATAATTATTATTACATCACACTTCCCTTCCATGGTGACACAGTAACTGACTCAATTCCTGGAGGGATGAGATGTGAGGGGTGAGGGAGGACAGACAGACCTTCCCAGAGGAGGTCAGCATCACACTGTGCCCAGCCCAGCTCAAAGAGGAAAGGACCCAGCCTCTGACCCTGAGCTGCTCACAGCCCAGCCGAGGGCCAGACATGACGTCATCTGCACCTCTGCAGACATTTGTGCAGTGCTTTATCCACGTTTCCTCTCCTTTCCACCTTCCTTTCAGAGTCAGACACTGGCCCGTTGTCAACAGGGGGCGGGGGAAGGTGGGGAGAGCAGCCAGTGCGGCATGACCTCCCTCCTCTCTCCTTCCTCCTTAACTCATGCTCATCTTTTAAGACACTGCTCAGATGCTGCCTCCTCCAGGAAGCCTTCTCAGACTTCCAGACTGGGTATAAGCCCTGACTCTGGGCTCCTAGGGGGCACGTTGGGCTTGCCCTGGCCCCGGAACTTGTCTCTCTGTCTTGCGCCTTGTAACTGACTGTGAGCTCCTTGTGGGAAGGGCCCTGACAAAGGCATTTCCTTGTCTCTGGTGCCTGCACAGGCCTGGCACAGAGAGCGTGGATGCACTGGGCAGGATCATCTATGAGGCAGACCAGGATTTCAAGGCCGTGTGTACTGATGGTTGAAAGCCCGAGTTCTGCAGACTTGAGCTCATAGCCCGGCTCTCCCACCCCCCTGCCTGGATGTCTTGGGCAAGGGTCTTCCTCTCACTGAGTCTTGCTGTACTCCCTTCATGGGGTTAAAGCAGGATCATCTGTGTTCATGCTGAGCCCAGCCCCTGGCGTGCACGAGAGCTCAATGCATGGCACCCATTTTTATCATTAACGCCAGTCACATTTCCTTCAATTATGGGGCAGCTCCTTTGCCTCCATCTTTTATCTGAATTCTAGTGCCACAGGAAACCCTCGCTCCTCATTGGGCACCTCTGGAACATCCTCTTAGCTTACCAAGTGGGGCGATACCCAAGTTTAAATTCTGAGTCCCTGGAATCCAGAGTCCTCAATGGAATTTTCCAACTGATTTTTTTAAAGATTTATTTATTTATCTCCCCCCCACCCCCCGCACCTCATTGTCTGCTCTCTGTGTCCATTCACTGTGTGTTCTTCTGTGTCTGCTTGTCTTCTCTTTAAGCGGCACTGGGAACCAATCCTGGGAACTTCCGGAGTGGGAGAGAAGCACTCAATCTCTTAGGCCACCTCAGCTCCCTGGTTTGCTGTGTCTTTTATTGTCTCTCCTCTGTGTCTCTTTTTGTTGCATCATCTTGCTGTGCCAGCTCTCCATGCGGGCCATAGTCTGCGTCGGCCAGCTTGCTTTTCACCAGGAAGCCCCAGGAATCGAACCCTGGACCTCCTATATGATGGATGGGAGCCCAATTGCTTGAGCCACATCCGCTTCCCTCCAACTGATTTTTATTTAATAAAAATAAAAGATGACTTTTACATAACAAAATATAACCTCAAGCCCATTAAGATCCAGTAGTGAATTTATGTGGGGTAAGGTTGAAGTGACATATGATGAAACATCAATCGGCAGTATCAGCCAGCTGAAGCATCTGGTTCCGAGCCCATTGGCCAAGCGGGGTTCAAATCCCAGCTTTGCAGCTCATCTCTTGTGCCCTCCTGGGCAGTAATGATATCACTAGTACCTGTTAAGGGTCTACTGTGAGCCAGCGCAGAGCTAAATGCTGTGCCTTCCTGATGCCCTATAGTTCTCACATTCACTCTGCAAAATGAGTTGTTCCCATTTTACTGATGAGGAGACTGAGGCACCAAGAAGAGAAATCATATGTCTAAAGCCACACAGCTGGAAAGTCGGCCGAGTTTGCATTGGAATCATCCAAGCTTGCAAACTCTTCAGAGTCTCAGTTTGTTCTTCCTCAAATTGGGAAAATACCCAACAAGATTGTTATGGGGATTATGTGAAGTACCAGAGAATTGTCTGGCACACAATAAATGTTTATCTAATATATTCCTGTCTGTATTTGCACCTGACCATGGTTATACCAGGAGGCATGGAATGAATGTTTGAGGACGACGCTTCTCTCTTCTGTGCCGCAGTTTCCACATCTATAAAGCAGGAGTATTAATGCCTGCTTGGAAGAGTCCCTGGGAAGATTAAATGAGATGAGGGGGGTAAAGTTCTCGGCACATAGTAGGTGCTCCAGGCAGCTCCTCCTCGGTCTTCTCTGTGCCTAACACTGCCCAGCCTGGCATTATCAGGGAGTTGCTGGTTGCTGAGGTCCCAGTCTCGGCGGTGAATTAGCATCAAGCCATCCACACTGTCACCTGGCACTTCCCGACTCATGCGCTCATCCTTGGATGTGCTGAGAGTTTGGGGTGAAGGTTAGGGCCAGAAGAGCCAGCTGATCGGGGTTTGAGCACCAGCTCCAACACTTCCCAGCTGAGCAACCCTGGGCATGTTCCATTGCCTCTCTGAGCCTTTGCTTCCTCCTCTGTGAAATGAGCTAATGATAATAGATCTTTTCACAAGCTTTGAGTCCACTCAGCCCTCTGGTTCTTAGACCCGGATCCAATTGTTGCCTCCTCTTTCTTCCCCGAAGGTGTTTCCAGCTGTGCACAGGGACTGATTGGCTGAGGACCCACATTGGAGAGCTTTGGATGTCATAACGGTGAAAGGTGATGGACTCTCACAGTCTGACCTTATCCCTCCAAAGAGGACCAGTGGGAGACCTTTGGCTGGGTGGGAACATGGGAGGATGCCAGCGAGGATGTCCCTGAGTTTTGGAAACATAGTTGGAACCAAGTTCCCATCACCGTGCTCCTCTCCTTCACTGCATTTAGCCTATGTGCAATTTTTCCATTATTTAAGGGATTTTTGATAACAGGTCTATTTTTTCTCACTGTTCCCAAAGTGGCAGCAAAACATGATTGTCAGGAGGATAGGCTCAGAAGCTTGGGTTTGATTCCCTGCTCTGCCTCTTCCTAGCCCTAGGACCTTGGGCAAGTGGTTTAAGCTCTCTGTGTCTCAGTTTCCACATCTGTAAAATGGGGTTCGTAACCTAGCTACCTCACTGACTTGTTGTGAGGGTTAAGAGAGTTCATATATGTCAAGCCCTTAGAATTGTGCCTGGCACATCAGGAGAGCTATTCCAAGTTTGTTAATTAAATAAAATGGCAAATCAGGAAATGGCTAAACCACCCAGCTGGCCTAGCTCAGCGCCAGGGCAGGCAGTATCAGTGCCGATGGTGCTGGCCAACCTTAAAGCCAGTTCCATTCAAGGTGTCCCTCATGAACCTCTGCCTTCCCTTGCAGAGAATGGAGGACGAGGACTACAACATCTCCGCTGTCTACGATGAATACCCCGATGATTTTGACTCCATCATGGTTTTGGAGGAGGTCCCTTCTCTAGAAGCCAGGGGGGCCAGGATCTTCCTGGTGGTGGTCTACAGCATCGTCTGCTTCCTCGGGATCCTGGGCAATGGCCTGGTCATTGTCATTGCCACCTTCAAGATGAAGAAGACAGTGAACACCGTCTGGTTCCTCAACCTGGCCACGGCAGATTTCCTGTTCAATGTCTTCCTCCCGATCCACATTGCCTACGCCGCCATGGACTACCATTGGGTTTTTGGGACGGTCATGTGCAAGATCACCAACTTCCTGCTCATGCACAACATGTACACCAGCGTCTTCCTGCTGACCATCATCAGCTTCGACCGCTGCATCTCTGTGCTGCTCCCCGTCTGGTCCCAGAACCACCGCAGCGTCAGGCTGGCCTACACAGCATGCATCACGATCTGGGTTCTGGCTTTCTTCTTGAGCTCCCCGTCCCTCGTCTTCCGGGACACTATTGATCTGAACGGGAAAATATCCTGCTTTAACAACTTCAACCTGTCTGCTGCCAGCTCCTCCCTGTGGGCCACTCACCCCCGACTGGAGCCGGAGGCATACACTTGGCAGATGGTGGTGACCGTCACCCGCTTCCTCTGTGGCTTCTTGGTCCCAGTCCTCATCATCACAGCCTGCTACCTCACCATTGTCTGCAAGCTGCAGCGCAACCGCCTGGCCAAGACCAAGAAGCCCTTCAAGATCATCGTGACCATCATCGTCACCTTCTTCTTCTGCTGGTGCCCCTACCACACACTTTACCTCCTGGAGCTCCATCACACTGCCGTGCCCAGCTCTGTCTTCAGCCTGGGCTTGCCCTTGGCCACTGCCGTGGCCATTGCCAACAGCTGCATGAACCCCATTCTGTATGTCTTCATGGGTCAGGACTTCAAGAAGTTCAAGGTGACCCTATTCTCTCGTCTGGCCAATGCTCTGAGTGAGGACACAGGCCACTCCTCCTACCCCAGCCACAGGAGCTTTACCAAGATATCTGTGATGAACGAGAGGTCCTCAATGAACGAGAAGGAGACCAGCATGCTCTGAGCCTCACCTGAGGCACCCCCCCGTGGACACTCCCAACCTACAGCGGACCAAAGATACACCTTCTGAAGACCAAGCAGGAACCTTGTCAGCACACACCAGTGTCCACTCTATTTCGCATGGGGATGAGCAGTGTTTTGAGCTGGGAATCCAGAGCTTAGGACCCGTTTCTCCAAGTGAGTTGGTAGACAGAACATGCCACGTTGCTCCCAGGCTCGGATCAAAACCCATGTTTCTTGGGAAACTAAGTCCTGACCAACTAAAGAAAAAAAGAAAGAATTCTCAAAAGCACTGCCATGAGCTGGGATTGGCCTGAGGCAGCAGAACTAAGCTGCTTACAGCATGCTCCCCAGGAATGACACAAACACGTTACAGGCCCGTGCCTGGTGTGAGCAGAGGAGGTCAGAGAGAGTGTGACAGCTCATGCCTCACCCTCCCACACCTATAGTAACAGCTGGCCAGACAATCCACCACTCAAGTCACTCCTCTGGGTTAAGGCATGGTCTTTAGAAGGCCCCTGTGGAAATGCACAGGTTTCTGGGAGAGGAGGGTGACACATTAGCCCAGAAACACTCAGGTCCATGGATTTGACTTTCAGATCAGCTGGGAAGACAGAGAACAGGTCCCGAGGGCATGGGGCCATATGGGTTCTTTGGAAAGACAAGACAAGTTGGAGGCTGCAATGAGAAAGGGGTGGAGAAAGAAGAGAAAAGGCCCTGAAAGGATATGGGCATAGAGTAGCCAACCCTAGAACTTCCCAGCGTGATGGTGGTCCAGACCATGGCTATTTTGGGGTTGGGGTGGAGCCAGCCTCTTGTCCAGACCCTACTCTCACCTTACACTTGGTACCTGGGAGCTGGGCCATGGCAGACACCTTCACCAGCTGTCTCCACCCCATCACAGCAATTCCTACCCGCCTTCCCTAATCCACTAGGGTCTGGCTGGAGCCACTAAGGATAAAATACTCAGGGAGGGGCACCTCCTCAACTTCCTCAAAGCCTTGCCAGAGACTGGTCCAAAATGCAGCTTCAGGAAGCAACCTCAGAGCATCTTCTGGAAGAAGTGTGTGTTCGAGTGCTTAATCACTGAACGTGGGGCAGGGTCTGGAGCCTAATTCCTTGACCTTGCTCTTGAGCTGCAGGGTGTGGGGGTGCTCCAGGCACTGAGCACCTACTGTGTGCAGCCACATTTTATGCCTTTACTCCTCCAACATCGACGCCTTCCTCTGGTAGAGAGCATCACCATCCCATTTACAAATGACAAATCTGAGGCTCAGAGGAGGACAGCAACTTGCTCAAGATCACACAGCTAGTCAGTGGCAGAGTTAAGACCTGAACCCAGCCCGTTTGACCCCAGAAGCTCTGTTTTTTTCCATTTATTGGGAACATTCAGACTATAATGATAACCTCCATTTATCTAGCACTTTCTATGCTAAGCACTTTACCCGTGTTATCTTGTATATGCCTCACAGCAACCCTGAGCTCGGTACAATTATTATTTCCCTTTTACATATGAAGAAACTGAGGCAAGAGGTTAAGTAACTTGCCCGAGGGCACCCAGCTAGTCTGCCAAAGCCTGGATTTGAACCCAGGTCTGCCTGGCTCCAAGGATACTACAGAGTCAGGAAGGATCTAGAGATGCTTGGGGTTTTAACCATAAATATTGTTTCCTCAACAAATTAATTTGAACATCTTAATGGCCCTTAACCTAGCTTTGCCAACAGTTTTCAAAATGACCCAACCTGGCAAAGAAAATGCACTTGGCCTCCAGCTCCCCTGATGCCCATCAACACATCTCCACCACATCCCTCCCATCCTCTGCACCCCTGAGATGTCCAGGGAAGTTGGCGGGGAGCGAGGCCTGGCAGGAGGCAGCCCCTGTGTGTCCGAGGCCTTTTGGCCCTGAGGTGACCGCATTCTGTTCTCTTCCAAGCCCCTTCGTTGTTAAGCCAAGTTTCTCCAAGACGCAGTGAACAGATGTAATGTCTACACAGGCTGTTCGGAATCACACTTCATTAAGAGACAAACTGTTCCTTCCCTTGGTGGGTCTTTATATTTATGACGAGGTGGCACTGGATTGACATCAATCTGGGGTCTCCGACGGCTTCGAGGAGTCTGAATTCAGGCAGTTAGAGAGCAGGAAGCGGGTTTCACACATTGCCTAGTAACCCCCGTCATCCCGCTCCCCAAGTTTACAGATGGGACAACTGAGGCACAAGATGGCGTGGGACTTGTTCCAGGGCACACTGATAATCATCAGTGACTCCGGCCTCCCAACTGCCAGGTGCTCCTTCGGCGGGCCCGAGTCCTTGCACTTCCTGGACGGCGTATAGGCCGGCCTGGGCTGGGGAGCCAGGAGTTCGTTTTGTCACTGGAAAAGCTGATAAACAGGAGCAAAATGCAAACCGGCTGTTTTCTTCCTTGCCTGTTTTCTTCCTTCCTGGTTGCCCCACAAGTCTTCCTGTTGTGACTGTGGCTTCCCTTCAGGTACTTAAGTGCTCCTGTGACATCACCGTCATTCTAGTCCTTATTCCTCCTCATGAGAATCTGCGCAGGCCCCACGTACATAGGCCCTGAGTTTACAAAGCATAAGAGTCACCTGCCTCACTCCAGACAAGCGGCATGCTCAGTACCCTAGAGCCCTCCTGCCCGGCCCAGGCCCCTGGACGGCGTGTGTGTGCTGGGTGGGGGTGGGGGTAGGGGGCTAAGGGAGCTTGGGGAGTGGGCAGAGGGACAAGAAGGGAAGACAGTGTTTGAGAAGGAGGGAGGGAGGGGAGAAGGAAGTAGAAAGGAAAAGGAAAATGAAGATGAAAGAAAGGGAAATGACCTTTGTTGAGCATCTAGCACGGGGTCAAGCCCCAAATCTCATCAAAGCCCCCAAAGAGTCCTGTGGGATGAAGATCATTATACCCAGGTGGGTGATGCAGGAAGTCAGTTCCAAAGAATAGACTTCATGCTTTCAGAGCCGCACAGCTGGTAAGGGGTGGAGCTGGGGTATGAACTAGGTCTGCTGCCTAAGCTCCCAACTTCTTTGGCTGAGAGAGCAAGTGAGAGAGATGGTGAGGAGAAGGGAAGGAAAATGGGAGGAGCTGGGCTTCATAAACTGTGTCCATCTCACCCCTGAGCCCAGCAAGGACAGAGAGGAGCAAGAACATGAAGGCTCTGAGGCAACTGGATGCCTTTTTCTGTTTTGCCAAGCTCCCTTGGGACCCACAGCTGGATAATTCCTCAGTTACATGGGGGTGCTGTCTCTGTCCAGAACAAAGGTGCAGAGAATGTGGCACCAGAGTTCAGAAGAGGAACTGGGCCCAACAGCTGGCTGTGCATGAGTTTTGCTCAAATCCAACCCCAGAGTCCGCTCTGGTGGGATCTGGGGCCAGGATGGGTGGGAGAAGATAGAAACCAATAGCGAGAGCCTCAGGGGTCCTTCAAATTCATCTTGCCCGGCTCTTTCCCATTTTACAGATGAAGGAATTGAGGTTGCGAGAGCTGCCCCTTGAGAAATCTGCAAAAGGAGCTGGCATTAGCTTGGATGGAAGTGGTCAGTGATTCTTCAGCCCCTGTCCCTGACCTTCATCTCCCACTTCCTCCCTAATGTGTTAGGCTCTTGCTGGAATTGGGGTGACCTGAGGCTGTGGCTGCCGATCCCTGGATTTTGGAAGTTGCTGCTGGGGGAAGTTTCCAGGATCAAGGAGGGTGGGAGGAACGAGGAAGCCACTTCCTCATACAGAATTAGCTTCTGTAGCTAATTCAGTAGGAGTTCTGCTTGCTTCCTCCCTTTGAGGACAAAGTTTCTCTTGAATAAAGAGGGCGAAGCAGGAGTGTGTGGCTCAGTTCTGGAGGTTCCTCCACAGCCTCCCCTTGCCTTTCTCATCCACCTCACAGAACAGCAGCTGAGGCTCAGAGAGGTGAAAGGACCTGTCCAAAGCCACATGGTTATGTTGTGAGACAGCAGGCAAAACCCTGACACTCCCAACCTACCACTTCCAAAATTTTGAACTTTAAGGAAACTGCGTTTTGCAAAAGAGTTCCCTCCACTTATTTCGTTTTTCTAGCAGCCAAGGATACAAGACATATGATAGCCTCCAAGAGATAACATAGCAAGCCACAGAAGACAGGAGATGTAGAGACAGGGCTCCTTTCTCCCAAGTATGTGCTCTTTGGCATTGCATCAGGCTATCTTTGTTCCCATCTACACATCCATCCACCCACCCATTCCCCCACTCACCCATCCACTCACCCATCCTCCTATCCATCTGTCCATAATCCATCCATCTACCCACCCATTCACCCAGTGTCCACATATCCATACCCATCTTTTCACCCACTCACCTTTCCATTCATCCATCCTTTTATCCATCTGCCCATCATCCATCTGCCCATCATCCATCCATCCATCCATCCATTCATCCATCCTTCTAGCCAGCTATTCACCCACCTATCTATCCATCTGTTTACTCACCTATCCATCCACCCATTGATTCATCCATCCACCTATCCATTTGCATCTCAATTCAGCTACCCACTCATCTACCCATCATCTATGTAGCCACCCATTCATCCACTCCACAAAATATTTTTTTAATACCTACTCTCTGCCAGGTCCTGTGGTGGACACTGGGGATACATACATAGTCTTTGTCCTCATGAGCTCATTCATTGTCTAGTGGTAGAGAAAGCCAATGATCAAAAGAAACACACCCCAAATGGAAGCCATGGCGAGGGCTACACACACAATACAGAGAGATCTGACTGGGTCTAAAGTCCAAGGAAAGCTTCCTTGAGGGAGAGACACTTGAGATCTGAAGGATGGACAGGCATTATTTGGAGGTGAGGGTGTGGGGGAAGGGTGTTCCAGGTAGAGGGAACAGCATGGGGAAGCCTCAGCGTGACTCCAAGGGACCAAAAGGGCCTAGGGGCGCAGCACAGCACAGACTGAGCAGGGGGCCAGATGGGGCTGGGCAGGAGGGCAGGCCAGACTAGGGGACAGAGGGGAAGCCTTGTGCAGGGAGTGACAAGCTCAGACCTGCATTTTGACCCGAGGTTGCCTGCTCTGGGGAGGACAGATTGGGGAGAGGCAGGAGGGGAGCCCGGAGGCTGCTGCAGCCTCCAGAGGAGCCACAATGCTGCCTGGACCCGGGGCGGGGGGGGGTGGGGGGCAAAGGTAGAGCTCCTGCCAAGTGGGCGAAGGAGGACTAATAGCTGCCCGGGCTTCCTCGGGGGAGTGGTTAGTGGGAAACCCACCCAGGGCCCGTTTCAACTGCACCAAGGCCTCAGTGCATTGTTTTATTGATGGAAATTAATTGTAAATATTATTCAAATTTACCTCCTAGTGCACAATTATATTTCTCAGGGGAGCCCTCTGAGCACATAATAAAGCCCTATAAATAATGCATAGATTAACCTCAAGAACAGAGGCACATTAATGCTGCAGTGGGGGGGGGGGTGGGAAATTTATGCAGGCGAGACGCCAGTGTTAGGCCTTGGGGGTTAACCTTGCAGTTCACCTGATTTCTCCAGGGGAGCTTCCAGGTCTCTCCTCCCAAGAGATGGGTTTGTTTCCAGGCATGTCAGCCAAGCTGCTGCTCTAGACACCTGGCCAAGGGGCAGGCGGGGGGCAAGGGGAGAGTTGGTGAAGGGAGGGGGGCCCAGGTCTGCGGAACACCTACCTTGTGCTCAAAGCTTCAGCCCCAACAACGACAGGAAGTGCAGCAGCTAAAATTTATTGAGCATGTTCCAGAGTTGGGCGCCCAGCCAAGCACTTTAGCTTCATTATCTCATTGCAACCTTACAGTAGTCTCTGTGGTAGGGACTAGTACTATCCCCAAGTAGATAGTAGAGATGAGGAAATAAGGTTCAGAGAGGTGAAGCAACTTACCCCACGCCACACAGCTAGTAAGTGGCAGAGGTGGGATTCAAACCTCAGTCTGACTCTCAGCTCTTGCTCTTTTCCCCAGCAACTTGCAAACATAAAACTGTCCTCTGAAGGGACCCCTCCCTGGAGAGAGGAGGACAAGTATGTATTTTTCTCTCCAGCGTCAAATTTTGAGAATTAGGAGTGGGGGATTCTGGGGGGTTCCTTTTCCATTTGGAGGAAGGAAACAGTGGATGTGCCTGTCACTGCCTCACAGCCCTAGGAATCTTAGGAGGCTTGAAGTGGAAAAGACTCTACTTCATCAAATGTACTCCTTCCATGCCCCCATTTTACAGATGGGGAAACAGAGACCTTTGCAAATAAGATTGGGACCATCTGCCTCACTGCAGTGAGATGAAATGTGCATGAAAATGCTTATTTGAGCCACATTTAAAGGGCCATTCTAGAGATCTGGGCATTCACCAAGCCGCCCTCTTCACTTTTCAGTTTGTTGTCAGAGGCTTCAGTGCCCACCTGTCCCGAAGCACCCCTGCCTGGGAACCACTGGGGAGTTTCCAGTGGAATCTGGGCTGAAGGGGAGGCAGGAGATCCTGGCAGAACCTGCAATAGGGCAGAAACATGCTGTGCTTGGAGCACAGACATTCCCCTGAGAACTGCCCTGGGTACCGGTGAGGGATGCTCGCTGTCTGGATCTGGCTGTTTTCATGCGTATTAATGAAAACCCACCTGTGAAAATCTGGGCAGATAAGAGGCGTGCACTTTACTGCAGTAAGTTATGCCTCACTAAAAGCAGTTTAAAAATGAAATAATGTGCAGGGCTTGCAGGAATCACTTTCTGTTTCCACAGGCACCCTGAGCAGGTGAGGGCAGGAAAGACCCAGGCCTGGGGCCTTCCCTCTGATTCCAGAGAGCAGCTCAGAGGGTCCGTCCAAAGAGGCAGCATCTCCTGAAGGGCCGAGCCCCCTCCCCACGGACCACCCCATCCCCGCCCCTGAGTCAAAGGGTCTTTGACGGTTATGACAATCACGTGGGCTCAGGAGCCCAAGGGTCTGGGCTCCAATCCCAGCTGCACCACTTCCATGAGTGAGGGTTAGGGTTAGCATTAGGCTTTGTGACCTGGGGCAGGCGACTCAACACCTCTGAAGCCTCAGGCTTCTCATCTGTAAAATGGGGAGACTAAAAGTCCGCAGCTCGCAGGGTATTGCGAGGATTAAATTGAGCACGATTCCAGGCTCCCGCTTTTCCTCTGGACAGGACTCAGCCTCCCCGCTGGTCTCCCATCCTCCAGCCTTGCCCTCCACAATCCGCTCCCCACGAAGTCGCCAGAGTGGGCCTTCTCCCTACCCCAGCTTCCATCACTGAAAAAATAATCCAAACTCCCTACGAGAACTTCAAAGACCTATTCCTTTGCAAATGTCTTTGCATATGCTGCCCCTTCTGCCAGCAACACCCTTCCCCCAGATGCCTGCATGGCTCCCTCCCTCCCTTCAAGGCTCTGCTCAAATGTCACCTCTTCAGAGAGCTCCTTCCTGGCCTCCCTTCCCCCACCGGCTAAAAGTCCCTTCCCCAGCCACTGCCTATCAGATCTCTAGTTTTATTTTCTTTATAGTACTTACTGCCTTCTGAAATTGTTTTTTAACAAACCATTTTATTGATACATATTAATAAAGCATAAATCCATCCAAAGTATACAATCAATACTCACATATTTGTGTGTTCACCACTTCAGTCATTTTTAGAGCATTTTCATTATTCCAGTAATAATACTACTAAAAAACAAAAACCAAACAAACAAAACTCATCACCTCTCAATCTCTCTATGCTTCCCCTGCTGCACATAGCTCCTATTCTGTTTCCTTTTTTCTAGTTTATTTGTATTTATATTTTGTAAAAACAGTCTTATAATATGCAATATCACCCATATTTGCATTTTACATGAGATTTCACTGTTAGACAGTCCCATGTTACATTTTTTAGCTTTTCTTCTACTAATATACATGTCCTTAGACTTTCCCTCTCAACCACTGTCATACCCATATAAGAGCTCTGCTAGTCACAAACACCACGATGTGCTCTCACCATTTCCATTCATTTCCAAAGATTTACAAACAACCTTTTAACCAATTCTGTACAGATTAGTCCTCAGCTTTCCATTCTTTACCCTCATTCTACTTTCTGGTGACCTATATTCTAATTACTAATTCCATGAGTTTACATAATATATTTAGCTCATAATAGTACAGTCATACAGTATTTGTCCTTTTGTGTCTGGCTTGCTTCACTCAACATAATGTCCTCCAGGTTCATCCATGTTGTCATATGCTTCACGACTTCATTTCTTCTTACAGCTGTGACTGTAAGATATTCCATCGTGTGAATAGACCACAGTTTGTTTATCCATTCGTCTGTTGATGGACACCTGGGTAGTTTCCAACTTTTGGCAATGGTGAATAACACCGCTATGAACATCCGTGTGCAGATGTCTGTTCGTGTCACTGCTCTCAGTTCTTCTGGGTATATACCTACTAAAGGTTTACTAATGGCTGTACCATTCTATATTCCCACCAACAGTGAATAAGCATTCCTTTCTCTTCACATCCTCTCCAACATTTATAGTTTTCTGACTTTTTAATAGTGGCCAGTCTAATAAGTGTGAAATTGTAACCAGGTTTTGACTAGGTCCTTGGCTAAACTGCAGGAAATGAATTTCAAAAGCACACCATGTTGGTTAGGCCAGTGATTTATTAAGGTAGGGAGGGAAGAGAAATGGGAGAAAATAACAGATTATAGGTCCCAGGTAGAGAGGAAAGGGCTGAAGAGTGATAAAGAGGACCAACTTACAGACTATGTTTTCCCATTATAGATTGTAAATGCCCAGGTTTTACTTGCATGTTGATCCATGGGGGGGGGGTGGGGGGGCTGCTGGAGCATGGCGAGAGCAGGGTGCAGAAGGCAAGAACGGGTCAAAAGGCAAGAGAGAGAGAGCAAAAGGCCTTTGTGCCTGCTTTTTAAACCATTAATTATTCTGTCCCTTTGCTAATGGCACTGGAGGAGTCCCAGCTGTTTGCTGTTTTGATTGATTACCCCACCCATCAATCCCCCAGGAGAGCCCAATGATCAGGTCCCTAGAGAATATCTGGGGCTTCTCCTGGCTTCTGGAGGAAATCTTGTTCCAAATGGGAGAATCTATGAGGGTCTTCCAGCAGCCATCTTGGGGGCATTGATATCCACGTGGACTTCTTGCCAGGTTCCAGATCCATCTATTGATTCCCTATTTTACTAACCTGCTTCAAAATGATATCTCATTTAGGATTGATTTGTATTTCCCCAGTCACTAGTGATGTTGAACATTTTTTCATGTGTTTCTTTGCCATTTGTATTTCTTTGGACAATTGTCTTTTCAAGTCTTTTGTCCATTTTTTAATCAGGTAGTTTGTCTTTTTATTGTTGAGTTGTATGATCTCTTTATATATCCTGGATATTAAACCCTTGTCAGATATGTGATTGTCAAATATTTTCTCCCATTGAGTTGGCTGCCTTTTCACCCTTTTGACAAAGTTTATTTTCTTTACAGTACTTACTGCCGTCTGAAGTCATCTTTATTTCCGTGCATGTCTTGTCTGTCCCTTTTACTGGGCGGTGAGCTCCGTTAGGGCAGGGCTCTGTCGGTCTCATCGCTGCTGTATCCCCAGCAGCCAGAGCAGTGCTTAGCACAGAGAGGCTGCTCGCACGAATGAAGGAATGACCATAAGCTGATGTTACTTTTATCACCATCATCACTGAGTTTCACAGCAATCACTATTACAACTTACCATTTCCCAAAGTATTTTCACATTTTTCCCATCTCGATGATAAGTGCATCGACCTGGGGAGAGTGGGAACTGAAACTGGAAACAGTGGAAATGTTACCGGATTTTGTCTAGGTTCTTGACTATGCTGCAGAAATGAATTTCAAGAGCACGTCATGTTGATTAGGCCAGTAATTTACTAAGGTCGGGAGGGAAAAGAAATGGGAGAAAATAACAGATCATGGGTCCCAGGTAGAGAGAAAGGGGCTGAAGAGTGATAAAGAGGACCAACTTACAGACTATAATTTCCCATTATAGATGATAAATGCCCAAGTTTTACTCGCGTATTGATCCATGTGGAGGGGACACGGCGAGAGCAGGGCACAGAAGGCAAGAGAGAGTGAGAGACAGAGAGTGAGAGGCTTTTGCACCTGCTTTTAAACCATTAATTATTCCACCCCTTTGCTAATAGCATGGGAGGAGTCGCAGCTGTTTGCTGTATTGATTGATTACCCCATCCATCAATCCCCAGGACGGCCCAATGATGATGTCCCTGGAGACTATCCGGGGCTTCTTCCTGGCTTCCAGAGGAAACCTCATTCTGGATGGCAGAATCTCGTGAGGGTCTTCCAGCAGCCATTTTGAGGGTATTGATATCCACGTGGACTTCTTGCCAGGTTCCAGATCCATCTATGGCTTTCCTATCTAGCCTGCTTCAGAAACATGTGGAAACTGAGACCCCAGGTAAGTTAGTTCAGAAGAGGAGGAGCCACGTTCTTTTCCTTTCCTCATCGGGAGCAATCACAGACCAAGGATGATTCCATGAAGTCCTCCTTTCCCTTTAGTCTGATATTTATTGCATCCTGAAAATAAAGGAACCAGATGCCTGCCCCCTTCTCCTGCCCCTCCTCCTATTGTTTTGTAGTTTTTTCCGGGCCAGAAATCTCTCATGGGTTTGGCTGGATGAACCATAACCACAA
Source organism: Tolypeutes matacus (assembly GCA_026826555.1). Taxonomy (NCBI): domain Eukaryota; kingdom Metazoa; phylum Chordata; class Mammalia; order Cingulata; family Chlamyphoridae; genus Tolypeutes; species Tolypeutes matacus. The sequence continues at coordinate 481,389 of JAKSZT010053817.1, read as the reverse complement.
GCTTCCTGTGTCTCACTGAGAAATCAGGAATGGAGCAATCAACTGGGCACGAAGTGTGTGCTGGGCCTTAGGTGATGCTATGACAGGAAAGCATCCTGATGGCCCACTGGCTCTGGAGCCCAGTTGCTTAGCACCAGGAGAAGCAGAACTCCTTTGTCTTTATCCTTGGTTTCCACCATGCAGAAATTCTTCACCCATAGAGCAAGCTTCTGGATGACTGAATGCATTTCTGGTTTGCTTCCTCGTGTTGTGGAATAGGGACAGATAAAGAGAGGTGGGAAAGGGGCTCACAGCCTCAAGGGCAGATGGTAATATCCTGTGAGCCCCGGTTGATTGCAAATATTTAGGCCACTTCCTAAACCCTGATGTCTTATCGGAAAGAATTGATTTAGGGTAGGATTTCAAGCATGATGTCAAGCTGCCAGAGGCAATTCCACATCCATAATCCCATTACATCCTTATTAGAAGCTGAATGATAGGTGAACTCAACTTTAGAAGTGAAGAAGCTGAAGTTCAGAGGGAAGTTCAGTTTCCCAGAGTCACACATCCATCCATCCATCCATCCATTTTAAAATGAGCATCCATTATGCACCAGGCACTCGGCCAGACCTTGGGGATACAGCAGCAGACACTATTCTTCCTCCCACACACCTTCCAGCTCATTGGTACCTGGCAGAGCTGGGATTCTAACTCCTGGCTGTATAATCTGGGGGTTTTGATAGCTGGAAAATGTGCTCATTAAAAATTTCTTTTCTTAAGCAGCTCTGATAAATTCAAATATCTTCCCTAGATCTAGTTGAACGGGTTTTCTATTAACCTAATTTTAGTGGTTTACTCTTTGTTCTTGGTTCCTAGAAGGACAATACCCAGACCTTCCCAGTTCTACCCCCAGAAATGTCAGGAATAAGATAACATCTCAGCAAAACCACAGAACGGTGCCAGGAGCACCTTATAGCCCAGGAAATCTGCACCTTCCCTCAGGGACAAAGACTGGGAAGGAGGACAACAAGCAGGAGTTTTGCATACAGGAGATAACACAGGATTGAGAAATTTGCTCACACACCCCTCAAGAGACCTTGTAAAAAAATTCCAGAGTCATCACCCACAGAGCAGTCATCACGTGATCCTCAAGCCCTAGGCCCCTATGGAAACCCTAGCCCCTCTTCTCACTTTGAACTGGTTTGGGGGAAGATCCCCCCAGTTCCTTGCTTGTGCATTTGCAATAAATCACCTTCTCACTGAGAGACGTGTTTCTCCTTTGTAGCACTGGATTGGGCGGGCCTCTCTATTGGAAATAGCCGTCCTTACATAACAGTTTATACTTTCACTATATATGCTCCTTCTTGAGTTAAAATAAATTAGGTACAGAGGAATCAGCGCAGCTGGAGAGAAGGGCTTTCTGTTTTGAAGCCTTGAAGCTCTTGTGGCCGGGAGTTGCTGGACTGAGGTTGATTTGTGGAGCCAGGATGCACCTGTCAGCTACAGAAGCCCCACCCCTGACCTCTCAAAATGGGAAAGTGATCTGATCTAATACCTTCCAACAGATAGGTTTATCTTTTCCTCCTTTGAAAGGGCAGCAGGGAAATGGCACTGGTTAACCCAAGCTAAGGGTATACTGATAATGGAATTGCAGATGGTGAGGCAGATTGAAGGAAGAAGAAACTGGGGATGGGGTGGGGATTCCCTGGTCTCCCTCCATTCTCACCATAGGGACAATTGGTTTTTGTTTAGAATTTGAAAAGTCAACCCTTTTCTGCTTCCAGGATTCCTTGAGCATGTCACCCTTTTGTAAACCTCATCCTGCTCCCCTGGCCACAGGCACTTCAAGGCAACAGTATGTTCAGTCTCAAAATGTCAGAGATGAAAGGGCCTTGTGGTCAGCTTAGTTGAGCCCCTCCCCAGGATACCTGGATGGGAAATTAGTACCACAATCCTTTGGTGGTGAGCCAGGGCAAGGACCCAGCTCTCTTGCCCAGCTCCTATCTTCCTTGCTCCACAATGTACTCTTCCATTCCTTTCAACTCTCAGTCTTTTTTCCACATTTTGGTTCAGACACATTGTGATAGTTAATTTCATGTGTCAGCTTGGCTAGGTTATGGTGTCCAGTTCTTTGGCCAAGTAAGCACTGGCCTGATTGTTATTGTGAGGGTATTTCATAGATGGATTAGAATCTAGAGTCTGTTGATTGCATCTACAATCAACAAAGGAAATTGCCCTCAGCAGTGAGGGGAGTCTCCTCATCTAATCAGTTGGAAGACTTAAAGCCAGAACTAAGGATTTCAGAAATCAGAAAGAATTTCTACCTGTACTTCAGCCAGCCAGCTTCTCTTGGAGAATTTAGCCTCATATTCTTTGGAGTTTCCAATGAAACAGGCTAGTAAAACAGGGAATCAATAGATAGATCTGGAACCTGGCAAGAAGTCCACGTGGACATCGATACCCCCAAGATGGCTGCTGGAAGACCCTCACAAATGAGATTTCCTCCAGAAGCCAGGAGAAGCCCTGGATATTCTCCAGGGACGTTATCATTGGGCCCTCCTGGGGGATTGATGAGTGGGGTAATCAATCAAAACAGCGAACAGCTGGAACTCCTCCTATGCCATTTGCAAAGGGGCAGAATAATTAATGGTTTAAAAAGCAAGCACAAAGTCTGAACCTCTCCGTCTCTCTCTCTCTCCCTCTCTCTCTCCCCCTCTCTCTCTCCCTCCCTCTCTCCCTCTCTCTTTCCTTCTTTCCTTCTTGCACCCTGCTCTTGCCATGTCTCGCCTGCATGGATAAATATGCAAGTAAAACTTGGGCATTTATAAACTATAATGGGAAATTGTAGTCTGTAAATCAGTCCTCTTTATCACTTTTCAGCCCCTTCCTCTCTATCTGGGACCTCCTATTTCTCTTCCCTCCCTACCTTAATAAATTACTGGCCTAATCAACGTGACATGCTCTTGAAATTTATTTCTGCAGCATAGTCAAGAACCTAGACAAAATCCAGTAACACCAACTTGCAGCCTGCTGTATGGAATTCGGACTTGCCGATCTCCACATTCACACGAGCCAATTCCTGTAATAAATCTCTTAATATTTACAGAATCTGTCAGTTCTCTTTCTCTGGAGAACCCTGACTAACACACACATCAATCCATGTCAACTTGGGAAACAGAAAAACAGAAAAATCAGTATATTTTTAAAAGCTGGTACTATAAAAGATATGAATAAAAGTCCTGATAATCCATGGTGGTTATTCTTTGGATGCCCACATTCTGAAATAAAATCAAGCAAAGGTTGAAAGAAATAAGATTATATCTATTAGGATGCATTTGACTGAAAGTAATGAAAGCCTCAACTGAAAATGACTGAAGCGATAAGGAAAGTGCATTCCTTCACATAACAAGAATGTCTGGAGGTTGGGAATTCAGCAGCTGGATGATGAATCAAGGATCCAGAGTGTCTCCTTCTCTCTGCTCTGCCATTTGCAGGATATGCTTTGGTATCTCTTCTGGTCATAAGATAGCTTCCACAGTGCCAGCCATCACAGCCCCCATCAGCATCAAGCAGAAGACGAGAGAGCGTTTCTTTCAGAATTTTGCAAGGGGATCTCTCCCCCAGCAAACCTCCTCTCACATCTCTTTGGGCAGAATTGGGTCACACAGCTACCCCTAGACCACTCACCTTAAGGCATAGGATATTTGCTTCCACCCATCAGGATCTACCTGGGAGACAGGGGAGAGGAGCCGACATTCAAACAAAACCAGGGGTCCACAAAAGTGGATGGGGGTAGGCATCCAGTGAGGTCCCCTACAGAGAGGACAGGAGATGCTCCCCAAAGATATGTAACCTGTTCAGACCACAGGTTCGCCACTCCTACTATGAGGAGACATAAATTCTCAGATCTGAGCAGAAATATGGGAGCTCTTAGAAATTAAGAAAGGAAAACTATTTCTTAGGAAACAGCATGCTTTACCCCTTGAGAGTAATGATTTCCCATTTTCTTCATATTGAGCAATGCACAATCTCTGCCAAAAATTAGAATTTAAGAACAAGCAAAAAGAAAAGAAAAAATAAGAAAAATCACCTATAATGCTTTGGACCACCGAGGGATAAGCTCTATTACCATTTTAGTGTGTAACCTACAGAAGAGTTTATCTATAGCTATCTATCTACTCATCTATTTTTATTTATCCATCATCATCTATTATCTATTTCTATCTAATCTGTGTATCTGTCTAATCTGTCATCCATTTATTTAATCATCTATTTGGATCTATCACATCATCTCTTATCTATCTCCATCTCTAATCTATATCTTTGTATCTATCAATCATCTGTTTATCTATCCATCTATCAAAAAAAAGATTTGTATATCTATTCTATAACATTTTCTATCCTTTTTTTTCAAACATCCTTTTTTTTTTTTTTAAAGATTTTATTTATTTATTTCTCCCCACCCCCTTGTTGTTTGCACTTGCTGTGTCTGTTTGTCTTCTTGTTTCTTTAGGAGGCAACTGGGAACTGAACCCACCCGGGGGGGCCTCCGATATGGGAGGGAGGCGCCTAATCGCTTGAGCCACCTCCATTCCCCGCTTTGTGTTTTTTGCTGTTTTCCCTCTCCCATCTCTTGTTGCATCGTCTTATCGTGCCAGCTCACTGTCCTGCCTGTCCTCTTTAGGAGGCACTGGGAACCTCTGCTCCCTGCTTTGTTGTGTCTCTCATTATGTTTTTCTTCTTGTGTCTCTTATTGTGTCATCTTGTGTCAGCTTGCTGCACCTGCCCTTTGCGCCAGCTCGCTGTCTTCTTTAGGAGGCATTGGAACTGAACCATGGACCTCCCATGTGGTAGGCAGGAGCTCAATCTTTTGAGCCACATCCACTTCCCTATCCATTTTTTTAAATCAGGTCAACCAAGTATTTCTCTATCCCACTTTTATTATTCTCACGACTGTTCAGCAATAATAAGGATTTGACTGTTAGCCAAACCCTTATTGATGGACATTTAGGTTGTTTCCTTTTTAGAAAGTTCTATCATCATCATTATTTTAACAATTCCTTGATGGTTCCTCCTTGGAGAACCGCCGGTGGGTCTGAGCCTGAAGCCCAAGCTCAGGCCCTGGGAAGCCAGCAGCTGTGATGATACTGAACTTTCTGCCGTGGCAATGATCACACCTCCATGCTTTGGAATCAGGCCAGTCTTGGCTCTACCCTTCACCACCTGTTTGGGCAAATAACTTTTCCTCTCTGAGCTTCAGCTTCCCCATCTGTAAGACTGGGAGTATAATAGAAATGCCTTATAGGGGTGTGTGAAGATTCATTAAGCTAATCCACATAAAGAGCTTATCACAGCACCTCAGAAATATTATGCACTTAAAAGTTGATAGCTCTTGCTGTTGTGATATTTTATTCTTTTTGTTGTTTTTTTTTTTAAATTGGAGCTACAAGACTGCATGTGCTTTGTTATCTCGGGTGGGGGTGGGGGGGCTGTGCCTAATCCAGCCCATTGATTCAGGAGGCTATACAAATCTGCCTAAAGTATGGATTGGGGTTGCAAATTTAATGCTGGCTACAATTTGTGAAGAAAATGTAATTTCTCTGTTCATAGCTGATCTGGTCTTCCTTATGAAACTGCCCCTGCCGCACTGGCAGAAAACAAAACAAAATAAAAACAAAATTAAGCTCCACCCAGCTTTAAGACTTGGTTTGAGTGGTAGTCTTACAAGTTCCTGAGGAAAGTCTCATCTTTAAGGTGCCCCCACCCCTGCTTTTCTCCAGAGGTGGAGAGGAGGGCAGGGCTGGAAGAACTCAGGGGAGTGGGGAGGTGCCTGGAGCCCGCTGAGTGTGCTCCTCCGTGTCCTAGAGACGCCCCACTTTCTCCCTGCTCGCCCTGCCCTGTGCCTGGTGGCAGACGATGCATGTGGTGCCTGAGCTTGGGGCTTGGCCGACTGTCTTCTCCTTGGCAACCCCAGAGTCCCTGCCCTGCCCTCCCCCGAGCTTGGGTTGAGGTGATGCATCCCAGCTTGCCAGAAGTTCACCTCAAGGCCGCGGCCGGCTCTCCAGTCCGCGTCCAGGCCACAGGAGAACTGAAGGTGGCCGAGCAAGCCAGGGAGGGGGCGCTGTGGCCCAGATTGCTGGGGGGCAGCCTAGGAAGTCTGGTCTCTCCAGATGCCCCCCTGCCCTCAGCATTGCCTGTACCTGGGCCAAAGCTGGGCGAGGGAATACCCGGCAGACTTCCCTGGCCACTCGACTCTCCAGAATCTCTCGCCCCTTCTCCTTCCATAGCCCCCTGGTCCTGGAATAAGGGCGGCTTTTCTTTCACTCTCCCATGTTATCTTCTGTCATCTGGCGGTAAGCCTCAAAGTTAGGCGGCAGAGCTGAATCCAGGAGTTGCATTAAAGGGAGGGAATAGAGGAATTTGGAAATTCCACTCTCAAGGCGATAGCCTGACTTGAAGGCTTAATCCTATTTTGCATGTTAGAAGGAGAAGATCATATTATTTTTCCTCCTATATGACAGATTCTCTTTTCTTCCCAGGCAGACCGATTCTTGGGGCCAACTGGACAAAGATCATCTACTGAGAACACAAATAAAAGGCCCTTCATAATTTCCGGAAGAGCCAACTTCTTGACTCTTTCTGCTGCTTCCAGCAGACTGTGGATCTTAAAAACTGGAATGGAAAAAGCCCCAGCGCTCATTATTAAGGTCATTATTAACAGCTCCTCAAAGTAGGAGTCACTCCATATTTCACGGATGGAGAAATGGAGGCTCGGAGAGGCGAAGTTACTTGTCCAAAGTGACCCGGCTGAGAAAATACCGCAGAGACGGGAACTGGACCCGGCTTCGCCTGACTTCCAAGCTCTCGCCGCACCACGGAGAACTTCAGCTTTGGAAGGTCTGCTGTTGCTGGGCCCAGTTACTCGCATTCCTCTGCTCGTTGATGTGGACTTGCTCACCGGGTTTCTGAGAACCTGGGGGGGTGGCCGGGAACAGGGTTGGAAAAGCTCCATGGAGGGGGTGGTGCTTCCTGCGATTCCCTAAGCTTCTTACTGTATCTGTAAAAGGATTGCTGTTGCCTGGAATCCCGGGCGTCTGCTCTCCCCTCCTGCGCTCTCGGTGTCCCCTGGGTCTCAGAGGGCTGCCAGGAATGGGAAACCTCCCCAGGACCTATGGAGACCACGAGAACGGATGCTCACGCACTTCCCCAAATGTTCCCTGTGTGTGGCTGTTTGCTTTTTGGCTTACCCAGGCCTCTCACCTGCCCGACCTCACTGCACCCTAAATGTTCAGTGTGTATGTGGGGGTGTGATGAGCCCCATTTTTTTTTTTTTTTTTTTTTAAAGATTTTATTTATTTATTCATCTATCCCCCCCTTGCTGCGTGTGCTCGCTGGGTCAGCCAACCACGCCATGGGGGCGGGCTTGCCATCACCAGGAGGCCACGGGAACCGAACCCGGGGCCTCCCATATGGTAAACGGGAGCCCTACTGATTGAGCCACAGCCGCTTCCCATGAGCCCCATTTTTAAAGAGGAAATTCCAGGTGCTCAGAGAGGTGAAGCCATTGCCCAGGCAACACAGCTAAGGGACGGCGGTGCCTGTCCTGAGCCCAGGACACTGACCTCAGCAGTCCTGGGCAAGTGGCATCTACGCCCTGTGCCTCAGTCTCCTCGTCTACAAAGGCAGCCCGGGGTCTGAAAAGCGCTACTAGGCCAGGACGCCAGAGACTTGTGTTCAGGTCCCAGCCCTGTCACTGGGTCTCTGTCACCTTGGGGAGGTCACTTTTCCTCTAGGGGTCTCAGCCTTCCCTTGGGAGGGAAGGGGGGCGGATTTGGACAAGAGTGCAGTGACCAGAGGTTAGCGTGTAACAGGTACCTAATCTGTGCCAGGTACTTTTCTGAAGACAGCATCGCTCCACGGAATCCCCCCAAGCTGGGGGAGGCAGGCAAGCTTATGCATGTTTTCCAGATGTGGAGCCTGGGGTCCGGGTGCCCCCAGAACCTTGCTCTTGGTCAGAGAGCCCCCAAAGACCCTTTACGCGCTGACATCCAAGATTGCATGCAGAGGTTCCGATCCTGCCTCTGCTACTTCCCAGCTGTGTGGCTGGACAAATTGCTTCACCTCTCCGAGCCTCAGTTCCCTCATCGGAAAAATGGGTGTAGACTTTGGAGCTGCCGAGAGGATCAAATGATAAAGCACAGGGCATGGTCAGCGGCGGCCTCTTCCTGCCCTTCTCTTCCCAAAGCTCAGGGGACGCGTGAGAGAAGCAGGGCTCAGCAAGGAGGCCAGAGGGTCTTTTCCCTCCCTCCCTCCCCCCAGCCCTGCGCTACCGCATTCAAGTTCCAGCAGCTGCGTTTAATTGGATTCAACTTAATAGCTTTATCGATGCCTTTTGGTTCAGGGGACGCAGGGGCCTCTGGGTAATTTGCACATCTTTAATGAAACCAAATAAAGAGCTGATAGGCACAAACAAGTCCGTTTAATTGGATTAAGGGGACTGCAGACTGCAGAGGAGCTGCAGATGAAAGAATTCTTAGGGGATTCCGATTTTCTGCCTCCTCCAGCCCCCCAGAGCACTTTGTACTTTGCACGAGGCGCTGGTTTCCTTTTGAATGAATTGTGCGGGGGTGTTTGTGCCTGCGGCTTGTTCCGTGCGGGAGAGAGCCACACCTGTCCCGCCTGCCTCCCCACCTGCCACACGCAGGTCAACCCAGTGGCTTTGTGCTCACTGACTTAGGTTCAAGTCCTGGGGCTGCCCATTTCCCGCTTACCTTGAGCAATTCGTTTACCCCCTTCAGCCTCAGTTTCCTCAGCTGTGGAAGGGGAGCCTCGTGGTTCTTGTCCTACAGGTTGGGGTGAGAGTTTCCTGCCACTCAACAGCTTCGCCAAAGTGGCAGCCACTCCCCGGCCCTGCTCTCAGGGCCTCCCCCTGGTGGCCCAGCCGAGTACAGCGGCAGCTGCCGCAGAGTGCGGGAAGCGGAGGGTCCCCTCACCCAGCCCCGGGGGCCAGGGCCACTTCCCAGAAGAGCAGTGCTTTCCAAACTGTAACGGCCTGGCCCTTTCCCCGGGCGATCTTGTTAAAATGCAAATGCCCCATGGGTCTGGGGTGGAGCCTGAGAGAGCGTCTGAACCAGCGCCCAGGTGGTGCCAATGAGGCTGGCCTGGCTGCACCTTAAGTAGCAAGAGGGTGGCTGGAGCTGCCCTGCCTTGGAAGTTTGCCTTCCTCGCTGCACTCTGCCTCCTCCAGAGCCCGTCAAGACAACCCGGAGCAGGTATCCTGGGGTATTTAGCAGGAGAAAGGGTCAGGGAAGCTCGTAGCCTGGGCGGGGAATTTCCTTGTTTTATCTTAAACTCCTATGACTATTTTGCACTTGATGCCACACTATATTTAAGCTGTTTGTTACATATAAATAACATTCCCCTCCCTGACTCTTCCTCCTCTTCCTATATTCCAGTAAATGTGATGCTCCAGGAAGCTGTGGCTTCCCTCAGGGCTCCACCAGACAGCCGTGATCCTACCAGCTTGCCGGGCTGTTTTGGGGACTGTCCACTCTGGGCCCCGTCCCGGCTGGAGCACATTAGCTTCTGAACGCCTGTGTCCCGAGGCTGGGTGCTGTGGGGTTTTGTTGACACAAATTTCTGCCTCAGGAAGGGCATTTTGTAGGAAAACTCTGGGCCCTACTTCGGGTCTATAACTTCTCTCTGATCGTATCTTGTATTGTTCATGTCCTCTTTTCTTTCGCCTGGGTTAGAATTTCTGGGAGAGCTGGGTTGAAGCTATCAGAATTTGGGGGGTGGGAAATGGTAATGTGCTACAGCATATTAGTAATAGTGGTCACATGACTATACATTTGTCAAAACTCATCAAATTCCCCCTGAAACTGGCAAATCTTGTTGTATGTAAAATATACTTCCAAAGAAACTATTAAAGCCGTGGTGGAGGAAATACTAATATTGACAGCAATTGTAAATAAATGCCTTAGATGGGTCAGGCAACCTGCATGTACTAGTCACGTTATCTAGTCTAGAAAATTGATGATCAAAGACATGAAGCAACAATGCTAAAATCACACAGCTGGGACGTGGCAGGGCTGGGGCCCAGGAAGGAGAAGGCAAAGCCGGTATGCTTCCCACCTGACCCACCCGGCCACGCAGCCTGCCCGGCCAGTGGCCTGGGAGTTAGGTCAGCTGCTGGGAAAGATGAGGTCTTCACACCTGAGGGGCCCCTGGGTTCTCTCTGGGAATTAGCTAACAATTACCAAATCCCTGCATTTAATGAGGTGGAAAGCTGCCTATGATAACAATAATTAGCACTTAACATCAGCTTGCATTAAAGGCATGTTTATTAATTAAATACTTTCTGTAGCCCCCAGGAGGCGAGGGAAGGATGGGTTGGATGGGATGACTGGCTTTCCAGGAAAGCCAACCGAGGCGAGCAAGCAGGTGTGGCTTTTCCTTGGTTAGCCTCCTGCCTGCTACGGTCAGAAAAAGGGCACCAGGGGGCTGGCTGTTCTCTCAGTCGTAGTTTTGGCCACATGGAAATTAAGTGTGAAGTCCCCTGTGCTCTGGCACTTCCTTTCTCCCACGGGCTGTCCGTGTGACTCCAAGCCCTGCCCATCCCCTGGTTTTCCCGTTGCATTGTCGCATGGCATCCTTAGGGCATCACCCAGTCAGCCCCCTGGTTTTACGGAGGGGGAGACCGAGGCCTGGAGAAGCAAAGTTCAGCTCCATGAGTAGGGAGGGTGGAATGAAGAGGTTTGGGATGGAGGAGACGTTGCTGAAAAAGCAGCCACACCAAGGCTTGGCACCCATGCCCCTCCCTGGGCAGCCTGGATCTGAGGCAGGGCTGGGCATTTTTATGGGGCTTTTCCACCAAACAACTCGCTGGGGTGTGAGGGGGCGTTGCTGGGTAAGTGTGAACCGGGGTGGGTGTGAGGGGGCGTTGCTGGTTAAGTGTGAACCGGGGTGTGTGTGAGGGGGCGTTGCTGGGTGAGTGTGAACGGGGGGGGGGGGGGGGTTGAGGGGGCGTTGCTGTGTAAGTGTGCACCGGGGGGGCGGGGGGGGGTGAGGGGGCGTTGCTGGGTGAGTGTGAACCGATGAATTGCAAAGGAGGCGGCAGGAAGTGAACAGGTGAAGACTGAGTGAATGTATGAATGAGCTGATGAATGAATGACACGGGAGGGGCACTAGCAGTGTCAGCCCCAGTGTTTTTCAGTCAGTGTCCCAGTAGGAGGCAGATGGCACACTCAGATCGGGATAGAGGAGGGTTTCGTTAAGAAGAGTGTTAGCCAGGTGGTGTCGGGATGCGGGGACAGGAGGGTGTGGCGGTAGCCAGGGAGCTGTCACCACCGCCAGGCCCCAGAGGAGGCGGGGAGGGGGCAGTTCCTGGGACCTGGGAGGAGAGAGTCCTGCCGAGGGGCAGCCTCAGCAGCAGCACAGCCAGCCTGCAGGGACAGGGCCTGGGGGAATAATCGCCCTTCTCTCTCCTCGCCCCCCTCATCTCCTGCAAGCTCCCTGCATTGTTTGAGCCTTATGGAAGCCAGAGGGAGGGGAGCAGGCCCCCACCCCCAGAATTTGGGCGGGGTGGTAACCTACTGGGCAGAGAGCAACCGTGGCAACAAACTTTGGGGAAGAAAGTACCTCTTAGGGTACCTTGTATTGGACTCTTTAAGGCCTGGTAACTGTAAGCTTCTACCCCAAATAAATACCCTTTATAAAAGCCAACAGACTGCTGGCACTTTGCATCAGCACCCCTTTTGGCTGACTAATGCACCCACCCAACGTGGCAGATTGCAGTATTCGAGGGAGCCACACCAATATCTCACTTGTCATCTGCTCTTCTCGCAATGTCACCTTACATCTGGGTGGGCCTGTGACTTCTGAGGCAAGGTCATAAAAGGCAAAGCAGCTTCTGCTTGGCGCTCTCTCCTGGGACACATGCCTTGAGAGCCCTGAAGAATTCCAGCCCTGATGCTGCCATAGCATCTATGCATAGCATCTATGCTTGGCATAGAGATAGCCAAGGAGCCCCAGATGTTCCAGCCCCCAGCTGTTCAACACCGGATGAGCAAGGGAATGAGCCTTCAGAAGATTCCAGCTAGCCACCAGGTGGCCCCAGCCAATGCCCACTAGAACCAACATGAGCTGTCCCTGCTTAGACCGCAGACTCGTAAGATGAATACTAGAAAAGGCACCCTTCCTTCACTGCCATCTTCCAGAAAAATGATTCTGGGTTCATTGCACCCCTTAGAGTTGTGCAGTGCACAACCTGTACTCCTGTATATGGAGGCTGTCTTCCAGCTTAAAGATCTAGCATGCTCATGAAAGCCCTGGTAAGAGTGGCACTGAGTGTTCTCCTGGGGCAGCAGCCTTTGTCCTCCCTTTCCAAGGCCCTGCCTTTCTCTCCAGAGACCAGGCACACTGTGCCCCAGCTGGGACGTCTCCCTGCAGGGTCAGCTCTGGCTTTGCCAGCTTGTTAGCGGGCAGAGGAAGATTCTGGTGGTATCCGAGTTCCTAGGGAGTAAAATGCCAGTGGTTCTTGCTTTCCCCGGTATGATGGTCACTATCTGTCCTTTGGGGTCACATGTGGCCTGTGAGGATGTTTTGTTTGGCCAACATTGTATTAGAAAATGTCAGGTGCTTTCACCTAAAACTCTCTAAGTATGGGAAGCTCTGAAATCATAAATAACCTAGAAAAAATTGGTTGAAACTGAGTCGTGGCTGCCTTATGCACGGGACATGGACCTTCCAGTTCATCACAATCACCACCAATTCCTGTTGCCCGCGCCCCAACACTGAGTCAGCTGCCACTTCTATGGTGGCATATTTTTCTTGTAGTAGAGACACATTTCTGTGCATGTCTATCAAAAGTGTGACAATTATAACAAGGGCTGTGAGAGCCTCATGCCTCAAGAAAATAAGAGGGGGAGAGTTTATTTCTTGGTGGAAATGAGAAGTATTCCTGTTTGGAGTGTGGAGCTCCGGCATACTTAACTCATTTGCGGCACTCACCTGGCTCCTCCAGGCACCTGAGTTTGAGACCTTCTACCCCAGCTGGTCTGGTGGTTTCTCTGCTTGGTGGAATAAAAACTAAATAATTCTGTCTGCCGCAGCTGAGCCAGTGTCAGCTGGAACCTCCCTGACAGGGGCCTGGGGGTGACTCAAACGAGGTCCTCAGGTAGAAGAGCGAATCCGTGGAATCAATTCCCCAGCAGTGTCCCAGTGCACCAAGTGGCCTCCAGTGGGTCCATTTCAGAATCCCTAGATCACGGGTTCTTAACAAGGGGTCAGTGAGCTTGATTTCAAATTCCAAAAACCATCCTCCTTGTGGGGACGTGTTGGTGCAGATGTGGTCTATCTATTAAACAATACACAGCATAGTGTGGACTTAGTAAGGGGTCCGTGGTTTTCACCTGACTGGCAAAGGGGTTCGTGGAACAAAAAGGTTAAGATCCCCTGCTCTAGGAATTGCTAAATTTCACTTTGCAGGAATTCATTCTGTCCCGACCTAAATCCGTGTCAAACAGGTTCATGAAAGTGGAATGGGTTCCACATTCAAGGAAAACTACTTTGAGGCTCAGGGATAAGGATGCCAGCTCCTGTTTACTGAGCACCTACTGTATGCCAGGCGCGTTTAAACCCTCAGCTCATCCCAACCCCCCAGAAGCTGTGCAAGATGGGGGCTGCTGAACCTGCTTTACAGAAGGAGGAAACAATCAGAGGTTCACAGCTGGTGGGGGTGAGACTTGAACCCGGGAAGCCCTGCAGGAACTGCGTGTCCAAGACGCCATGTGCTGTAGCGTCTCGTCTGTGCTCTTACTCGCACCCGTCAGCTCTCCTGACTTCCGCTGGGGCAGGTTCCTCTTCAGCATCGTCTCTTGGCCCTCGGGCCTCTCCACGGCCCCGAAGTCGGGCTGCGTCTTGCCTGGGCCCCTGCAAGGGGAGTCAGCAGCCCTTGGGGCATCTCTCCACCAGTGAAGCCGGGGAGCTGATGGATAGCTGATGGATAGCATTCCTGGCTGGCGTCCTGGATGCTTCCCAGGAGGTCCCGACAGAAGCACCCTCCATTGCCCATAGCCGAGACCTCCCACTGGCTTTTTCTCCTCCTTGCCTCCCTCTCCCTGTTCCCTGGGAGTCGCCTCTCAATTAAACCACCTGCACGCAAATCCTTGCCTGAGGCTCTGCTGTTGACCCCAGGCGACCGCGGGCAACACAACAGACTTCTTAAGTGGTGTCACCTTGCAGATGAGTGTCAGGGTCTGAGCAGGTGAATGTAGGAAGTGGAGCTAAAGGTTGTGAGGACATGCCCACGTGGTTGTCCTCTTTAAGGGAGCCCTCGGGACAGGTTTTCCCCACTTCCTCCGAGGATGGTGACACAAGTGATGACTCCCCTGGGCGCTCACTGCAGGGCTCATCCACAGGCTACAGGGGAAACAGTCCCCCGACACCTTGCTGTGCCGTGTCTTCAGCTCAGCCAGGCCCCTCTCGGATTTAGTCCTTGATCCCTGGAAGCGGCCGGGGACGGCCACTTCTCCCTCATTCCTAACTCCATCTGCAGTAAAGGGCTCCCTCGCCTGAGAAATCTTCCCTGGCACCATTAGTAATAGTAATATAATCAATAGCACCTGTCGTTCCCCCCATGTGTACGCAGCCCTGTGCCTGGTGCGGCAAGCCCAGGGGTGCCAGTCCATAATAACCTTCACCTTGGAGATGAGGTGCTTGGCAGCTGGCCCTGGGGCACACCCTGGTGTCAGAGGGAGGTCAGGTCCGTCCAGCTCCAAGGGAGCTCTGGAGAGAGCCGCTCCCCTCTTATTATAGTGCCCCCGGGGTGCTCAGCCCCCACTACTGACCTTTTGGGCTGGAGACGTCTCTGGTGGGGCCGCCCCGTGCACTGGAGGCCTCCACCCACTAGGAGCCAGTACCACCCACTCCTCCCGAGTGGTGAGACCCAAAATGCCTTCAGACGTCACACAGCATTGGGGCAACATCGGCCCTGCCTGACAACCACCGTATTAGAGATTGGGGTTCGGCTTTCATCAAAGATCGGGTTCCACTGCCCTAATTTGGAAAATCACGGGATTAAACGATTTTTAATTTCCCGATTTAGGGCTGAAGGGGACTAACTGCTCCTGGACACTATGAGCGACAACGTGTGCAGGTGTCTGGGTGCCTTTTTCTGAGGAGGGAAACCACGTTTCCAGCAGAGTCTCGAGCTGGCCTGACAGCCCCCCCTGTGCAGTTCCTCCCCAGGCTGGCGCTCAGACCTGTGAGCTTTAAAGCCCCCCTCTTTCCCCTGCCCCCGCTCAAGTTTCCCTCCTCCATTGTCATAACGAAGGGGTTTCGGGCTATTCGTTCTTCTCCCAGGCTGCGGGAGTGGAGGTGGAAGTGAGGGGAAAAGAATTTCTAGGGAGCCGCTGAGCTGTGGAATAAGAAATGATTGCTTGGCAGTTGCCATGGGAACCTGTAAGCCAGCCTTGCCACTGAGAACCCAAAGACGGCTGCCTACCCGCTCGCCTGCCTGCTGCACCCGTGGGGTTCTGGATCCCACCCTCATCTGACTCCGAGGGTCCTCAGTTCCAGCAAGGCCAGCGTTTGCCGTGGTTTTTCTTCCCTCTCCCCTTTGCTGCCGTGGTCTCCTACTTGCTGGATGCACCGCCCTCCCCAAGCCCCTGTTGCCTTGCCAGACCCACCCACCCTTCTGGTCTTGGCTCTGGACTAATCCCCCACCGCACACACATACACACACCCCAGGATGCAGTGTAGGGATTAAATGAAAGGACTCTGAAGAAAATATCCCTAGATTCAAAATCCAGTTCTATCGTTTCACTGTGTGAAGTTGGCAAATTACATAACCTCTCTGAGCCTGGATCTTCTCGACTTGTGAAATGGGGGAATAAGCGCCCCTGCCTCCCTGGGTTTCGGAGACGATTCGGTGGTGTGACGTACCTGACGCTCCTAGCATAGCACCTGGCGTGTAATTACTGCTTGATAAACACGAGCTAGCAGCACTGTAAGTGGTTCCTTGTTCTCCTTCTTGGCCATTGTCTGGGCAGGTGGATCCTTCTGTTCATTCACCCCAAAGTTTTTGAGAGCGGAGAGATTGGTGGGTGATGAGAAATGTAACCGCTGTGCTCGTTCTCTTATGCTCCCCACCTAGCTCATCAGGCACTGTGCCAGGGAGGACATGGGGACTCAGAAATGAACGTGTGGTTTCTGTCCCAATGGCACTCATGCCCTGGTGGGGGAGAGAGACACCAGATTACTGAAGGGACCCAAACGGTGCCATGTCCTGAGCTGTCATTAGGAAGGTGAGACGAGGAGGTGAACCCAATCTCTGTCCTCAGAGGAGGGTGCCTGGGGGAGCCTGAACCAGGTTTTAAGGAGGGGATGGTGTTAGCCAGGTGGAGGCACCCAGGAGAGGGGAGAGCGTGCGTGGAGACGAGGAAAAGACAAGCCAATAGCATGGGGCGTGTGTGCTCGGGCAGCGGCGTGCTGGAAAGACCTGGTCTGTTCTGTAGTATTTGCCAATTTCCATGGTGTAAATACTCCCACCGCGGCCCATTTCAAGCCACCGGCGTGATGTTACTGAACGTGAATTTGGGAAGAGACGTAGACAGTCGGTTTTACAAGACAGTACAAGTGGGCTTCGACTCTGGGGATCCAGTCGGATTAAAAGCGATTCAGTGTTACTGGAAGTAAAACTCGGGGCAGTTAAGGGGCCAAGTCGGGCTTATCCCTCGATTCCTTCAGGATTCCTTCCTTCACTTATTCAGAAAACCATCAGCATTTCCTCAGCAGCCACTAACCACCGCGTACTCTGCTAGGCCCAGGGATGCGTGGGCCGCAGTGTGGGGCAAGGCAGGGAAGCCTGGCTGACAGACTCTCCTGCTGCAGGGGTGCCGACACTGGGCCAGGAGTTACCAACAAGCCCATCATGAAGACCTCCTCGCGCCCCAGCAAGCCCGCAGGTGCACGGCCCCGCGCTGCCTCTTGGTGCAGGGCCTCCCACACCTGGCTGAATGTTGGGGTCACTTGGGAAGCTTTTGAAAATGCAGACTGACCCCTGGGTCCCACCTGATTCAGAAGGTCTGGGCCAACTCTTGGGCACCTGCAATTTTGGGAAGCCCCAGGTTACTCTGACATCGGATTAGGTGCCTGACTCAGGTTTCCAAACAGGATTTGGCCCCTGAGCTATTTTCTAGTGTCCTTCTCCCCTCACCCCCTTGTCCCCGACTTTAGGACACCGAGGAGTTTTGTACCCTCCCTCCTGGCTGATTGTTCCTTCCCCAGAATGGTCTAGCAAATGACTCCAAAGTACACAAGAGTCATTTTGCTGGAACACATTCCATCCCATAATGACTGTTCACTTCAATTAGCTGTCGGGGGCGGAAATAAAGCCTCACTTCCCTCTGGATAAATCGCCACCTTTGTTTGAAATTGGATTTAAGGCAGCCGAGGTGTGAGGGGTGGAGCGAGGGGATAATTATTTGATCATTTCTTCCTCCTCGATGTTCTGCCAGTCTGTTCTCATTTCCATGTTTCTCTCTCTGCACGCTGGCAGATTTGCAGACTGTAAATTTGAGGGGAAATAGTAAACGTGCAAATGTGACAAATCAACATGTTGCTTTTGTGAGGACAGATATTATTATTGCCGAGATTTACAGCTCTCCGTGCCTGCGGGTTGTGTGGCTTTTTGGGGGAAAGTCGAGCTTGGTTCCCATGTTGCATTGATCAACTCTCTGCCCTTCACCCTCATCACCCCCTTGGAGTCACTTAAATATCAACATGGATGGTGGACAATTTGTCTCCCTGGAAGTGAAAGCATCTTGACAGGTGTTTTCTTTGGGGACAGTTATTTATAGCTGCAGGAGCCAACACACTGTGGGGCGGGTTTGTCCCCCCC
>JAKSZT010053817.1:90016-458508 GCA_026826555.1 Tolypeutes matacus | reverse complement strand
CCCCCCCCAGCAAATTGCCAAACTTCTCTGAGCCTCTCAACCCCTCTCCGCCTCCCCAGAGCTGTGCCGATGCCCCCATCCTCCTCGTTCCCAATACACAGGGAGAACTGAGAGTTCTGGCTGTCTCCACCTTCCCTCCCCTAATCCCAACTAGAGGGTGCACTCTCCGGGACAGGGCGCTATGCCACCTTAACACACCCCTCCTTCACCTGCTCTTCCAGGGAGCTGCCCAGGCCAGACCTTGGCATCTTCATCCCTTCCTTGCCACCACCTCCCCCTCTTTATGTCCACTCTGTCCTCCTCTCTGACCCCAGCGCCCCTCACCTCTATTATTTTTGTGTCCCCAAATCGCTGTGCACTGACGGTCCTTGACCACTGTCACCTCTCAGCAGGACCAGTATAGCTGTGGCCTAATGACTCCCCTCTCCAGGCTTGCCCGCTCCCCACTCCCTGTCAGTACTTTCTGTAATACCTAAGGGACGGCGCAGCAGCACGCGTGCCTGCAGATTCTGTTGCTAAGGAAACCACTTCCTTGGTTACGGGCCTGGGTAGCATTTGTCTCACTGTGCCTGTCTCACTATGGCTGAGTCGCCCCCACTCTCCAGGAAGACAATGAGGAGACTGGAGAGGACAGCAGGGGTGGGGTGGGAGGGAGGGAGAAGCATAGAGACAGACGGACCTCAGAGATCAACAGATAGAGGGGGAGAGATGCTTGCACAAACAGAGAGACAGAGAAGAAAGGAAAGCGGGTTGAGTGAGCAGCTGCAGGAAATAAGAGACCTTAGAGAGAAATTGAGAGTAGGAGGCCGTGTAAAGAAAAACACTGAAAAAGAGGGGAGGATGGGGAGAAACAGTGAAAGAAAGAAGAAAGGAGGAGGGGCGGGGCCTCTGCAGGCGCTCCCTCGCCCCAGCACCCCCTTTGCCTCCCTCCCTCTCTACCTCCCACATCATCCACTGGGGATGCGTTCCCAGCACTGTGGGCACAGTCAGGAAGAAGTCCCAGCAGTCAGTATGTGGCGGGCACTGCCCTGGAAGGGCACAGAGTGGGAGGCACAGCAGGATGAAGGCCCAGGTGGCCTGGCTTCTAGCCCAGGTGTGTCCCATGCACAGGCGGCCACTGAGACCCCAGGCTTTTCCTCTTCAGGTGGGAGGGCCCTGCCACTCCTTGTGCGTGGAAGGGACTTTATGGGTGACAGGGAGGAGGGGGCCTGGGCCCCAGCTCTTATAGCTTTCTGCGTGACTCAGGCTGGCACCGCATCGCCCTGGTCCTCCGTGCCCGCCCCTGTAAAACTGGGTTCATAATCTCTGCCCCCTCACAAGATTGGTCAGCAGGGACCCAAGTCCTTTTCCTTCTTTGCCCCAACAATCTCTCCCCAAAAGCTTTTGACTACGTACAAGTACTTGCTCCGTATCTGGTAAAATGTGAATCTGCAGGAGCAGGGATTTTTGTCTGTTTTGATCCTTTTTTTAAATCCCCAGAACCCAGAGCAGTAGCTGGCCCACAGTAGATGCTCAGTAAATGTTTGTTGAATGAATGAATGCTACCTTGATTGTCTCCCAACTCTTAAATAAAAAGATTTGATTCAAGATGACCAAGTATGGTATAAGGGGGGAGTGGCCAAAAAAGAGGTTGCAAAACTGTCTGTCTCAGCCCCCACCTCTGCCCTAAAGTGCTTTGAACCAACCTTCCCCAACTTATCTGTGGTGGGAAGGTGGCCACGGCAGAGAATCTGGGAGAGCCAAGCAGGACAATCCAGGTGAGTTAGGACTGGGTGCTTCATGGCTTTCCTCACCTCTGGTTAGGGAGGAGTGGGTTAAATAGAGAACATGTAGAGATGTGAAAGGAAACTGACTTAGTCTAGGACCAGAGTCCAGGCTCCATGTGAGGTTGGGATGGCTCAAAGTGCGACCAGCATCAGGACTCGGTGTGACCAAGGTAAGTACTCATCCAGGGCCAGAAGGGGACCCAGTCTATGATCAGAATCAGGGTTCAGTCTGTGATGGAGATTAGGGCTCAGTCTGGGAACACTCTCAGTATTTATTCTGAGGCAGGTCAGGCAGGCCAAAAAGCTTGATGCACAGTTAATGACCAGGGTCAGAGCTCAGTCTGGGAGGAACTTGACATCAGTCTGGGCCAGGATCAGGGTTCAGTATGGGTCTGGGATTAGGGGTCAGAATGAGACAAGGATCATGGATCAGTATGTGACCAGAATCAGGGCTCAGTCTAGGGAGACTATCCGTAATCAGGTTGGGACCAGTGTCAGAACTCAGTCTGTGACCTGGGGTTCATTGGGTGATTGGGGTTGAGGTTCCATCTATAATCAGGCTTAGGGCTCAATCTGTGAAAGGGATTATGGCTCAGTCTGTGACCAGGATGAGAGTTTAGCTGTGACCCAAGATCAAGGCTCTAGGATTTGGGCTCAGTCTGTGATCAGGGTCAGGACTTGGTTTGCAGGTTCAGGCCCTGATCCGAGCTCAGTCATGACAGAATGGTTTCGGTGAGCCACCATGAACCCCAGAGAATACCCCAGCCCTGGGTCCTGGAACAGGCGCACACTCTCCCCTTTCTGAGACCACCCACTACTGCAGAGGCCCCAAGACTGGGGGGAGAGGCTCCCCTCCCACCCTAGTGGATAGCACCCTCCCTCTGCCTGTCCCACCTCTCTCCACGCCTCACCCCCTTACTGTCCACGCAGCAGGATGGAAAACCTTGTCCTTCCCTCTGGCTGGAGAACAGTCCCTGGGGTGCCGGCACCGCTCCACAGAGGTCCTGCCCACATGTGAGGAAGGAGCACACAGGGCCCGCGCTCACGCACGCGCTCACGCACGCACTCGCGCACTCACACCAGGGAAGCACTTCATGCACAAACCCGCCTTACACAACACTCTGCCACGTTGTACAATCAACAAAACTCGCTTTAATGACGTTGACCTGAGGAATCGGCAGACAGCGGCTGGTGGCCTGCGTGACCAGCAGTAAAGGAACTGGCCCAGGTCTTGGACCAAGAGTGTCCCAGAGAGAGCTGACCTCCCAGGGGGCGGGGAGCCGGGCGCCCTGCTGCTTCGAACACAGACTAGAGAGGGCCGCGGGGGCGGGCCCCGGTGCAGGACGCATCCAGAGCCCCCTGGTGGCCCTCGCCCTCTCCAGCGTGGCCGGCTCCCGGGGCGGGACGTATCCGTCACATTCCTCTCAAAAAAAAAATCTCTCTTGACCCAGCTGCCCCCATGGCGGCTCCGCCCTTCGGGAACGAGCACGTGCCTGTGTCCCAAGGCCTCCGAGGGACTGTACGGGAAGGCCTCTCCCGACGGAAGCGCGGAGGCTGTGACCTATGGCTTTTGCCCCTCCGTGGTGAGGGGTGAGGGTGGGCGCGAAGTCCAGGTGGGGGAAGAGCCTCAGGAATCCTTTGGTTTGCTGTCTGGGCATCGGGAGAGCCGGGGTCCTATGGGGATGACGAGCCCCACCCCCACCCCCTCCACCCCGTCCTGCCCAGTGGCCTGTGACCAAGGGGGGGCTGGTGGCCTGGGGCAGTGACAGGCTCCTCTGGGCCCGGCTCCACTGGTCTGGGGCACTCTGGACTTCTCACGTGGCTGGCAGAGGACCCGCTGGGGGGTCGGAAGGGCATGGAGGATGAGCGTGTGGGACCCCTCTAGGGCGAGATGCGTCCCTGAGACTCTCCCTCGTACTCAGATTCTGCATGTGGCCATCCTGGTGCGATAATGAGCCTGTTAGGGCCGGGAGACCTTGGGAGCGCTTCAGGGGCCCCGAGGTCACCTCCTGAGGACAGTGGGGACGAAAAGGGCAGGAGTCTCCCCTAAGCAGGTTGTCGCTCAGAAGCAGTGTGACCGGGGGGTGGGCTCGTGGCCCCACACGGAGGTGCCACGTAAGCACCATTGCCCCTGCCCCCTACCCAGGGTAACAGACACCTGCGGCCGGGAAGAACCTTCCAGCATTCTTTCTTCAAAACAGCAGGTGGTCTGCGAGAAGCCCACGCTGGGGCTGGCTGGGTGAAGAGGAGACGGGGAGGCCGTGGAGCTGAGCCCAGCAGGGCAGAGCCCTGGGTGCCTCCTTCACCCGGGCCCCTTCAGCTCCCAGGTGGGGGCCTCAGCACCTGCTCTGGGGCACCCAGCTTGTCTCCCCGCAGAAGAGGGGTGGGGGCCCAGAGAGGTGAAAGAGGTGGGGGCGGGGACCCGGGGTTACAGAAGAGGGTCCGTGTGGCTGGAACTCCCCAAACCAGTTAGGGGGTCCGGGAGGGAGCGCCCTTTGTCATGCAGGAAACTCACTGACGGCAAGCGGCAGCCGGGGGGTCCTGTCCCGGGGGACGGCTGGGTGGGCCCGCCCGGGGGCCTCTCACCTCGGGTAGTAGTCGCCGGGAAGGCCCGTGAGGTTCCTGCCCCGGAGGGCCGCGTCCACCGTCCTGATGTGGGCCGCGATGGCGCGCTGCATGTCGGCCGTGTAGGGGTCGTACTCCAGCTTGCGCAGCCCCGAGCGCTTGAAGCTGCCGTCCTTCTGGCTCTCCACGCACAGCAGCCGGTCCTCGGCGGCCGCCACGCCCAGCAGCCTCACCATGCGGCCCAGCTGCTCGAACAGGTCCTGCTTCAGGTCCTCGAAGTGCACCACCAGCACCTTCCTGCCGAACCGGAGCCAGTCCAGCGTGTGGGTGGCCCACCACGGGGCGTAGTTCCGCACAAACTCGGGCCACTCTGCGCAGAGAGGGGGAGGCGGGAGCCGGGGGAGCAGAGAGAAGAGGGTTGCTGAGCCCGGGTCAGGCTGTGCTGGCAGAGACGGGCTGTTATTCCTGGGAATAATAACGGGGTGAGCTCCGCTTGGATCCCTGCACTCGCCTGATGCCCCCCACTTCAGTGCTGCTTCGCACTTGGGCCTTCTTTCTCTTTGGGAATGAGAATAATATTAGTTTCATCCCCATTTAACAGGCAGGGAAACCGAGGCACAGAGAGGTTAAGTACTTTGCTCAGGACACACAGCTAATGAGCGGCAGAGCTGGGATTCGAACCCAGATGGTCTGGCTTCAAAGTCCAGGTTTTTAACTGGCAAGCTATCCTGCCTCTCTGTGTGGGGACGGTACCTACCCAGAGGATGCCAGGGTCAGTGGACAGAGTAAAGGGAAAAAGCAAATAAAGTTCTCACTGTGGGGTCACATACCCAGAGAACGCTCAGTAAGTGTCGGCTGCTATTACTGTTGGGATTATTCTGCTCTCTGGTCTCCTCTGACCTCCTGGGCTCTGGCGGGTACCTCCCCTGGCTTCCCAGCCCCCTCTGCTTCCTCCCACACCCAGCTCAGCGCTAACCCCACTGTGCTGCCGCCCCCACCCGGGCTCCTGCCTCCCCAACAGGCTCCTGCTCTCTGAGGGCAGGGTTTCGGCGGGCTTACAGCGAGTGTCACTTTTTGTTTCTTTCTTGGAGAAGCTGTGGGTTTACAGAACCATCATGCCTGAAGTACAGGATTCCCACTTACCACCCTTTATCAACGCCCTGCATTGCTGTGGACCGTGTGTTATAATCGACAAAAGCCCACTTTAATGTGCTGTTAAATTTAGCCTGTGGTTTAACTCGGGGCTCACTTTTTGTGCAGTGTAGTTCCATGGTGTCGTGTCATCTTTACACATTTGTTTCTGCCTCTCACTACTTTTTACTGAAGTCTCCTATACGGTTTTGTAACTGATCATAAATTACCAAATATGCTTTTGTGCACTCAATTATATTTTAGGCACTTACCCTCTGATATATTGCAGTATAGCCCTGAGGTATGTTAAACTGTAAAAATAGCCTGAAACATATTTGTAACTCTCGGGATTCACGGAAACGTAACCCAGATGTTTTGTGTCTCTGAAACTGATGCCAGATTTTGTAAACTGCGTAATCTTTACCTTGTAAGCAAACAGTAATGAAACAACTCATAACTGGCCCCTGCTTATACGCCCCAACTTTGTTTTGCGATCCTGAGGTCTGATACTCCTGTACGTATTTATTTATTTATTTTTAAAGCAGTTTTGCTGAGATATATTCACATACCATACAATCCATCCAGAGTGTATAATCAGTGGCTTTTAGTATAATCACAATGTTATGCGTCATCACCACAAAAAATATTTAGAACAAGTCCATTACTCCAGAAAGAAAATCTCCACACCCCTTAGCAGACACCTCTCAATCCCTCTATCCTTCCCCAGCCCTCCATAACCACTAGTCTAATTCCATCTTTATAAAATGATTTATATTTACATTTTATATAATTGGAAGCATACAATACGTAGTAGTATTTTGTGTCTGGTTTATTTCACTTAGCATTTTTTTCTTTTTTTTTTTTTTTGCCTGATATTAACATCTTGTAACATTAACATTTGTTCAATTTCAAAGAAAAAGTTATCTGCAATATTACTCATATTCATATTTTCATGTGAGGTTTTTCTATGCTATGTAGTCCCATGTTACATTTTTTAGCTTCCCTTCTAGTAATATACGTGACCTTAGACTTTCCCTGTCAACCAGTCATGCCCATATAATAGCTCTGCTAGTCACAAATACTACATTGTGCTTCCACCGTTTCTATTCATTCCCACAGATTAACACACATTCTTTCTACCAATTCTGCACAGCTTTCCATTCTCTACCCTCATTCTATTTCCTGGTGACCCATATTCTAATTATTAACTCCATGAATTTACACAATATATTTAGTTTATAATAGTTCAATCATACAGTATTTGTCCTTTTGTGTCTGGCTTGCTTCACTCAACATAATGTCCTCCAGGTTCATCCATGTTGCCATATGCTTTACAACTTCATTTCTTCTTACAGCTGCATAATATTCCATCGTGTGAATAGACCACAGTTTGTTTATCCATTCGTCTGTTGATGGACACCTGGGTTGTTTCCAACTTTTGGCAATGGTGAATAATGTGTCTATGAACATCGGTGTGCAGATGTCTGTTCGTGTCACTGCTCTCAGTTCTTCAGGGTATATACCCAGTAGTGGTATTGCTGGGTCATGTGGCAAGTCTATATTCAACTTCTTTAGGAACTGCCAAACAGTCCTCCATAGTGGTTGTACCATCCTGCATTCCCACCAACAGTGAAGAAGTGTTCCTATCTCTCCACATCCTCTCCAACACTTGTAGTTCTCTGTCTTTTTAATAGTGGCCATTCTGATAGGTGTGAAATGATATCTCATTGTAGTTTTGATTTGCATTTCCCTATCACTAGTGATGTTGAAAATTTTTTCATGCTTTTTTTTTTTTTGCCATTTGTATTTCTTCTTCGGACAATGTCTATTCATGTCATTTGTCCATTTTTCAACTGGGTCATTTGTCTTTTTATTGTTGTTATAGCATCTCTTTATATATCCTGGATATTAAACCCTTATCAGATACGTGATTTCCAAATATTTTCTTCCATTGAGTTAGCTGCCTCTTCACCTTTTGGACAAAGCTCTTTGAGGTGTAAAAGTGTCTAATTTTAAGGAGGTCTCATTTATCTATCTTTCCTTTTGTTGCTCATGTTTTGGGTGTAAGGTCCAAGAAAATCTTGAGGATGTTTTCCTACATTATCTTCCGAGGCAGAGTTTTATGGTCCTGGCTTTTATATTTAGATCTTTGTTCCATTTTGAGTTGATTCTTGAATAGGGGGTGAGATAGGGGTCCTCTTTCATTCTTTTGGTTATAGATATCCAGTTCTCCCATCACCATTTGTTGAAGAGACTGTTTTTTTCCCATTAGCTTGGGCTTGGTAGGTTTGTCAAAAACCAGTTGACTGTATAGGTGAGGGTTTATTTCTGGATTCTCAATTCTATTCCACTGATCGATATGTCTATCTTTATGCCAGTACCATGCTGTTTTGACCACTGTAGCTTTGTAATATGTTTTAAGGTCAGGCAGTGAACATCCTCCCATATCACTCTTCTTTTTTAGAATGCTTTTGGCTATTGGGTGCACTTTTCCTTCCAAATGAATTTGGTAATTGTCTTCTCTCTCTCTCTCTGAAGTAGGCTTTTGGAATTTTGATTGGTATTGTATTGAATCTATAAATCATTTTGAGTAGGATTGACATCTTCATGATATTTAGTCTTCCAATCCATGAACATGGAAAGTCTTTCCATTTGTTTAGGTTTTCTTTGATTACTTTTAGCATTGTTTTGTAGTTTTCTGCATATAGTTCCTGTACTACTTTGGTTAAATTGATTCCTATGTATTTGAGTCTTTTTGTTGCTATTGTAAGTGGAATTTTTCCCCTCCATTCCCCCTCAGATTGTTCAATACTAGCGTACAGAAATTGCATGTTGACCTTGTATCCTGCCACTTTGCTGAACTCATTTATTGACTCAAGTAGCTTTGTTGTAGACATTTCAGAGTTTTCTAAATATAGGATCGTGTCATCCACGAATAGGGTTTTACTTCCTTTTTTCCTATCTGGATGCCTTTTATTTATTAATTTTTCTTTTCTAATTGCTCTAGCTAGAACTCCTAGCACAATGTTGAATAACAACGGTGACAGTGGGCATCCTTGTCTTGTTCCTGATCTTAGAGGGAAAGCTTTCAACCTTTCCTCATTGAGTATAATGTTGGCTGTGGGTTTTTCATATATGCCCTTTATCATACTGAGGAATTTTCCTTCTATTCCTATCTTTCAAAGTGTTTTTTATCAAGAAAGGATGCTGGATTTTATCAAGTGCCTTTTCTGCATCCATCGAGAGGATCATGTGTTTTTTTTCTCAGTTTCTTCATGTGGTGTATTATGTTAATTGATTTTCTTACATTGAACCACCCTTGCATACTAGGATTAAATCCCGCTTGGTCGTGGTGTATAATTCTTTTGATATGCTGTTGGATTCTCTTTGCAAGCATTTTGCTGAGAATTTTTGCATCTATGTTCATTATAGAGATTGGTCTGTAATATTTTCTTGTATCTTTATCTGGTTTTAGTGTTAGGGCGATGTTGGCTTCATAAAATGTGTTAGGTAATTTTCCCTCTTCAATTTTTTGGAAAAGCTTAAGCAGAATTGGTATTAATTCTTCTTGAAATGCTTGGTAGAATTCGCCTGTGAAGCCATCTGGCCCTGGACTTTTCTTTGTTGGGAGATTTTTGATGCCTAATTCAATCCCTTTAAATATGATTGGTTTGTTAAGTTATTGTATTTTTCAATACAGTGTATTGATAAGAGTCAGTGTGGGCTGTTTTTGTGTTTCTAGGATTTTGTCCTTTTCATATAAGTTGTCTAGTTTGTTGGCATATAGTTTCTCATAATAGCCTTATGATCCTTTTTATTTCTGTGGGGTCAGTTGTAACTTCCCCCTTTCATTTCTGATTTTATTTATTTGCATCTTCTTTTCTTCTTTGTTGGTCTAGGGTTTGTCAATTTTATTGATCTTCTCAAAGAACCAGCTTTTGGTTTTGTTGACTTTTCTCTAGTTTTTTATACTCAATTTCATCTATTTCTGCTCTAATCTTTATTATTTCTTTCCTTCTGCTTGCTCTGGGAATGGTTTGCTGTTCTTTTACTAGTTCCTCCAGTTGTTCAGTTAAGTCTGTGATTTTAGTTTTTTTTTTTTTTTTTTTTTTTTTTTAATATAGGAGTTTCTGACTATAAATTTCCCTTTCACCACTGCCTTTGCTGTATCTGATAAGTTTTGGTAAGTTGTGTTCTCATTTTCATTCCTCTCAATATATTTACCAATTTCACTTACAAATTCTTTGATCCAATGATTGTTGAGGAGTGTGTTTAGCCTCCACACGCTCACGAATTTCCCCCTTTCTCTCATCCATTATGGACTTCCAATTTCATTCCATTATGATCTGAAAAGGTGCTATGGATAATTTCAATCTTGTTATATATATTGAGACCTGCTTCATGACCTAACTTGTGGTCTATTCTGGAGAAATATCCATGAGCATTTGAGAAGAATGAATAACCCGCTGATTTGGGATGCAACTTTCTGTGTATGTCTGTTAGGTCTAGCTCATTTATCATATTGTTCAAGTTCTCTGTTTCCTTGTCAATATTCTGTTTAGTTCTTCTAATGATGTGAGTGGTGTTTTGAAGTCTCCAACTATTATTGTAGAGATGTCTGTTTCTCTCTTCTGTTTCGCTAGAGTGTGCCTCATGTATTTTGGGGCACCCTGGTTAGGTGCATAGACATTCATGGCTGCTATTTCTTCCTGGTGGAGTGTCCCTTTTATTAATATATGATGACTTTTGTCCGATATTAGAATAGCTACCCCTACTCTTTTTCAGTTACTGTTTGCTTGGAGTATCTTTTTCCAACCTTTTACTTTAAGCTGGCTTGTATCCCTAGGTCTAAGGTGAGTATCTTATAGGCAGTATTTGGATGGCTCATGTTTTTTTTTTTAATTTTTTTTTAACAATTTATTGAAGTATATCATTCATACATGAACATACATAAACGATAAGTGTTCAGTAAGCATTGTGAACTTACAAAACAAACATGCATAACATGCAGGGCTCCCACACATCACACCCCCACAAACACCCTGCATTGTTGTGAAACATTTGTTAACAAATCATGAAAGAGCATCGTCAAAGTACTACTACTAACTATAGTCCATATCTTACTCCCCTATACATTTTTTTAAAGATTTATTTATCTATTTACTTACTTTTATCCATTTTTACCTGTGCCACCCCTCCCTCACATGTTTTTGCAGTTGTGTCCATTCACTGGGTGACTGTCTGTTTCCTGCCCTCTCTTCTCATCCTTCTCCTCCTGTCTTCACTGGGATTTGATCCTTGGAGCCTCTGATGTGGGAGAGAGGCATCCTACTGCCTGCGCTACCTTAGTTCCTGGTTTTTCGGTGTGTCTCGTCTTGGCTCTCCCTTGTGCCACTCTCCTGTTACGTCGTCATCTTGCTGCGTGGCTTGCAGGGCCTGATGGCTCACCCGCCTGAGCCACATCCACTCCCCCAAATCTTATTTTTGTCTCTTTTTACTGTTTTGGTTATCCTTTCTGCTATTCTTGCCTTCTATACCCTCCTCTAAATCTGTCTCTCCTGTCTTTTTCTTTCAGACTGTGAGGCTCCCTTTAATACTTCATGCAAAGGTGGATTCTTTTAAATGAACTTTTAGTTTCTTGTGACTGTTTTATACTCACTTTCATATTTGAAAGACAATTTGCTGGATAAAGAATTCTCAGCTGGCAATTCTTCTCTTATATTATACTACTATCTTCTCACCTCCAAGCTTTCTGATGAGAAATCCGTACTAAGTCTTACTGGGCATCCTTTGTACGTGATTGTTTGCTTCTCCCTTGCTGCTTTCAGAATTTTTCCTTTATCTTTGACAATTGACATTCTGAGTAATATGTGTCTTGGAGTAGGTCTATTTGGATTTATTCTGATTAGGGTAGGCTGCACTTCTTTGACATGTAAATTCCTTTATTTCATGAGAGTTGGGAAATTTCCAGCCATTATTTCCTCAAATACTCTTTCTGCCCCCTTTCCCTTCTCTTCTCCTTCTGGAACTCCCATGACATGTATGTGGTTGCACTTTGTGGTATTCAACCCCTTGAGCCCCTGTTCAATTTTTTCTCATTTCTCTTTCTGTTCTTCTCTCCTCAATTTCGGCTGTCCTGTCTTCTGTGTCACTTATTCATTCTTCTATCATTTCAAGTCTGCTGTTGTATGCCTCTAATATGGTGTTGATCTTACCTATTCTTTCGTTCCTATGAGCTCTGTTATTTTTCTGTTCAAGTTTTCAAATTCTTCTTTGGGCTTGCTCAGTGTCTTCTTTTTTCCTATTTTTTCAGTGTCTTCTTAATGTCCTTTCTCTCTTCAGCTATATAGTCTTTCAACTGAGTTTGATTTTGGAAATTTGTAAGAATCTAGTTGATGTCTCAAATTCTGTATCTCTTCTGAGGCCTTAATATATTCCTATGCTTGGGCTGTTTCTTCCATCTTCTTAGTATGGTTTGTAATTTCTTTGTTGATGTCTAGGCATCTGATTATTAAGAGTTTGATCTGCTCATTTTCTCTCTTTTGTAGGAATTTATTGGTGGAAGACTGTTATTGCTATTCTTTGATTCTTGGTTCAACCTGTTCTAGGTCTTTAGGATTGTCCCTTTTAGTTGCTTAAATCTTGACCCTGGACCCAGTAATGGGTTGCAGACCTGCTTCCAAGGGCCTTGGGTGGTGGTGGTGGGAGGCTGTAAATGCTGGGAAAAAAACTCTTACTTAATTTACTTTTAATTTCCTACATGCACTTCCTTGTTTGGCCAGCAGATGGCACCCTTTGACGTGCCTCTCAGTTCAAAGCCTGGTCAGAGTGTTTGCTACAACACTGACTGGATCCATGTGACAGAGGATCCTGCCTGGAGGCTAAGAGCCTCACAAATCAAACCACCTCAGAGACAGTTCTCCAAACTTTGCTTTCAGCCCCCTCTTTTTCCAGGTAGGAAATAATTCCACTTTCCTCTGCATTGTCAACAACCAGTCCCAATTAGTTGGGAGGGTGATTGAAAGGGTCAGATCTCTTTAATCCTGTGCCAGCTCCCAGGGCAAACAATGGTATGGCCCCATCCAGCCTGGAAGGTGTTCATGGGACAGAGCAGGACAATTTTGTGGGCCAGAAGCTGAATCAGCCTTAGGCTGCATCCCTCTCTTCCCCCCTTTCCTGGGGAGGTGGATCCCTGCAGCCCCTTGCTGT
The DNA here is from genome assembly GCA_026826555.1 of Tolypeutes matacus. Taxonomy (NCBI): domain Eukaryota; kingdom Metazoa; phylum Chordata; class Mammalia; order Cingulata; family Chlamyphoridae; genus Tolypeutes; species Tolypeutes matacus. Next base: position 445,837 of record JAKSZT010053817.1, on the reverse strand, counting down.
CTGTAGCTGCGGGCCAAGGCCTAAGAATTCAAAGCTCTCTGCTTGTAGTTTGGGGTAAGAGTGCTGGCAGCTGCAGCTTCTTCTTCTCACGGTCTTAATGTCGAGTCTCTTTTCCTGTGCCCCCCTCTCTTCCGGGCAGTGTCCAGCTTTCCCCTGGTATCCTAAACCCTAGAACATCCCCTCCCCCAAGGCTGTTTCTGCCTGTCCTCTAGCTATTTTTCTGGGACAGGAGAGAGTCCATTGTCTTTCTAATCTGCCATCTTCCTGGAAGTCCCTCAATGTTTATTAATGAAATAACATGAATCAACCCAGAACTAAGGAAGCCAGGTCTAATCAGTAAGCCCACCTGACATATGCAACAGCCCAAACCTCAAACCTCTAGTGAACTAAGGATGTAATCAATCTGCACATACTCTAAGATCAGACTATCTCTAACCCTGTCATCTCAAACCACCCATTCATCATGTTAAAAAAGTCCTTTTCTCATCATGTACCATCTGAGTCAGCACAGTGCTCGGCTGCCATGTACCCTGTATAGCACCGTTATCTTCCCCTCAGCCATCACAACTCCACCTCCCTTCTTGTTCAACCCCATAAAAACTTGGGAAGACAGACCTGAGGGCTGCCCTGCCTTGGCAGGGCTAGTCTTCGCTGAATAAACTCTCTCTTCTCAAAATCCTGATGTCACTTAATTGACTCTCTGGTGCATTTTGTGCAAGGGCTTACTTTTGAGCTATAACAATTTGGCAGCCCAGATGGGACCAGGGTCTGAGAGATCCCTGCCAGAGGTTTCCAGCGCCCCACGAGGCGGTGAGCACTGGCTGTGGATCCTAATGTGGTCACGTATACCCTTTTGATCTAGAGGTTCTGCAATAGGAACTCATCCTATTGGCATTGTCGACCCCTTTGGTGCTTTTTCATTTTGAGCAGAGAAACAGTCCTAAGAACAGATGTCTTTTGGGTGGGTCTCTTTATGTATGTGCCTACTCTTTTGCCAAAGTCTGTTAAGTTTGCCTTTGGTTGTGGGTTAGAGTCCTGTTTTGGTTATTTGGTTAGTGATGAGGATTGTGAATTGAAATCCTGCCTTGGTCACGCCACTTGGTTACTGGTACAGACCCTGACGAGAGTCAGTCACTAAAGTACTCACATGTTCTTGAATTTGGTTGGTTGTGGGTTAGAGGCCCATTTTGATGACTGAATCCTTGTATTTGTTTTTTAACCTAAATTATTTTGGTCTCTATTGGGTACCATAAACAATACCTCTAGTACTACTAAAAAAAACTTGTAACCCCCTTAAATGCATTTTAGACAACTGGCCAATGTTTGGTTATGCTTGTGATGGAGACATAATAAGTAATTGTTTAGCTGTTTAAAATGAGTGTTTTGTATGTATTAATGAATTTGCATTGTTAATAAAACTTTTGAAATGGGAAATTCTAACAGCATTCCTGAATGTAGCCCCTTGGGCTGTATTTTTAAAAATAGAAAAAAAACAAAGAATTTTTTTCTGTAATACTGTTTAGCCTCAATATGATTTAAAATCAGGAAAGGAGTGGCCTGGAGAATAGTTCTACAGAAAAAAAATACTATATTACAATTAGACTTGTACTATATAGAAAAGAGAAGAAAAATGAGATGCAATCCCATTTGTACAAACTGTCTTTATATCAGAATAAGAATTTGCAAAAAAGGTACAAAATTATGGTTCAAACTAGTATTCTATTTCTTTGCATATGTGTTTCTGTAGTTTGTGTCTGTCAGTTTGTTTGATGTATAGTTTCTTACTTCCAGATGGTAATACCAAATTAACAACAACAAAAAATTCTTAAGAGATCTATTCAAATTACTTAAATGTAAATAAGCACTTATATATAAATTAATGCTCCTAGAGTCCCAGAAATTGGAGAAGCTATACTTCTGGTGCTCTTTATAGTCCTTCTGTCTTCTTCCTCTATGTTCTGGCTTAGCCTAACTCCCTTTTTATAATGATATAATTTCTCAAATCCTACTGAAGACCCAGTGAGTTTGCAAGGAATTCAATCTTATCATTCAGACTTACTAGCCTGGATACTCAAACTTTTACCAATTAATTTACAGGACTACTGGTGAAAGTCATGTAGAAATCTAAACAGTCAAAATTATTTGAAAAGAAAAATAACTAAGAAAGAAAATTCCTCTTAAGCTAAAATTACATCTAAATAAATACTCTAGGCACAAGGGTTCAAAGCACTAGTACTTATGAATACTGTAAATAGCCTGGACTTTGGAAAAGAAAGTCCCTAAATCTTCCCCAAAATAGCAAGCTCTAAAAGATTGCCATTTATGGAAGAGACTGTTTTGTCCCAGTAGAGTGGACTTGCTAGCTTTGTCAAAAACCAGTTGACTACAGAGGTGTGAGTGTCTATTTCTGAATTCTCAATTTGATTCCATTGATCAATATGTCTATCTTTAAGCCAGTACCATGCTGTTTTGACCACTGTAGCTTTGTAATATATTTCAAGTTCAGGGAGTGTGAGTCCTCCTAACTTGTTCTTCTCTTCTAACATGTTTTTTGCTATTTGGGTCCCCTTTCCCTTCCAAATAAATTTGGTAATTGGTTTTTCTATTTCCATACAGTAGGCTGTTGGAATTTTGATTGGGATTGTATTGAAACTATAAATCGGTTTGGGTAGGATTGACATCATCACAATATTTAGTCTTCCAATCCAAGAACACAGAACATCTTTCCATTTGTTTAGGTCTTTAATTTCTTTTAACAGTGTTTTGTAGTTTTTTGAGTACAAGTCCTTTACATCTCTTGTAAAACTAATTCCTAGATATTTGACTCTTTGTTGCTATTGTTACTGGGATTTTTTTTTCTAGATTTCCTCCTCAGATTTTTCGTTTTTAGTATATAGAAACACTACTGATGTTTTGCCTGCAGATCTTGTAATATGCCCCTTTGAACTCATTAGCTCTAGTAAAATATTCTGAAATATTTCAGAATTTTCTAAATATAGGATCAGGTCACCTGTAAATAGTGTTTTACTTCCTTGTTTCCAATTTGAATGCCTTTTATTCTTGTTAACTGCTCTAGCTAGAACTTCTAGCACAATGTTGAATACCAGTGGTGACAAAAGACATCCTTGTCTTGTTTCTGATCTTAGAGGGAAATCTTTCAACCTATTCCCCATTGAGTATGATGTTGGCTATGGGTTTTTCATATATGCCCTTTATCATGCTGAGGAGCTTTCCTTCTATTCCTATAGAAGAAAAGTGGTGTATTATCTTAACTGATTTTCTTATGTTGAACCAGCCTTGCATACCAGGAATAAATCCCATTTGGTCGTGATGCATAAGTCTTTTGATATGCTGTTGGATTCAATTTGCAAGTATTTTGAGAATTTTTGCATCTATGTTCATTAGAAAGATTGGTCTGTAACTTTCTTTTCTTGTAGTACCTTTATCTGGATTTGATGTTAGGGTGATGTTGGCTTCATAAAATGTGTTGGGTAATTTTCCCTCTTCAATTTTTGGAAGCGTTTAAATAGGATAGTGTTCATTCTACCTAGCATTGTGAAGAATTCACCCGTGAAGCCATCTGGTCCCGGACTTTTCTTTGTTGGGAGATTTTTGATGACTGATTCGATCTCTTTAAAGGTGATTGGTTTGAGTTCTTGTATTTCTTGTAGCATCAGTTTAGGTTGTACATTTCTAGGAATTTGTCCATTTCATCTAGGTTGTCTAGATGTTGGCATACAGTTTCTCACAATATCCTCTTTTTTATTTTTATTTTTTTTAAAGATTTTTTATTTATTTATTCATTTATCCCCCCCTTGCTGCTTGTGCTCGCTGGGTCAGCCAACCACGCCGTGCGGGCGGGCCCGCCTTCACCAGGAGGCCCCGGGAACCGAACCCGGGGCCTCCCATATGGTAAACGGGAGCCCCACTGATTGAGCCACAGCCGCTTCCCCATAATATCCTCTTATCCTTTTTATTTCTGTGGGGTCAGTTGTAACTACCCCCCCCCCCCCGCCCTTGTCTCCTTCATTTCTGATTTTATTTGCATCATCTTTTTTCTTTTGTTAGCCTAGCTAAGGGTTTGTCAATTTTATTGATCTTCTCAAAGAACCAGCTTTTGGTTTTGCTGATTTTATTTTTATTCTCAATGTCATTTATTTCTGTTTTAATCTTCATGATTTCTCTCTTGCTTGCTTTGGGATTGGTTTGCTGTTCTTTGTCTAGTTTCTCTAGTTGTTCAATCTTTGAGTTTAACTTCTTTTTTTTAATATAGGTGTTTAGGGCTATAAATTTCCCCCTCAGCACTGCCTTTGCCATATCCCATAAGTTTTGATAAGTTCTCATTTTCATCATTCACCTCAGTGTTTCTTTTTTTTTAAGACACCCCCCCCCCCCATTTTGTGTTTGTTGTCTGCTGTCTGTGTGTTCTTCTGTGTCTGCTTGCCTTCTCTTTGGACAGCACAGGGAACTGATCCTGGGGCCTTCTGGAGTAGAGAGAGGTGCTCAATCTTTTGCTCCATCTCAGCTCCCTGGTCTGCTGCATCTCTTATTGTCTCTCCTCTGTCTTTTTGTTGCATTATCTTGCTGCGTCAGCTCTCCTGCATGGGCCAGCTCGCCTTTCATCAGGAGGCCCTGAGAATCGAACCCTGAACCTCCTATAGGGTAGACAGGAGCCCAGTCACTTGAGCCACATCCACTTCCCACTAATTTCTCCTTTGACCCACTAATTTTTTAGGTGTGTGCTGTTTAGCCTCCACACATTTGCAAAATTTCCCTCTTTCCTGCTTCATTCCATTATCTGAGAAAGTGCTTTGTATAACTTCATTCTTTTTATATTTGAGACCAGCTTTGTGACCCAACATGTGGTCTATCCTGGAAAAAGAGCCATGGGCACTTGAAGAATGTATAACCTGATTTAGGGTGCAATGTTCTGTATATGTCAGTAAGGTCTAGCTCATTCATCATATTGTTCAAGTTCTCCATTTCCTTGTTGATTTTCTAATTGTTCTATTGATGTGAGTGGCATGTTGAAATCCCCAAATATTATGGCAGAGAAGTCTGTTTCTCCCTTCAGTTTTGCCAGAGTTTGCCTCATGTATTTTGGGGCACCGTGGTTAGGTGCATAGATATTTATGACTGCTGTTCCTTCCTGCTGGATTGTCCCTTTTATTAATATATAATGGCCTTCTGTATCTTACAACTTTTTTTACATTTAAAGTCTGTCTTGTCTGATGTTAGTATACCTACCCCTGCTCTTTTTTGGTTGCTTGCATGAACTTTTTCTAACCTTTCACTTGCAGCCAGTTTGTATCCCTGGGTCTAACGTGTGTCTCTCGTAGACAGCCTATGGCTGGCTCATGTTTTTTTTTAATCCATACTGTCGGCCTGTATTTTTTGACTGGGGGTTTAATCCATTCATATTCAATGTTATTCCTACCAATGCATTATTTACTTCCACCATTTTATTCTTCGGCTTAGTATGGCTTGTAATTTTTTGCTGATGTCTAGGCATCTGATTATGATGGTGAGTTTACTCCGACACTGTCTCTCTCTCGTGTTGGGATTTATTGGTGGTTGACGGTGTGTTTCTTTGATTCTTGGTTCAACTTGTTTGAGGTCTTGAGGAGTGTCCCTGCTTAGTTGCTCACGTCAGGACCATGGACCCAATAATGCATTGCAGACCAGTTTCCAAGAGCCTTGGGAAGGGAGTCTGTAAAGGCCCCCAAAAGCCTCTCATCTATTTAATTTCCTCACATGCACTTCCTTGATCTGCCACCAAATGGCGCTCTTCTGCAGACCTCTCGCCCAAACCCTGGTCAGAAAGTGCTCACAGTAACCCCAGCAGGCAGGCAGTGTGGAAACAATGTGATAGGGAATTCTCCCAGAGGGGGACGACTCAGAGCCAAGCCTAGCAAATCAAATTTTCTCAGAAGCTGCTCTCCTCCCTTTTCCCAGGGAGGCAATAAACACTGCGGTGCCAGCAACCAGTCCAGTCAGTAGGGTGTTTGAGAAGGTAGCGTCTCTTTAGGCCCCTGCTGGCTCCCAGGCAAAGTAATGCCAGGGCCCGACACAGCACACCAAATTTATTGGCCAAAAGCTGTGTCCTCTCTCGCCTCTTTCCTGGGGTGGGGGAACCCCTGTGAGCCCCTCAGTCCACAGCAGCTGGCCAGGGGCCAGAGGACCCCACTGCTGCCTGCTCTGCGGGTGGGGGTGGGGGTGGGCCCCAGCAGCTGGGGCTGCAGCCTTCCTCACAAATCTCTCCCGCTGAGTCTTTTCTTTGACCCTCTCTTTTCTGGGGGGTGTCCTAAGCCCTAGGACAGTTTTCCGGGCAGTTTCTTCCTGTCCTCTAGCTATTTTTCAGGGAGAGAAGAGAGTCCCGTCTCTCTCTAATCCTCTATCTTCCCAGAAGGCCCGGGTAATTCTAATTGGACCTGGGCAGCCACATTAATAAAACTGGCGTGTTAAAGGTCAGTAACTTCTGAACTGGGGACCTCCACTGGAAGGAAAAAGTGGAAGAACGCTGGCTGCTTTTTGTAAGCCTGCAGTGAGTCAGAGCTGAGCCCTGATAGCAAGCAGCCCCCCCTAACTTGCTCCCAAAAGCTGTTTCAGAAATGTGTCCTTGTAAATGTTTTGTAACACTTCTCACCGAAATACTGATAAAATGAAGAAAAACCAAGTTGCATTACACTGGCAAGTTTGATTTTGATGGTAATTGTACATTACAGCATGTTTGGAGACAGTTCCCAAAATCTTTTCGGTAACTTAAGTGTGTAAGGTATATGGTATGTTTTTTTCCCCAAGGTAAAATAATTGGTTATTAAGAAAGAGGAAAATGTGAGACAAAACCTGAATGAATATAGAAAATACAAAAAGTTCATGGAAGAGGAATTTGTGGTAATATTTGATAGGTCTATCAAGTTTTAAAAGCCTTAGTATCAAACAGTATACTGATGCAAAACTAGAATTTCATTTTCTCTCTGTTAAAGTTTTCTTAAATGGTCTGTTTTTCATAAAAGGTTGTAAAGAGTTTTTCTCAATAATCAGTGTAAAATACAAAGTCTATTTTACCAGAATAACGTGTACATATTATCTTTTTAAAACAACCAAGGACATGATAGGTTTGAACATTGTTTTTAAAAGTGAGACAAACTAACAACTTTCAGCATTCACCCTAAAGGCTATCTTTTTATTTCAAACTGCTGCAAAGAATTATTTTTTTTAACAAGGTGAAAGAACAAAGTGTTAAAAATAGTTAAGTTCATTTAATGTTATGAATTACAAAGAAAATATTGTCAAATTAAAAGGGATTTTCTGGGAGTGGATGTAGCTGAAGTGGTTGAATGCCTGCTTCCCATGTACTGGGGTCCTGGGTTCCACAATCCCAATTAAAAAAAAAAAAAAAAATTTCCTTGTGTTAAATTTGTATGGGTGTGGGGACAGATGTGGTCAAACAGTTGGGCATCCGTCTCCCATATGGAGGGACCTGGGCTTGATCCCCAGGATCTCCCGGTTTAAAAAAAAAAAAAAAAGGTGAAATGTTATTCATTTATTTCAAGTCTTTAGGAATTCTATACACTGTTCTAACTGTCCTTGTTATGTCCTGATACTAATCTGTATAGTGCTGTCAGTCATGGTTTTAATTGTTCTTAGAAAAAGATGTAATATGGCACAGAAACAAGCAACATGCTTTTCTGCAAGTCAAAACTTCAACAACAAAAGAACTTTAAAAGAGAAGCAAGGTGAGTCTATAAACTGTTCTGTGAATTAACATGACTCTGGTCAAAATGTTAATGCAAGACAAAACCTCTGCTGTGGTCTATAGTTAATAACCTCAGTGGAAGTTGTTTCTGGAAATGGCATCATTTGGAAAATGCTCATACAAGAATTAAGACCTAGACTGTAAGCTCTTGCAGCAGTTATGTTTGTTTTTGAGCTTTGTTATTTCTAAATTTTGAGATGCTTTGCTCTTTGTGTATAACAGAGTAGCTCCCTGAAAATTTAGGTGTCTGTGGGACACCTAGGACTGAGAGTTGGTGTTCTTCAGCTCTGGAGATGCTAAAGAAAGAGCATTAATTCTAAAAAGGACATCAAATTTCAATTAAGGATGTCGAGAGAGAAACCAAAAACAGTCATATGCTATATATCATATGATATATATTGCACTGTAGTCTTGATTTTAAATTTAGCTAATGGATAATATTTTAGTTTTATCTGTGTAACCTCACTCTTGTAATCCACAGCAGGTTACCGTACACTGTTGCCTGTTAATGAAAACAGTCTTTAGTCACCAAGGGCAAATCCCCGTTTTTCACTCCCTAGTGGGTTTCTGACCTCCCTCCACCCTGTCCCTAACAAGCTCCTGTTTTTCTTTCTTCCCCTTTATCTGAAACATCAAACCATTCATCTCATGGAGAAGCCTGGGAACCAAGGAGGGCAATTCAGGTGGGCAAAACGGCCACTGTGAGCTCACCCCTTCTCGCCCTCCTCCGGTGCCCACTTTGCAAGCCCATCCCTAGCCCCACCTCTGTCTAAAGCTAATCACTACCTTTGCCTCCTTTGTTGAAGGAGGCAGATTTGAGACTCTCTCCTAGCCTCTGCCGGCTTCTTAAGAAATCTTTCCCTTTTTCAAGTCTCTGCACTGGGTAACGACCCAGACAAGCTGTGGGGTTTCCCTGCAGTTGAAGACCCAGACGGGACCTCAAGATCTCTGCTCCGTGGATGCACTGTTCCTGCGGGGTGAGTAGTCCCTGAGCTCGGCTCAGCAGGAGCAGGTGGCCTCTGTGAGCCAGGCCTGGGGCTCTAGCCCCCTGGCATCGCTGTTCCAGATGACAGATCAACAAGGGAAGCGTGGAACTTCCTCCTCAACTCCTGTGAGTACCCTCAGCTTCAAGGTATTCTTTAAGTTAAACTTGGTCTTGCTGCTGTGGGTTTAGCTGTGCTGCCGGAGCTGGGGGCGGGTGGACTGCCCTTAGTTCCTGGGTCTTGGTCTTGGGAACATGTGGAGTTCGAGTGTCCAAAGGGGAGCAGCTCCTTGTTATAGGAGCCCCAAGCAGGTGTCCTTTGGTCTTGGAATTTGAGAATTGTGAATTGTCGGGTCTCCCAGAAATAGAGGAGAGGTTCAGAATGGGTAATAGAGCTCTGAAGTAAAGGAGGATGTTATTCTTTAGGTTGCATTTTGAAGTATTGGGAACAATCTGGTTATGAACCAACGACTAAAAATATTTTTGTGCAAAACTGCCTGGACCACAACACAAATAGATGGTCAGGAATGGCCTTCAAAAGGCTCTCTTAATTTGTAAGAAAATGAGACAAAGTCCCATATATACAGTCTTTTTTGTCTTATATCAGAATAAAAATTTGTTTGATATATATACTAAATTAACAAATGAAATTCTTGAGAACTCTATTCAAATTCCTTAAAAATAAATAAGCGCTTATACATATAAATTAATGCTCCTAGAGTCTCAGAAAAGAGAGAGGCTGAGCTACTCTGTGTTCCAATTTTGCCAATTCCCAAATCCTAAAAAAGATTCAGCGGGTCTTGCAAATAATTCCATCCTAGCACTCAGATTTATGAGCCTGGATATTCAGACGTTTGCCAGTTAATTTACTTGACTGCTGGTAAAAGTCACACAGAAATTTTGATAGAACTATTTGGAAAAGAAAATAAAGTGCTTTTCAATGTTATAATAATAGCAGCGTATAATCTAAATTAAATATTTAAAATACTTATGTCTTCAGAAAGAAAACCAAGCTTTGTATGAATTAAGTTTGTATATACCTAAACACAAAGGATTTAACAAAACTGTAGAGACAAAATACCTTAAATTTCAAAATTCATATAAAATTAAATTGCATACATTGTGGGGTTTTTTGGGGAAACAGTATAATACCTTTATGTGCCACTGCTCCTTGTTAAGCTGTATATTACTGTTTTAAGTATTTGAACAAATCTGCTTGAGCAAAACATGCTTTCATAGTTTTGTTTATATAGTAAAAAACTTAACATTAATGTTCTGTTTCCTTTTTAATTCTAATTGGACTTGAGTAGCCACATTAGTTCAAACTTGAACAGTACCAATTTTATTAAACAACTCTATAAAAGGAAGAAAAAAAGGCTGGCTGCTTTTAAAGCCTGCAGTTAAATCATGGCTCAGCCCTGACTGCAACTTCACTTGCCTCCAGCAAGCTGTTTTAAAAAGGTGTACTTGTAAATGTTTCCCTGAAATACTGATAAAATATTAAACTAAAGAAAGCAATGTTTGACAATTTTGTATTACTTAGGTATGTTTTCCCTAAATTTATACAGATTTACTGATGAAAGAAGCTAATGTTGCATCTACTGAGTATTTAAAATGAAGAAAGAAAAAGTCAGTATTCCATCAAGTTTAATTTTGATGGTAATTGTAGGAAGTTTGGAGATATGTTACCAAAATGATTTTGGAAACTAAGTTTTATTAAGATGATAAATAATTTTGTCCTAAAATAATTAAGAAGGGAATGAGATAAAACCTGAATGAATAAAAAAGGCACAGACCCAACTTTGCACATCTATAAATGTTTTAAAAGCCTTAGTATCAAATTATACTAATGCAAAACTATTTGGTTCTTTGTTAAAGTTTCTTAATTTTCTCCTGAAAAAACTTCTTGTGCTTTTTCTATGGTTAATAACCTCAATAAGTTAAATGTTTATTTCTGAAAATATAAAGCCTAGATTGTAAGCTCTTGTAGCAGTCACATTTATTTCTAAATTCTAAAGGTACCTTGCTATTATTCACAACATAGTAGAAAGGATAAATTTATCAAATAATCTAAATTTCTAAAATCAAATAATACTATTTGATTTTATAAACAACCTAACTCAACTTTATTTAAGACAAACTAAAATAAGGAATGAGATCTTAGTATGCTGTACAAGATAAAAATGTTTTGGGCATAAAATGAAAAAGTATTTGTAAAGTCCCTTGAGAGACTAAGGAAGGGAACTTAGGGGAAGGGACACCTGGGAATTCCTGCCATTCTCTCAGGTAATAGAAGCTCCCAGTTTACTAAAACTAATCAAAAAACTTTACAAAGCCTAATTATAATTAAGGCCCAAGAGTCACTCTCAGCAAACGTTACTACTCAGTGTGGCCTCTCTAAGACAAATTCTACAAATAAACTCACTACCTTCCCCCTACGTGGCATTTGGAATAATTAATACCAAATACCAATCAACAATACTGCTGGAAAAGAATCCTAACCAGATGGATGGGCAGCAGCAGGGCTGAGAGATTTCAAGTAGTCAGGAAATCATTACCACAGGATGTGACACCTCAAACAAAAAGTGCCAGCTTCCATTCCATATTACAAGTAGATCTAAGAATATTATTGTTAAAATTTGTCTCTACTTTGTAACAACAATAAAAAACCTCTGTAGTGTTACTTGTCACTCACTCTTCTCTTAAGGTTCAAGAACTGCACTGTAGATTCACCCCACCAGAGGAAAAGGTTCCAGAACAAACACCTCTCCTGTGCTGCAAACCAGTAATAGCTGCGTCACATCAGGACTGTGAGTATATCTGTGAACACTTAGACAAGCTTAAACTACTACTCAAAAATATACCCCAATGTCCCCAAAATACTCCTACATGGTGGGGAATCTTTTGGCCAGTGTTAAACCCGGATTTTTCTCAAGCCCGCCAACTTGAATACTAACTAATCTAAACCCAAGCTACAAAACTCTGGGAACACGGTTTCTTTTATCAAGAAACCTCACAAAAAAAAAAAAAAAATAGCTGAGCTTGCCAACAAAACTCAGTGTTGGTTCTGCCTAAGAAAGAACAATTTTGAACCAGAATCTACCCCGATAGTTTATCCTGTACTTTTAGATACCTGGCTGCATTTCAACAGCACCTGGAGAGATTATAACGCATATTCATGGGAAGGTACTCTTACCAGAAAAGATAGATATATATATATATAACCCTCCCTCAATCTTGGCATGGAACTTGTGGCTTAGTATTTCTAATGCCTGATATACATTATAGAAAACAAATTAACTCATCTCAAATGCTAATTTTGGGATCTCTAACCTTCTACCAGCTTTTCCATCAAAAATGGCAGGAAAGAAACATTGTTCCAAATCCACTCCAAGCAGGATGAGGCACTGGCTGTGCTCGTCTAGCCTATCCCTTCCCACTCACGGCTACTGAAACTTAGAGACTATTAAAAACATCTCCTTCCAAGTATATCGTGGGTTCAGTCGTAACCATGCGAGTCTTTTTGAACTCCAACTGCGAGTAATCTAACAAAAATGGTCCTCCAAACTGGAGGGCTTCAGCTACTGTGCTCACCACTGAGGGTGGAACTTGCACCTGTCAGAACAAACCAAATGATCCTGCAGAGCTTTGAAAAACTGCTACTTCATTCCAAGATTTGGGGCCAAGTCATCTTATTTCCTTCACGGACATGGTTTCCTGACTCTCTGATAGTCTAGGCAATCGTATTAGACAACTCCTACTTTTCTAGGAATATTCTTCCTACATAAAACGGCCTCTCACCTAGTTACCCGACACTCTATGCAAGTAACCAATTGTATATTGCTCTTGCAGGCAATCTAAACCCCTACAGTTCAAGAATATCTCCAGGTGCTTCCCGACCATGAATGGAAAGAGAAATTATCCAACCAACAATTTCACCAGCAGGAAGGCTCCTATTCACTGTTCCTGCTCAGCAGGAAATAGTCGTCACCCTTCTTCCCCAAGATTGGTGAATTGTTCCTTAAAAGGGGGGAAATTGAGAGAGAAATGAGTCATATGATATCTATTAACATAGCCCTATAGGATATGTAAGCAGTCATGTTACACTGTAGCTTAATTTTTAAATTGAGCTAATGGATATATATATATATATATTTTTTTTTTTTTTTTTTTTTTTTTTTTAACTACATAACCTCACTCGTGTAATCCACAGCAGGTCACTGTACACTGTTGCCTGTTATTGAAAACTATCTTTACTCCAACAAGACAAATTCCTGTTTTTCACTCCCTAGCAGGTTTCTGACCTCCCCCTACCCTGTCCCTAATCTTCTTCCCCTTTATCTGAAACATGAAGCCTGGGAACCAAGGAGGGCAAAACGGCCACTATGAGCTCACCCCTCCTCCCCCTCCTCTGATGCCCACTTTGCAGGTGGACTTGGCCCAGGGCCTCCCTCTCCCCACCTCTGTCTAAATCTAATCAAAACTCTTGCCTCCTTTGTTGAAGAAAGCAGATTTGAGACTTTGCCTCTGCCGGCTTCTTAATCTTTCCCTTATTGATCAAACTTGGTGTAGATTTCAAGTCTCTGCACAGGGTAAGGACCCAGATAACCCACAGGGTTCCCCTTCAATGCAAAAGCTGATCTGATTAGAACTAAGGTAAATGAGAATACAAAAAATAAAAGGTAATATCTGGATTTTAGAACTTTAGTTTCTATGTGAAATCAAGGAAGAGAAATTTATCCAAAAATCTAAGTTTTCTGTGGCATACTAACTCAGCTTTACTTAGCATAAAATGAAGTATTTGTAAAGCCCCTTGAGAGACTAGGAATAATTAAGGCATTAGTCATCAGAAAAATCTCCTTGTTACCCAATGTGGCCCCTCTCTAAGTCAAGCTCTGCAAATAAACTTACTATCTCCCCATGTGTCTGCCCCTGCCCCCAACCCATGTGGGACACAACTTTCAGGAATAAACCTTCCTGGTGCTGAGGGATTAAATACCAAATATTAATCAACAATGTTTCTAGAGAGGAATCCTAAAAAGTGGATGGGGGAAATATTAAAGTAAAATAGCGCTGCTATACGTAAGAGATATTCAAATAGTCAGGAGGTCATTCTGAGACCTTATGCAGGTCTCAGCCAGTTATCACAAACTACCACAGCATGCAAAACCTCAAACAAAAATGCTCCTTGAAAGCCCTGGGGACATTCAGACACTACAAGCAAGCCACAGAGCTACATGAGATAACACCCCCTCAGCGGGCTCTATCAAAAATATATGCATGGTTATGTTCAATTATAAGTCCCCTAATCATCTGAACCAGAACCAATCCTTACAGCCTATCTTATTTCTACTCTATTTCTTAAATTTGTTTCTCATAAATGTAAAACCTCCAAATTGTTCCTGTAACAGTTAAGCTCTGAAACCTAAGGCTACCAGTCCGTCTGAGAACCTGGAACTTGAGACTATATCCATCTACCAGCAAAGCAGCTTTATTCCTTACCTTGATATCAGCATGAAGGAGTTAGAGTGGGCGTCACTGCAAATCTTTCAAGATTGAGGAATGGATAAACAAAAGGGGGAATTGTAACTGATCATAAATTAACAAAAACACTAAGTTGTATGTTAGGTACTTACTAACCCTCTGATATACTACAATATAGCTCTGATGTATGTGAAACTAATAGCCAGAAGCAAATATCTGTAACTGTTGTCACCCACTGAACCGTAACACGGATGTTTTATTGCTATATTTTGTAACTTGCATAATCTTTACCTTGTAACTGCCCCCCTCTTATATCCCCTTTTGTTTTATAACCTGAAGTAACACGCATCAGCCCAGAACCAACCAAGCCAGTTCTAGTCAGTTAGCCCACCTGACATGCACAATAGCTTAAACCTCAAGTGAACTCAGCGAGTACTCAATCTGTGCACACTCTGAGATTAAGCTATTGTTAAGCCCACCATCTCAAACTACCCAATCATCATGCATCATCTGTGTCAGCATGATGCCTGCCATGTGCCCCAGATGACCCTGTCATCTTCAACCCCACCTCCCTTCTTGTTCAATCCCATTAAAAACCCTAAGCACTTCTATCTTGGCAAGACAGATCTGAGGACTGCCCTCCTACCTTGGCAGGGCTAGCCTGTGCTGAATAAACTCTTCTCAAAATCCTGATGTCACTTAATTGACTCTCTAGTGTACATCGGGCAGAGACTCACTTTTGAACAATGGTTTCTTTTTGCTATTTGTTCCCTTGTCACGGCAAAACAACAGGATGGGTTGCCACCAAATCGGGAGGATGTGTTGGGGATTGTCCAGCTGGAAAGACAGGCTACATGGGAAACTGGGGAGCCCTGGAGGGGACTTCAGAGGGAGGGGCAGCCATCCCCTGGACCTGCTGAAACTGATCAAAGGAGAAGAGGGGGGGGGGCATGGAGTGAATGGAGAAGGGGGACTAATTCTGAAAGTCACAAGGGCAGATGCTCAGAATCCCTGGTTCTTAATAACTAAATCCTAATCCCTTATTGGGTGCTGTATACCCATTAACTCATTTAATCCTAGCAGCCATCCTGAAAGGAAAGGATTACTGTTCACTCATCACCAGTGAGGAAACTGAGGCTAAGAGAGGTGAAGTGACTTCCCCAAAGTCACACAGCCAGGAAGCACCATCCAGGCCAGACCTGCCTGATTCCAAAGGCCTCATTCTTTCCAAGGCCACCACCAGCACATTCCTTCCTTCTTCCTCCTGCCACCTTGTGCTCATCAGGGGCCCAATAAATGGTTGAACTAAACAAATTCCCAGGGGACGGATGTGGCTCAAATGGTTGGGTGTCCATCTCCCATATGGAGGGACCTCCCTGTTAAAAAAAAAAAAAAAAAATTTCCCAACCACCAAACTGACATGATAAAGGGCTCCTCTTTTCTTTGGAGAACACAACAGAATCTGTGATGAGGCTCCTGCTTCCCAGTCTCCCCCAGATCAATACAGCTGCTTGGGAAATATTTATGTGAGTGACAAGGATATCTGTTATTCTTAAAATAGATTATTTATAATGTATCAGCTAATTGGGCTCGTACTGTTATAATGGGTTAAGACCAGATGTATCTGAGTGATTAAAAAAAACCTGGCATGTGCTAGTCTCTCTCAGAATTTCCCCAACTCCTGAGTCACCTGCAGCATACCTGGTGATGCAGGACAGTAGTCCCTGCCCATTCACGGCTGGAGAAGCCGAGGTGCACGGTGGTGCTGGGTCACCCAGCAGCACACAGGTTGGGGCTGCGAGGTGCGGCACTTCTGACCATCTCAAGCTGAAGAAGGGCTGCAGAGTGGTCCTCAAGGAAAAGCAAAGGCCAGTCTGGATGGTGGTCTGGGTCTCCCAGGTAGCACCAGGTCCCGTAGCCTTGGACATGGTGGAAATGCAGATGACCTGGCTCCTGGTTGATTGCAAATCTCCCTGGTTTGCATGCTGTGTGGGGCATTTCATGTGCATTACTTCATTCAGGGCTCCCCAAAGGCCTAACAAGTAGGAATTAGTAGCTCCATTTTACACGTGAGGAAAATGAGGCTCAAAGGCATTAAACAACTTGCCCAAAGCCACCCAGGGGACATCCAGGTCAGGATTCGAACCCGCATCTATCCCAGACCAAGCCTGGCTCCACTCACCACCCTGGCAAACCCTCTAAGAGCCCCTGACCGCATCAGCTCCAGCACTCTTTTTGCTCCAGATCCCAGCGAGCCTCATTCCTGGTCATTTCCTGCTCACGTAACCCTCAAGTTGTCATCTGAGACATGGAGATCGTTCACAGACTTTGGAGTCAGACCACCAGGGTTCGAAACTCAGCCCCCTCTCCATATTAGCTGCATGACCTTGGACAAATCAGTCCACCTCCACGAGTCTCAGTTTGCCAATCTGCAAAACAATGACCGCGATAAGACCTGCCTCAGAGGGACGCTGTGAAGATGGAATGAAATAAGAGTTGCTAAGAGCCCGGTACAGTGCCTGGGACATAGGAGGTACCCGGTGAATATTGGCTGCTGTTCTGATTGTTCCTCAGGCTGGTGGCTCCCCTGAATCTCCTGAGACACCCCTACATGTCCTATCATTTGGGTCAGAGCTACCCTCCAAAACCCCTGTGATGTTTCGGCAGCAGATGCTCGCCAGCCCCTCCTCCTCCTCTCCTATGGCAGAGCTTCCCCACGGGAAGCTCCTAAATCAGTTCATTGGAAAGAACAAAGCAAATTAAAAACAAAAGGCCACAAGGAGCCCAGAAGTCCTAGTAACTGATCGCTGCTTTCAAACAGGGTAATAAAGGCACGATGAGCATAGAGTCACCTGTACTGCGGGCTGGTCCCAGTAAACTGTCACACCTGTGTACCTGGCGCGGCCTGGCCGGCCAGTCTGCCTTCCGACTTCTTGTCGACGGGAGGGACGGGGCCCCGTTAACGGCTTAACTGTGCTTAATTCTCCACGGACTCATTAAACACAGGGGCTGTTTCATTAAGCAGATCAGGACAATCCACCTTGCGTAATCATATCACGTAAAACTTTGCTTTGGAACCACTCCAGGGAGATTGTAAAATTAATGTAATGGAACCAAAAAGGGGGATCTGCAGGAGCCTCGGCCCTGCTCTGCCTGGGAGGGGGACAAGGCAGGGTGGGGTGGACCAGCCCTCCAGCTGGGTGACCCCTCCTCTTATGGGGGTGACCCTCACATTTGAGGCTTTGTGTTCTCAGGCAGCGATTCTCAGACTTTAAACTACGCACGAAGTACCTGGGAAGGGGCGAATCTTGCTAAAACGCAGATTCTCATCCAGTTAAGTCCAGGTGGGGCTGAGGTTTGTTTTTTACAAAAACAGACCCCCCCCCCCAGGTGTGTCTGTGCTGCGGGTCTGGAGCCCACGCTGAGGAGCAAGCGTTTAAAGCAGTGGCTCTTAAACTTGACTGTGCACTGGAAACCCCTGGAGGGCTTGTTAGAACACATTCCCAGAGTTTCTGATTCAACAGGTCTGGGGCGGGGCCTGGGGATTTGCATTTTTAACAGCTCCCAGCTGCTGCTGCTGGTCCAGGCACTACAGTTTGAGCACCTGCTGCTCTGCTTTTCAAACCCACATGTTACACTGGAATCTCCTAGGAAACTTTAAAAAATCTTGGCGCTCAGGTCCCCACCCAGGACCAGGAAGTTAGGTTCTGGGGGTGGGACCCAGGCATTGGCAGACCCCCCCAGGGCTCCAGATTCAATAGGTCTGAGAAAGTACATTTCACCCAGCCTCCAGGTGTTGCTGAAGTGCTGATCCAGGAACCCTAAACCAAGGGTCTCCGCATTCAGGTGCCTCCAGGGGCCGGGCAGTTAATGCAGACTGGGTGGGGGCTGCGGGGGGGCTTGGGTTCCGTGGGGGGAAGGCTCTAGCCAGAGCCCTTGGAGACCTGGGTCGGACCGGAGAGGCAGCCCTGGGAAAAAGCGCCTTCCTCCATCCTAGACCAAGGTGGGGTCCCCAGAACCCAAAATGAAACGAGAATGCCAGAACCACCCCCCTCCCACCATCTCTTGGTTCAGGCTGTCCTGACTCCCACGGCTTTGGTTTAAAAGGTCCCAGCTGCCTTGAATCTGGGAATTAGGAGGATTGTCGGAACCTGGGACAAGCGGCTTTAACAGGTGAGAAGAACCTCTGAAGGCACCAGGTGGTCCGAGGTGGTTAACACCTGGGTTTGAATCCCAGCTCAGCCAATACCTGTTAGGTAGACAACCGACCTGCCCCTTCCTGGGATGGTTTTCTCATCTGTAAAATGGAATGCTGCTGATTACAGCAGCCTGTCCTACCTCCCCAGGCGACTGGAAGGTTGAAATGCTAAGAGCCTGATCCATGTGAGCTTCCAAAGTTTGACCCCTCTCTTCCTTCTCACTCAGGGTGACAGGATGCCTGGGAGGCACAGGGCTGGTCCCCTCACCTGTGCCTGAGTGATCTTGGCAGGTCTCTGCCTCTCTCTGGGCCTCAGTTTCCCCATTAATGCACAGGGAATAAATCAATGGTTCTTAGCCCTGTCTGCACATTGGAAATAGCTGGGGAGCTTTAAGAAATATCGATGCCCAGGTCCCACCTCCAGAAAAGAGGAATGGTGTGGGGTGCAGCCTGGGCAAGGGATTTTTCCATGCTGCTCCCAGGATTCTGATGTGCAGCCAGGGCTGAGGACCACTGGAGCTGTCCTAGGTCCTTTCCAACTCTGACAAGTGGCTTCTCTGCTCCCAAGTCAGGCTACTGCCACTTGCACCTATGGGCTTCTCAGCCTGGCTCTGAGTAAGGCTCGCTTTGGATTGTTCTATGATAAACAATGCAGAGGCTTCTTTACTTCTGGAACAAATGAAACAAGGGTCTCCTCACTGAGGGAGTCAAGGGGGTGGGGGGTGGTAAGCACCTCCTGGCTGAGATGAGCAGCCTGGTTCCGGAAGCTGGATGAGGCAGGGGTGGGGAGGGCAGCTCACACGTACAGAGCATCTACCGTGTGTCAGGGGCAGCTCTGGGCTGGGTGAGGCACGGCCCCCGGCAGACACGTCTCTTCTAACCCATTATCACAGCACAGCGCTTAAGGACGAGGGCCCAGGAGCAAGACTCCCTGGGTTCAGATCCCAGCTCTACCACGTATTAGAACAGTTCCTGAGCCCAGGTTGCCTCATCTATAAAGTGGAGATGATCATTGTGGAGGCTTAAGAAATCAACCCTATTAAAACCCTCGGGAGCTGTGATGCGTTATGGTGATGGAGAGTCTCATGTTGTCCATATGGGGTGTCAAGACTCAGAGAAGTTAAGGATGCTCGAGATGGCAGAAGCTGGGCCTGACATCAAAGCCTTGGCCACTACCCCAGGCTGCCTCTGGGCGTTTGCCTCATGCGGCTCTCTAATCTAGTAATCTAGAAACTGTCAGCGCAGAGGTGCAAACCAAGGCCATCTGAATAAAGTTCAGTGCCTTGATGCCAACACGATCACTTCCCAGCTGTGTGACCTGGGGCAAGACACTTAACCTCTCTGAGCACCCCAAAGCCAGAGCTGTTGGAGTGTTCATTGAAATTATGCTCTGGACGTGAGCTTTTATGACCTCATAGATGAACTTGAGGTCACACAGCCAGTCAGCCTCTGACCTGGGGACGGACGTGGGTCCCCAGGCTCCCAGGACAGGGTTCTCTGACCTGTCTCAGAGTGGGCTCAGAGGCACAACCCAGCTCACGGACAGTGACACTGGCGGGGTGGCGGGCTGTGGGACGCGGACTCCTCCGCTCTGTGCAGGGCCTGGGAGTGGAGCACCCCCTCGTGGACTCCTCACAAGAGAAATGGCCCCTCCTAGGCAGCCTGGCCCCCTTACTGCCCCCCAGCCCCCGCCCCCCTTCCCAGGCAGTACCTTTGCCCTTCCAGTGGGCATGGGCGGCGAAGCCGATGTGCCCGCCGTATTTGCGGTTGAACTCCGCCATGAGGGCCTTGTAGGGGTTGCGGATGAGCAGGATGGCGGCGTCGAAGGCCTCGATCTCCTTCTGGCCGCTCTCGTGCGTCTTGATGCAGATGGTCCGCCCGCTGCGCCAGTGGTCTCGCTCCCCTTTAAACCCTTCCCCAGCAGCCGGGGGTCAGAGAACAAGGCAGGTGAGCCGGGGGAGGCAAGAAGTCCACCCCACCCCTGCTGGGCCACCCCGGGAATCCTCATTCATTCATTCACACACGCACACATTGATTGAACACCTACTATGTGCCTGGCACTGCATTGCGAGCAGGGGATGAAATGATTTGCAAAAACACTCATGAGTCTTACTACTTTGAGAGTCAGATTATTTAAGTAACGACACAAATAAATGTACAGTCACCGCCAGGGTTAGTGCTACAGAAGAGCAGTGGTAGAGCTTGGAGCTGTGGGAGGGACCCGGCAGTGGGGCACTGGACGATTCCCTCTGGGTGGAGTCTACATCCCTGCCCCACTGGGGATGGGCTTGCTCTGGCCAATGGAGTGTGGGTGGAAGAGACGGTGCACTCGTTCCATGCCCAGGTTTTCTGGAAGCACCGCACGTTTCTGCTCACCCTCTTTTGCTTCTGCCATCACCATGAGGACACGCCCTGGGGAGCCGGCAGTCCCAGGTGGTGAGAGACATGGACCCGACCCGCAGCCTGGAGCCGAGCCGCCCTGCCAGCCAAGATCACTGCTGTGGATGGGCAGCATTGGGAAAGGTTTCCCAAGGGAAGAGGGAAGAGGTACTTGAGCTCAGAACTGAAGGATGGGGAGGAGTTTACTGGCCCAAGAGAAGAGGGAAGTGAGGGCCATGTGATGGGAGCAGCAGGTGCAAATGTCCTGTGGTATAAAGAAACTGGTACGTATGAGAGCAGAAAACAAGAACAGAGTATGAGGCTGGAGAGGGCTGAGGGGATTGTGGTGAAGATTTCAGGACCAAACCAGAAAGAGTAGGTAACCCATAAAAGTGGTTAAACAAAAGGAAGGGGGGATACTGGCATAAAGATATACCAATGAATGGAACTTATTGGCAGTTCAGAAACAGACCCTCATGTCTATGGCCAAGTGATTTTTGACAAGGCTGTCCAGTCCACCCAGCTGGGGCAGAACAGTCTATTCAACAAATGGTGCTGGGAGAACTGGATGTTCATATCTAAAAGAAACAGGACTCCTATCTCACACACCTTTTACAAAAATTAACTCAAAGTGGATCAAGGACCTAAATATAAAAGCTAGAACTATAAAACTCCTGGAAGAAAATGTAGGGAAACATCTTCAAGACCTGGTGGTAGGTGGTGGTTTCTTAAACCTTACCCCGAAAGCACAAGCAACGAAAGAAAAATAGATTAACTGTACCTCCTCAAACACACACTTTTGTGCTTCAAAGGACTTTGTCACATAGGTGAAAGGGCAGCCCGCTCAATGGGAGAAAATATTTGGAAACCACATATCCAATAAGGGTTTCATTTCCATGCTATATAAAGAGATCATATGCCTCAACAATAAAAGGGCAAACAATCCAATTTGAAATACGGGCAAAAGACTTAGACATTTTTCCAAAGAGGAAATACAAATGGCAAAAAACCACATGAAAAAACATTCAGTATCACTAGCTATTAGAGAAATACAAATCAATGCTACTATGAGATATCATCTCACATCTCAAAGAATGGCTCTTATTTAAAAAAAAAAAACTAAAAACAGAAAACAACAAGTGCTGGGGAGGATGTGGAGAAACAGGAACACTCCTTCACCGTTGGTGGGAATGTAGAATGGTGTAGCCGCTGTGAAAGACAGTTTGGTGGTTTCTCAGGAAACTACAGACGTGCCCTATGACCCGGCAATCCCTCCACTAGGAATATATCAAGAACTGAAAACAGTGATGTGAGCAGACATCTGCACACCGACGTTCACAGCGGTGTTATTCACAATTGCGAAAAGATGGGAACAACCTAAGTGTCCATCAACTGACGGATGGCTAAACAAACTGTGGTATATACGTACAGTGGAATACTGTGCTGCTGTAAGAAGAAATGAAATTGGGACACATATGATAATATAGATGGACTTTAACGACATTATGCTGAGTGAAATAAGCCAGACACAAATGGACAAATACTGCATGGTCTCACTAATATGAACTAAATATGAAGAATAAACACGTGGAGTGAAAACCTAGAGTACAGGTTACTAGGAGACAGGTTGACGGCTGAGAAGGGGGACTGATGCGTAATGTATGTAGGATTTTCAGTTAGCTTGACTGTAAAAGTGTGGAACTGGATAGAGTTGATAGTAACACAACAGTGAGTATAACTAACACGGCTGGTTTATAAATCAGAGTGTGGCTGAAAGGGGTGGTTCAGGATATAAATATCAACTGCAAGAAAGCTAGAGAATAATCTAGGGACTGAATAACACAGTGAACCCAGTAGATGAGGATTGAGGTTAAAAGTACAAATACAAGACTGTTCTATGAACTAGAGTAAACGTACCTTACTATTCCGAGGTGGTAAGAATATGGCGATACATGGGAAAAATGCAGTTAACGTGACAGCAATACTGTAATACTCTAGCATCAATGTCAACGAAGGTACTATATCACCACTAAGGGTCAAAAATAGGGGATATGGGATTTTTTCCTTTGGACTAAGGAAAATGTTCAAAGGTTTACCGATTTGGGGGTGATGATCGCACAACTGATGAAGCTGAGAGCCACTGAGCATTCAAGGGCTCAGGCAAATCAGCGAGAGCAGCTCACCATACAAAACCACCCGTTCCAGGCCATGGCAAGGCCCCCAAGCCAGAAACGCAAGCACCGTCCCCCTGCCCCACTTGGAATCAGTCACCTCCTGAATGTTCCTCTCTGCTGTCCCCTTCTCATCACCATCATGTGGAGCAGCCGCTAAGGCACCCAGTCCAACCTCTGTGGCCAGAGGGATGGTTCAACTATGCAAATCTCAGCGTGCCGAAACCCCTTCCCATGACCTCCCTACCCACTGCCCGCTCTTCTCAGGGCGTCCTAGGGGCTTTGCCATGTCCCACCTTACACCCCACCCCACCCCCATCAAATTATTTGTATTCACCAATCAAGCTGCGCCACTGCTTCTGGCCTTTGCCTGCCCCAGGCCACGGCCTCTGCCTGGAGCCCCCTCCCCTCTTTTCTGGGAAGCCCTGTCCATCTTCTGTGCACAACCCCCAAGACTGAGTTGGAAAACACCAAAGGCCCCGTCACAGCGCTGGGCCCTTCACAGGCCTTCAATAAATGCCCATGATTATTAGTTCCATTATATAGCGACACAGATATTTGAACAACAAGGGCCACGATGAAGGAACAACCGGGGTCTGCCAGAGACTTTGCGAAGGGGCTGTCCTGAGAATTGAGGTGCAGGATTCCAGGCGGGGGCCAGTGTCCCAGGGAAGGAAAGCGCATGTGCAAACATTCCTAACTGCGGAGAGCTCCTGGTACCTGGGGGCTAAGCCACAAAAGGGGCAGCAGAACTGCAGCCTAGTAGGGGCACACAGGGCAGAGCAGTCACCCCTTCCTTTGGTGCCGTTCTCCCCACCCCCCACATCCTAGGACCCACCCTCCGCCAAGCCACTGGGGCTTGAGAGTCTCATTGAGTTAAACAATTTTCCAGCAGTTTCCTTCTCATGGTTGCAAAGGTGAGTGGGGGGAGGGAAGGGCTCGGGGAGTAGCCCGGATTGGTGGATGCTGCTGGGGGGGGGGGGGGTTGTCGCCGGCTGCACCCCCCCCCCCCCCCAGGCTCTGGACTCTCAGGGAGAACTTGCTGTTAACTGCACCTGCTCAGGCCGCAGAAAGGATTTTTAAACCCAATGAAGGGCAGCTTACTAAAAGCCTTTAAGTGCCTCTGACCAGCCTACTGCCTTTCTCGGTGGGACCTAAGCCAACATCTAGTAACTGGACACAGCTTGAGGCAGGGGAATTGTCTTGGAGGGCCTGCAATTAATTAATTGATTTCTTTTTCTTTCTCTCTTTCTCTTTCCTTCCCTCCCTCCCTCCCTTTTTCTCTTTTCCTCCCTTCCTTTTCTTTTTAAATCAAGTTAATATTTTAATAGACACCTCACTCCA
Source organism: Tolypeutes matacus (assembly GCA_026826555.1). Lineage (NCBI taxonomy): Eukaryota > Metazoa > Chordata > Mammalia > Cingulata > Chlamyphoridae > Tolypeutes > Tolypeutes matacus. The sequence goes on along the minus strand of JAKSZT010053817.1, from coordinate 421,520 downwards.
TTAATGCTCAGTTCTTGATATTTCCCAACACTAGAGTGTGTAAAACATAGGGCAAAAGTCCAATTCTAGGGAAGTGGGTCTCAGCCCTGGATTTGCATTGGAATCACCAGGGGAGTTTAAAAAAACAAAAACAAAAACCCGAGGCCCAGGACAATGCCCAGATTCTGATGTAAGTGATCTGGGGTGCAGCTTGGGCATTGAGATTTTTTAAGCTCCTGAGTGATTCTAAGAAGTAGAGACCAACCTCCCTTGACTTTAATCAAATAACTTACTGTCCTGGCTATATGTCATTAAAAAAAGAGTGTATATTTTCCACCAAGGCCTCACATATATTATCTCACATACATTATATTTTTTCATAATCTCCGTGAGTTTGGAATTAACACCCCCATGTTACAGATGAAGAAAGTGAAGCACAGTGGGGTGACAAATCTTCCTCAGCTTCCACAGCTGGTAAGTAACAGAGTTCAGACTTAAAATTAGATCTCCATATCTTGAGATTGTTTCCCTTTCTCCAAAATGAGGAGGTCAGGTTAGAGCAGTGGTTCACAGGTGACAAATACCTGGCACGTAGACCACAGTTTCCCCTTCCGCACCCTCAAGCAGGCATCACTTGGTTTCTGAGGGGAAATGGAACCTCAGAATCCTTCCTAACACAGATTCTTAGGCAGGGATTGATGGGAATTGACACATGAGATTGAATCACTTCATACCCTTGAACTAACGGTCTCTGAAGGACCCTTCCATTAGTGCCTTTGTGGCACAAGTAGGGTTGCTGAAGGACCCTATTTGTGCTTTTGTGGCATGAGTAGGACATGGCCAGGAGGTGTAGGCAGGAGGGCCAGCAGCGGGATGCTTTCCTAACTTGCTTCCCCCAGCCACTGCCGAAGGACAAGCCAGAGAGATTCCAGAGAGAGAACCCCCCTTTGTGCAACTGTTTGTTAAGAAACTGCCCATAAAGGCAGAGGAGCTGAGAGCAGAGGCGCAGTTCACAGCTGGGCCTGGCTGCAAATCTTGCTATAAGCATGCAAAACCCTCAGCTCGACAAAGGATAGCTTAAGCCCAAACGTCTGACTCCTACCTCGTTGCCAACACCGTCAACCTGTCTCCTCTTCACCCTTCTTGCCTTTTCTACCCACCACTCTTTTTGCTTTTTGCTCTCAGAAAGACACGGCCATGGCTCTCCCTGGGTGGGGTTCAGAGAGGGGCTCTCTGTCAACAGCAAGCTCAGAGCCTACATTTATGGAACACTTACTCGGTGCTAACCACGTCACATGTATCAACTCATTAACCTTTGCAACAACCTCACGAGGTCATACTGTTAGCTCTAACTCGCATACGATGACACGGGCTCAGAAAGGTACAGGAACTTGCCCAAGTGTTCACATGGCCAGGTGTGGTCTTCAGCTTCTTTGCAGACACAAAGATGCATGGCCAAGGGCTGCTCCACATGTAACTAAACCCCCCCACGGGCAAAGACCCTGTTTCCCTACCATGCGCAGGATAGGGCTTCATACCCACTGGGCATTTCACCCATGATTTCTAGTTCCCAAGGAATAAGCCCCAGGGATTTCTTACCTGTGTGATGGAATAAAAAGGGTGTGGGCTTTGGAACCAGGCAACACTAGGGTGCAATCCCTGATAGTTCCATTATAAAAAATCTGTGTGACTTTGGGCCAGTTACTTCCTCTCTCTGAGCCTCAGTTTCCACATCCGTGAAACAGCATCTTCATCCCACCCTCCTGGGGTTACCGTGGGCTTAAACGAGAATGCAGCACTTGGCATATAGTAGGTGGCCAAGAGAACATCTGTGGCAATCTGAACCAACACCAGGTGACTAGTACACAGTTGGGGCTCCATAAATGCCTGTTGGGAAGCTAAACTTGGGAAGCATATCCAGAACATGGTGGTGTTCAGTAAACACAAATAAACTAAAAATAAAGTGTCCTGCACAACAAAAATAGTCTTGGATGTAGGTAAGACAGCTAATGAGTAGTAAGGACTCAATAAATGACCCCAAGTAAAACACAGTTATTGTACCTGGCATAGAGTTTCTGGTCAGTAGATGCCTGTGGTAAAGCAACCAGCACATAGTAAGTATTCACAAAATGTTTGTGGTGACCTTAATGGAGGGAAGGTACCAGCACATGGGAGGTGCTTGATAAAAGTCTAATACTGAACGGATAGAGGTGAAGTTCCCAGCTGAGTGGAGAGAAGTTACCAAACACACATAGGGTTCGATAAACATGCCCGGGTGAGCTGAATGGCACACAGTAGGAGCTCAGGAAGGAGTATTCCCCAAGCCCTCCTGGGAGGAACCTTCCAGAGCCCAGCTGCTCCCCTCTTCTCACCTTTGTTGTAGAGGGAGCCGTCGAAGTAGTAGCTGCCGGTGTAGAAGCCGGTGGCCAGCTCGATGAGGTGGCGAGCCCACGTGTTGCCGGCTCCCGGGAAGCTGGCCAGGGCGATGAGCTGCTTGGACTTGGCTGGGAGGAACCTTCTATCCATGCAGCGGTTGTCTGCAAAGGGCGGGGCATGGCGGGGGGGTCAGTGGCAGCAGAAGACGGACTTGGCCCCACAGAGACCAGGGTGTGGGTCCCACCACTGCCACTTCCCAGCCGTGAGCCCTGGGCCTGTTTCCCCATCTGTAAAGTAAGGGGAATGAATGACTCCTCCCTCCCTGGGTTGATGTGAAGGTTAAATGATACAACATATGCAAAGGGATAAGTGCAGTGCTTAGCACACAGTAGGGGCCCAATAAATCTCAGGACAGTGCCTCTTTTTCCCAGCCTTAGTTTTCTCCCCTGCATAGCTAATCTGGTCACATCACCCCTATCCTTCCCTCCAGCTAAAAACCCTCAATGGCTTCCATCTACATGGGGTCAAGTTGAAGGTTCCTGGCCCCCAGGCCCTCTGTGGACCGACTCTTGCATGCTTCCAGCCTCATCCCACCTATCCCACTACCTCCCAGCCAGCATGGTCTCCCTTCACTCTCTTCTCGTGCTCTGCTCCTTCCTTACTCAGACTTCAGGCATGCCCTTCCCTCGCCTTCACTGCTTCTTACTCCTCAGCTCCCAGCTGAATTGGTACTTCCTTCCTGGCTGCCTGGGCTAGGGAGCTCTTGATCATTAGTGCACTCTGTCCATCTCCTTCATATCACTTAGAACATTTCTAATGCAAATGATTATTTGTGTAATTATTTGTTAAGAAACCCTGCCTGGTTTGCTCTTGATTCTCCAAATACTTTACATAATATCTGGCATGTTCTAGGCACTCAATAAACGTTTCTTGGAGAGATGGATGAATGAATTGATGGGTAGATGGGTGGGGAGAAGGTGGTGGGTAGATGGATGGGTGTGTGGATGATAATATCATCTAGTTTGTAGGGCTCTTGTGAGGTTTAAATGAAAAGGGGTAGTTATTTTTTCCCTCTAGCCCTCAGATTCCACATCTGTAGAATGGGTTGGAAGAAGGTGAGTACCTTTCTGAAATTCTTGGTTCTCTGGCTTTATAGATATCCGGGCTGTACCGTGGTCAGAGTGAAAGGAAAATACATGCCCCAGCACCACCCAAGGCACCCTGACTGGCACTAAGAAGGCACAAGCGTGCTTCACGTTGGTCCCTACAGCTGTACCAAGCAGGACACTGAGGGAAGGCCCAGTACAGGGGGTTCTGGAGTGGAGAAGGAAGAGGAGAGCCCCTGACCCCAGGCCTGGTCCAGCCCTGCCCTCTTCTAACCGTAAGACATCAATTCTTACTTACCATGAAAGGGAAGGCGTGAAGGTCTCCTTCACCTCCCCTGGCCCCTCGGGATCACAAGATTCCTCAGCATCCCACCCTCTCTTCCTTGCCTCCCTCTTTCAGGGAAGCAGGAGCCATCTCCTACTCATGGTTTGGATCGAACATCCCCTCCTCCCTAAGCTCCTTGCTCCATCTATTTTTTCCCCCCTTTATCTTCTCCTTCTCAGCTGGCTCAGACACATGAGCATTCAAACATGAACAAATTGCTCCACCTTTTTTTTTTTTTTTTTTTTTAAGTCTCCCTCCAGCCACCACCATCCCCCCTTCACCTCGTTCATGGCCCCGTGTGACAGAGTTGTCCATACTCCCCAGCCCCGTTTCCTCCCTCTTACTTGCTCCTCCATCCCAGCATTGGAAAGGGTGACCAGATGTCCCAGTTTCCCTGAGCTAGTCCTCCTTTTCTGTCACCCTAACTGTCAACAGTGCTGCCACTCACTCTCAGGAGGAGACCCTCGTACTGACTCCAAAGGGGCAGCTGCTTCCCAGGCCAGCTAAGCCAAGACCTCTGACTGTTAGAGCATGCCACGGTTCCAGACACTGAGGGAGGCGTGACCCTTAGGAGAAGCCAGTGGCCAGTCTGGGTCAGACTCAGCTGTGCAAGAGACAGGCTCAAGCCAAGCCCAAAGCGAGGAAATAAACCTAACAATGGCTGCTAGTGTCTGGTCAGGGCTTCAGAGCACACCAACTGCACCAGCCATTTCTGCTCGGAGGTCCACACTGGGCCGTCAGGCCCTGGCACAGGGCTCCAGCTTCTGGAAGGAGCTACCTTGGAGAGGCGAGATGGGAAGGAGCTAGAGGGAGTGTTGGTGACTGGGAAGAGGATAAAGGCTGTTACTGGAACGCTGGCCCCACAGCCTGGGGGCTAACTGCATAGACTTTGAAGTTCTAGAGTTAAATTCCAATTCTGCCACGTACTTGCTGGGCGAATGAAAAAATAATGCATCTGAACCCCGGTTTCCTCACCTGAAAACGGGACTTAATAACAGCAATTCCCTCCTGAGGTTAAACGAGAGAATGCAAGCAGAGTGTTAGCCCTGGACTGGCACGCCATGAGGTGCTGATGGATGCTACCTTTTAGTGTTCTCGTTACCAGCCAGAGCCCAGCTCTCCTCTCCCACCATGTTTAATCTGCTTGTCCAGAGGAGTGCAGACTTTTCGTGGGAGCGCATTGTAAAAAGGAGCCCAGATGTGGGAACTGCCTGGAGTGCGGCTATGCTGTACGTTTTGATAGGAGTGTGGATTACCTGGCTGCCACTGAAGGGTACACATCAAATGGGTGCATTTCGCTCTAGGTGAACCTTACTTCAAAACGTCATAAGCAGGGAAGCGGATGTGGCTCGAGCAGTTGGGTGCCTGCCTACCGCATGGGAGGTCCCAGGTTCAGGTCCTGGTGCCTCCTAAAGACGACAAGCAGACGTCACACCTGCCTCAATGAGCAGGCACTCACACCCACTGCAACGAGCTAGGCGCCTGCACCCTGCTGCAACAAGCAGATGCCTAAACGAGCAGAAGCCACAAGCCAGCAGACACTGCAGCCCGCGGGGAGCAGATGTTGGGCACTCGCCTCCCATGTGAGAGGTCCCGGGTTCGGTTCCCAGTGCCTCCTGGAGAAGGTGAGCAAACAATGAGCAGGCAGAAGAGAGAACCATGGGGGAGAGGATAAATTGAAATAAATAAAGAAATCTAAAAAAAATCATAAGCAAATATTGAATTCTAGTTAATGAAATACATACAGCAGTGTTTAGCAGTAGGTATACTGATGTCTACAACTTATTTTGAACAGCATAAAAAATAAGATGGGACTGATGTGTGGAGAAATGTAGAGACGTGTGAGAAAGCAAATGGAGAAAGGTTAATAAATGTACAATTTAAGGAGTATATGAGTGTTCACTGGGCAATTCCTGACTTTTCTGGTGGTTTGACATTTTTTCATAATAAAATATTGGGAGGGTAAGGGACTCAGCCTCTTAATTTCCCCTTAATACAGAATTCTCCATTCAAACACTGCCAGGGAGGTTGGGACCAATCTCGAAGGCTGTTTAAAGCACCAAAAAGAAGGTTGATTTGGCTCTTTGGCCCCATAAATAGAAGCAGATGCTGGGGACAGTATTGTATATAGCTTTGGAAGTAGACCGACCGACAATTTGGAGCCTGGATTGCCATGGCCTAGCTGTGTGGCCTTGAGCAAGGCTCTTTGCCTGAGCCTCAGTTTCCTCACCTGTAAAATGGGGCTAATAAACCTTACAGGATAAAATGGGATAATGCGTGTGAAGTATATACAGTGTATGAGTAGTCCTGGGATCCAGACTGCCTGGTGTGAATCCCAACCCTGCCGTGTCCTCGCTGTGTGGTTCTGGCCAAGCTACTCAACCTCTTGGTGCCGAGTCGCCTCATTTGTAAAATGGGAATGATGGCAGCACCTGTGTCATCAGACTGTTGAGAGAATCAAATGAGCTAATCCAGGTAAAGGGCTTAGACAGTGCCTGGCACACAGTAGGTGCTCAATAATTATTTAGCACCCATAACTAAAGTGCTTAGCACACAGTGAGTTCTCAGTTAGGGTCAGCCGCAGTGGAGCAGACTCTGGGCAGCCCGATGAACCTAATGATCCAAACCTCCCCAGTGGGGAGGGGCTGCGAGGAGAACATGGAAACATAGAAGAGCAGCGATGGCCTGGGGGCAGGGCGCGGGGAATGAGCAAACTCATCAATTAGGGACTCTTTAACTGCTGCTGAAAAGGTCCCAGTGTCCGCTCTGCTCACATCAGAGCCGCTCACGGGATAATTAATCTGTGTATGACTCTCCCCCAGGCAGAGGCAACACAGTTCTGCACAGACCAACCAGCACTTCCCCGGAAACTAACACACACTCATCCTCATCCTTCACATTCCTCATCAGTGTGTAAACAGAGTCAAGGGCAACACGTTCCTGCTCACTGGGCGATTAGAGAGACTTTAGCCCCACAGCAGGCCATGACTGTCTCCCCATCCCCACTCCATGAGGCAAACAGGCGAGGGGCTCTTGGTGGGCTGCCAACTAGCTCTTACAGCATCTCTGTGCAAGTCAGAAAAAGGGGCCGCTGCTTCCTCCAGGTGGGTGTGCTGCCATTCCAGGGTGCAAAGTGTGGCAGGCAGAGCTTGGCGTGGCTTTTGGGGCCCCACTTTCCCCTTAGGCTGTGCCTCTGCAGTGCCCAACCTGCCCAACCATACAGGGCAACCTGGCTCATGGGAGCTGAGGAGGAGGTCTGGCCCGATGGTGGTTTGTTGGCACTTAAGGTTTCAGAGGTTGTGAGGCGTGTTCTAGGTTTCTAGCAGGGGTTTTGGGGTTAGACGTGTAATGGTGGCCAGTTCCCCAATCCCTCTGAACCAGAGTCCTCTCATCTGTAAAATGTGGATGACACTGCCCTGGTCTTAGGCCTGCTGTGGACTTTACGATGCTAAATGAAATGAGGTTTGTACAGGGCTTGGCATGATACCTGGCGCATAGTAGACAGTCAGCATATTCAGATATTGGGGTACCCTGCAGGGACTTCCTTTGGGCTGAGCAAGGCACCCCCTTCCACCCTTCAAGAGGACTCAGTCAGGATGTAGGTTTTCATCTAGAAATTTTATCTACACAGCATGACCTCGGGCAAGTCCCTGAACTGTTCTGAGCCTCAGTTTCCCCACCTATAAAGCTGAGGGGATTGAAGGAGAAAAGGCACATGAAAGACAACACTGGGTCTGGCACAGAGGAAGTTCTAAGAAACCCTAAGTGCTGCCACCACCACCACCATCACCTTTACCCCTAGCCCAAGAGATGGAAGAGGAGACAAAGGGGAAGTGTGGGCTCCAATGGCAAAGGAAGAAGGATAGAAGGATATAAATGGAAATAACAAGTGAGAGGAAGAGAAAGAAGATTGAGGGAAGGAAGGATTATAGAGTCACAGAATCCTTGAATTGGAGGGGCCCTTGAGACCAATATTCTACAGCTTCACTTTACAGATGGAGAAACTGAGGCCCAGGAAGGGGAAGCAACTTGCCTAGAGTCACACAGTGGGTTTGTGTGGGAGCCGGTGGGAGACCTGGGTCTCCGCTCCCAGGGCTGGTCTCTTCCAGTCCTACTGCTTCCAACATAGGAACGGAGCTAAGGGGGTCCTGAGTGATGAGTGACAGAAATGACGGTCACCAGGCCCCCCACTGTGGCACCCCCTCTGCCCTGCACAGTTCCTGTTGACAGGCTGTAGGAATTGACCAAATGGGCACCCCTGGAAAGGAGGGGGGCATTCGGGAAGCACCTGGGGGTCTGCAGGGGGGCAGCTTGGCTCACCTTGGACCTGCGTCTGGTACACGATGAAGTAACTAGGAGTCCCGCAGCTCTCAAACTCCTCGGCGCTGCACTTCTGGGCACAGAGCTGCTCATCCTCCCTCTCGTGGAGGGGGAACCGGGTGGTGGGGAACCCACAGTGGCAGGCGGTGCCTGCGAGGGCTGCCAGCGGGTACTCCTGGGGATGGAGGGGGAGAGGAAGACGGTGCTAAATCCCTGGACCAGCCCGGATTCTGAACGCGGAGGATTCGCATTCCCACGGTCCCCTTCTCCGTCACGCTGCCCCCAACTTCATCAGCGAATCCCACGTTTACGATTTTGTCCCATCTGTGTACCTCTTGTCCTATTACTTATTTACTAGTTTCCTTTAAGTCAACCCACATTTTAAATGTTAAATTTCAAAGGAAACTTTATCACAACCATAAGAAGCATTTCGATACCTGGAAAACTGTAAACACAAACCCTATAGAAACATTAATGTGGTGCACTGTGGAATGAACGAGCACAAGGGGGGAATGCAACCATGGACCAGAGTAGACTTATTACTACTGTGGTAACAGAAGAACTCGTAACTGATATAAAGACAGCGCTCACCAGAGGTCCTGAGGGGAGGGGGAGGGAAGAAGAGGTGGAACATGGGGCATTTTTAGGGCATTGGAATTGTTCTGCATGATATTGCAATGATGGATATAGATATTACACATTTTTTCAAAACCTATAAAATTGTACGGTGTGAAGCGTAAAACATAATGCAAGCTATAGACCTTGGTTAGTGACAATGCTTCACTATCTGTTCAGTTTTAACAAATGTACCACACTCACGTAAGATGTTATTTATAGGGGAAAATGTGAGAAGGGGAGGAGGTGGGGCATATGGAAATCCCCTATATTTTCGATGCAACTTCTCTGTAATCTAAAACTTCTTTAAACATAAAGCCTATTATATGGAAAAATTCTATATAAACAAAACCATATACTTAAATTCTAATGCCTGCCCAGCCTCTGAGTCTGGGGCTGGCTCCATTTGTCCTGCAAAAGGGAGGTGGAGGGTAGAAAAGCATTAAAAACCCTCTAGCACTGAGGTGAGACTTTCTCCTGGAGGAAAAGGGAAAAAGAAATGACATCCTCACTGTCATGTAATGTCACCACTGTGAACCCTCCCTGGGTCTGACAGTGATACAAATCCCACGCTTTGGGCAAAGCTGTCTGAATCCTTTTTTCCCAGCCAAAGAGGATACTGATATTTAATGTGTATCCAGAGTCTTTGCTGTGAGAACGGCTCCTAATTGCTTTATTTGTTCTATTGCACAGCTAAGCGGGAGCAGGGCAATGGAGTGTCCTTTTGTCTAATTTGCTTTTAAACCTGACTCACAGCCCCAAATTCTCCCAGGTAGCTGGTCCAGGATTAATATGGTAACAAACCGGGGTCACATCCACGGGTCTGAATCCAGAGAGCTTTGCTGCAGTAGGTTTGGTTTCTTTCTAACAGATATGAAATATTAAATGCAGTACACAGCTGATGAGCAGAGAGGGAGGGGCTGAAACATACACGTGGGTCAGCTTGGGCCAAGACTGATATTTTCTAACTGGGGACATATATTGGGGCCCCCTCTGATACCCTAAATCCCTGCCCATTGACAGACCCCCTATCAAGAAAGAAACATCCAAGCAGGATGCCTGGCTTAGAGCAGGCAGGGGCAGCCAGGATGACGGGGAGGTCTGAGCACTCAAGTCTTGCTCTGGCTTCTTCAAGAGAAGAAGAGGCACAAGGCAAGCCCCCAGCAAATACCAGGATTGAACAAATCGATGTTGTTGACTTTGAATCCCAGCATGAATCACAGGGCCCGGCACATCACTAAATGGTGGCTGCTGGAGCAAATGAAATGCCCGACTGCCTTCTCGTGATGTGGAGGAGGCAGTTCTCCTCTGGACACTGGTGTAGAACTAGGGCATCGTGAGGGATGAGGGAAGGTGGGATTCCTTGACCTTGCTGAGTGCCAGTTACGTGTCCAGCAGTGTGTGTGTGTGTGTGGGGGGGGTACACAACAGTGTACAAGGCAAAGTTCCCGCCCTTGAAGAGTTTCGTCTGGCTAGGGAGGCAGGATGGGCATAGGCAGCCATCACGGATCTCACACTAAGAAAGGAAGCCACAGATCATCCAATCCACCTGCCATCTAACGTCCAAAGTTCTGGATGCTGTCCTTGCCCTGTCTCTACGTTTATACCTCCTGCGCTGGGGAGACTCACTCTGTCCCAAGGTGAGATTGTCCTTGCCTTTACCTGTTGATCTTCTACACATGCTTCTAGGCCCAGCTCAAAGTCAACCTCCACCCCTGGGCATCCCTATTAGAGCATACTTCCTCAGAGGGTGGGAAACCTAACAGGTGTAACTTCAAGCCCCTGGACCCACATGGGACAGTCACAGCCCCTCGCACTTCACAGATCACTGTTAACGATGTCAGCCTGGCAGACATCAGCCAAGCAGCCCCATTCTTCAGCTGCTCTGCCACCCCCTCCCTCGAGGTGGGGCCCCCCAGGCTTCTCACCTTCTCTGTGCAGAAGTCCACGCACTTGTCCACAGACATGTTCAGCATGGTGGCTGTCACAGGCAAGGCCAGGGAGAGGTTGTCGGGTCTGCGGAAGCAGCCTCGGAATACCGCACTTCCATCTGGAGAACCAGAGGGGAGAGGAGTGGTCGGATCTAGACTTGGAGAACCACATTCGGGAGGAAACGCTTATAAATTGAAGCCCAGAGAAGGCAAGAGCAGTGCCCAAGGTCACACAGCAAGACAGAGAGCAGCCACCCTTGCTGCTCTTGGGCAGGTCCGTTCGTAGCCAATGAGCTAGATAATCCACAGAAAGGTCTTCTCAGCCCTGGTGTATTTGTAGAGCCAGGTACCTGAGATGAAGTTTTCTGAGCCCCCTTATCCCCTTTTCTTTGTCAGCTTTCCTGGGCCCAGCTTCTTCATTCTCAGCGGTAGAAACTCCCCCATTCAGGGAAATGGTACATTCCACGGAGGGTTTTCATGATAGCTACAGGAGAGGGTTGAAGGTTTGAGGATCCGGGGAAGCAAGGAGCCCAGGCTGTCCTGCCCTCCTCACCAGCATCACCCAGCACCCAGGGCTGCAGGGGGAAGCTCTGCGCCTCAGGAACACTGAGCACCCACAGACTACAAGGGACTGATCTACAGCAGGGACTCCCTTAAAACTAATTTAATCCAATTTTAAATTTGGAGGCAACTTCTACCTCGTCAACAGAAGTCCCCTGAAGAAAATATTCAGAGATGTTGTTCTGCTTCATTGGAAGCAGAGCCTGACATGTGTGGGATTGAGGGTATACTCTCCAGGGGAGGGGAGGGAGCCGAGTCAGGAAAGGACGTCAGCTGGGGCCTGCCGGGCGGAGGGCAAGTTTTCAGAGAAAGGGCCATGTCACATTGGCCGAGGGGGTTTGGGTGGGCACCCACGGCATCCACTGCAGATGTACACAAAGACTTATTAAAAAGGCTGTTCAGGCTTTAAAAGCAGAAAAGTGATAAGAGATGTGGAAGGCCATTATATATTAATAAAAGGGATGATCCTCCAGGAAGATATAACAGTATAAATATCTACGCACCTAACCAGGGTGCCCCAAAATATATGAGACAAACTCTGGCAAAACTGAAGGGAGAAATAGACATTTCTACAATAATCGTCAGAGACTTCAACACCCTCTCACATCATTAGATAGAACAACTAGACAGAAGATCAACAAGGAAACAGAGAACTTGAACAATATGATAAACAAGGTAGACCTAACAGACATATACAGAACACTGCATCCAAACTCAGCAGGTTATACATTCTTCTCAAGTGCCCATGGATCTTTCTCCAGGATAGACCACATGTTAGGTCACAATACAGCTCTCAATAAACATAAAAAGATTGAAATTATACAAAGCACCTTCTCAGATCATAATTGAATGAAACTAGAAATCAATAACAGACAGGAAAAAAGGAAATTTGCAAATGTGTGGAGACTGAACAACACACTCCTAAATATTCGGTGGGTCAAAGAAGAAATTGCAAGTAAAATCAGTAAATATATTGAGACAAATGAAAATGAGAACACAACATATCAAAACTTATGGGATACAGCGAAGGCAGTCTTGAGAGGGAAATTTATAGCCCTAAACACCTATATTAAAAAACAAGAAAGAGCTAAACTCAAAGATTTAACAACTAGAGAAACTAGAAAAAGAACAGCAAACCAATCCCAAACCAAGCAGAAGGAAAGAAATTAAATAAAGATTAGAGCAGAAATAAATGAAAATGAGAACAGAAAATAGAGAAAATCAACAAAACCGAAAGCTCGTTCTTTGAGAAGATCAATAAAATTGACAAACCCCTTGCTAGACTAACAAAGAAAAAAAGAGAGAAGATGTAAATAAATACAATCAGAAATGAAAGGGGGGAAATTGCAAATGACCTCACAGAAATAAAAAGAATTGTAAGAGGATATTATGAGAAACTATATACCAACAAACTAGACAACCTAGATGAAATGAACAAATTTCTAGAAACACACAACCAACCTACACTGACACTACAAGAAATACGAGAACTTAACAAACCAATCACAATTAAGGAGATTGAATCCGTCATCAAAAATCTCCCAGCAAAGAAAAGTCCAGGACCAGATGGCTTCACAGGTGAATTCTACCAAGCATTTCAAAAAAAATTAACACCAATCCTGTTTAAACTCTTCCCAAAAATTGAAGAGGAGGGAAAATTACCCAACACATTTTAGGAAGCCAACATCACCCTAATACCAAAGCCAGATAAAGATTCCACAAGAAAAGAAAATTACAGACTAATCTCTCTAATGAACATAGATGCAAAAATTCTCAACAAAATACTTGCAAATCGAATCCAACAGCATATCAAAAGACTTACACATCACGACCAAGTGGGATTTATTCCTGGTATGCAAGGCTGGTTCAACATAAGAAAATCAATCAATATAATATACCACATTAACAAATTGAAGGAAAAAACCCACATGATCATCTCAATAGATGCAGAAAAGGCATTTGACAAAATCCAACATCCTTTTCTGATAAAAAATACTTCAAAAGATAGGAATAAAAGGAAAATTCCTCAATATGATAAAAGGCATATATGAAAAACCCACAGCCAACATCATACTCAATGGGGAAAGGTTGAAAGCTTTCCCCCTAAGATCAGGAACAAGACAAGGATGCCCACTGTCACCATTGTTATTCAACATTGTACTAGAAGTTCTAGCGAGGGCAATTAGACAAGACAAAAAAATTAAAGACATCCAAATAGGAAAAGAGGAAGTAAAACTCTCACTGTTTGCGGACGACATGATCCTGTATTTAGAAAATCCTGAAGTATCCACAACAAAGCTACTTGAACTAATAAATGAGTTCAGCAAAGTGGCAGGATACAAGATCAACACGCAAAAATCAGTAATGTTTTTGTACACTAGTACTGAACAACCTGAGGAGGAAATCAGGAGGAAAATTCCATTTTCAACAGCAACAATAAGACTCAAATACCTAGGAGTTAATTTAACCAAAGAAGTACAGGACCTATATGTAGAAAACTACAAAACAAGGCTAAAAGAAATTTAAAAAGACCTAAAAAAATGGAAAGACATTCCGTGTTCATGGATTGGAAGAATAAATATCATGAAGAGTCAATCTTGCCCAAACTGATTTATAGATTCAATGCAACACCAATCAAAATCCCAACAGCTTACTTTACAGAATTAGAGAAGGCAATTACCAAATTCATCTGGAAGGGTAAGTGTACCCAAATAGTCAAAAGCATTCTAAAAAAGAAGAGCAATGTGGGAGGAATTTCACTGCCGGACATTGAAACATATTACAAAGCTACAGTAATCAGAACAGCATGGTACTGGCATAAAGATAGACACATTGATCAGTGAAATAGAATTGAGAACCCAGAAATATACCCTTCACCTATACAGTCAACTGGTTTTTGACAAACCTACCAAGCCCACGCTAATGGGAAAAAACAGTCTCTTCAACAAATGGTGTTGGGAGAACTGGATATCTATAACCAAAAGAATGAAAGAGGACCCCTATCTCACCCCCTATATAAGAATCAACTCAAAATGGATCAAAGATCTAAATATAAAAGTCAGGACCATAAAACTAGAAGAAGAAAATGGAGGGAAACATCTTCAAGACCTTGTAGTAGGTGGTGGTTTCTTGGACCTTACACCCAAAGCACGTGCAACAAAAGAAAAAGTAGATAAATGGGACCTCCTCAAACTTAAACAATTTTGAACCTCACAGGACTTTGTCAGAAGGATGAAAATGCAGCCAACTCAATGGGAAAAAATATTTGGAAATAACATATCTGATAAGGGTTTAATATCCAGGATATATAAAGAGATGTTACAACTCAACAATAAAAAGACAAATGACCCAATTAAAAAATGGGCCAAAGACTTGAATAGACATTTCTCCAAAGAAAAAATACAAATGGCAAAAAAACCACATGAAGAAATGCTCAACATCACTCATGATTAGGGAAATGCAAATCAAAACTACAATGAGATATCATTTCACACCTATCAGAATGGCCACTATTAAAAAGACAGAGAACTACAAGTGTTGGAGAGGATGGGGAGAGATAGGAACACTTCTTCACTGTTGGTGGGAATGCAGGATGGTACAGCCACTATGGAGGACTGTTTGGCAGTTCCTAAAGAAGTTGAATATAGACTTGCCACTTTACCCTGCAATACCACTACTGGGCATATACCCAGAAGAACTGAGAGCAGTGACACGAACAGACATCTGCACACCGATGTTCATAGCCACATTATTCACCATTGCCAAAAGTTGGAAACAACCCAGGTGCCCATCAACAGATGAATGGATAAACAAACTGTGGTCTATTCACACGATGGGATATTATGCAGCTGTAAGAAGAAATGAAGTCATAAAGCATATGGCAACATGGATGAATCTGGAGGACATTATGTTGAGTAAAGCAAGCCAGACACAAAAGAACAAATACTGTATGAATGCGTTACTATGAACCAAATATATTGTGTAACATATAAAATTATTTTTTTAATCAAACAATATGTATCCATTACATTTAATTGAGAAATGTATATATTCATTCAAAAAAAAAAAGGCTGTTTACGGCAGCATGTTTTAAAACCAACAAGTGAATGACTGGAAACCACCTAGGTGTCCAACACCGAGGTATTGGCAAATAAAGAGTGGAATAACAGCATGACGACATTCTATCTTGCCAGGAAAACAGTGTTGTTAAAGATTATTTCAGAGATGTGAAGATGTGGGTAAGGATATGATGCTAAGTAAAAAAAAAAAGGAGAATATAAACTCCAAATATTATAAAATAAAATATTGTAAAGGCTTATTTATCTCTATGTAGCTCTAGAGGGATGTCTACCAACACATGGTTATCTCTGGATAGTAGGATTATGGGCGATTTTTATTTCCATGTTTTTGTGAAACCTTTTTCTGATTTTTTCTACGTGACTATGTAATAGAGACAAATAAAAAATAAAATGTGGCCCCTGTCGAATTTATTGAAAGGTTTTCTACATACACCTAAAATTGTGTTCGGTTATTTCTAAAATTTGAGTTGCGTACACCTTTATTCACAGCAATGGCACAGATCAAAGGGCACGGCAATTGAAACCACGAGCGTAAAAATAGCTGCCATCTGTTGAGTACCTTCTAGGCATCATCCATGCGCTAGGCACCTAGACACAGCATCTAGTTTTACCCTTCTGTGCACCCTGCGAGGTTCACAGGAAACTCCCGTTTTACAGATGAGAGCACAGGGCTGAGCGAGGTGAGGGAACATGACAACTGAGAACCCCCTGGCGTTCTACCACCCGGCACCTGGCTGCCTGAAGTTGTTCACCGCGGAGGCAAATCAAGCAAATGAAGAGGCTATCAGGAGCTTGGTTAAACAGTTTCCAGAGCATTTCTCAGGCTTGCACGCATCCAGCGTGATCTCCTCCACTCTCCCCATCTCTAGCCCCAGCCTGGTGAGAGAGGTGGGTGTGGGTGTGTCAGGAGGCTGCTGACCCGCCACGTGCTCTCTCCAGGTCTCAGTTTCCCACATATAAATGGTGCCCGGGGCTATACCTTGCAGTGGTTCTCAGGCTCGCTGCCCAGGAGAACAGCCCCTGTCCTGGCCCTCCAAGTGGCTTGGGGCCGCACTGTTTTATACAGGAAAGCCCCCCCCCTCCAATGAGGAATTGTCACACCCCAAATGCCACCACTAGTGTCCATGGAGAAACACAAGACACTCTCCCACACCTGGGGTGCTCAGAGGGAAACCCCACAAGACAATGGGTCACTCTGAGGAAGGCTGATTGAGGCTTACAGAATGTGCCATACAAGGTGGGGACAAGAGGAGCTGTCACACATTCGAGCCACAGATTTAGGGCAATGAAGTGGGATGCCCAAAGCAGTGTAGGTCAACCCTCAACCAGAAAACTCAGCAAGCTGGATGCCTCTAAGTGTTCCTGCTAACTTGGGTCACAGGGCGATGAGATGCTGGCCTTGCTCTCAGAAATAAGAGTGCTTGTCTCCTCTCTTTAACTCCACAAATTTCACCGTTGATGCCAGGCTCCACGCTGGGGATTTTGGATCCATTTAATCCTCATAGCAGCCTTATTAGGTTGAAGCTCTGGCTACCTCCATTTTACAGATGAGAAAACGGAGGCTTGGGGACATCCGCTGGTTTTCCAATGTCACGAAGCTGCCGAATGACAGAGTGAGATTAAGCCAGCATTGTCTCCAAAACCCATACTTCTTCCAGTACTACGACTACTGATCACGACGATGATGTGCTTTTATTGATATAATATCCTCATTATCGTTACAGCTACCGCGTATTGGTCACGTACTCTCGCCAGGGACCGGGCTGAGCCCTGCACACTCACAGGCTCACTGGACCCTTGTGTTCACCCTAGTGTATACCTAGTGTATACCTAGTGTATAAGGGTTCCTGTTTTCCAGATGAGGAAACTCACAGCTCAGAGGGCTGCAGCTTAACTTATAAGAGGCAGAGCTGAGACTGGAACCCAAGTCCTGACTGAATTCAAAGTCTGAGATCTTTCTGCTCTTAACAATATTCTCGAGTGCTCTGTGCATGCCAGGCACCAGGTAAATGCTTGAGACACTTTCACGAACTCCTCCTAACCCCTGCAAGGAAGGTCTCCTTCTTTCCATTATGCAACAGGGGATAACCAAGCTCAGAGAGGAAGTGACTTGCTCAAGGCCACACGACTAACTAGCAGCATACTCTAGATCCCAAACCAGGAAGGGGTCACCACCAAGCTCTCTCTACCCTGGGCTGTCTCTCTTTAAAACGCTGCCCCAAGGCCTTCCTTTCGCATTTGCAAATCAATTTCTCCTGCCTTCACATTCACTCCTCTTTTAACCACTAATGATTTGGAAAGTCAGGGCTGCCAGGCTGGAGTGGCTTACCCTGGAGGCTGATTCTCTCTGAGCACCCCCAAAGGTTCCAGATCTTACCCGAGCCCCCAGAACCAACTTCAAATTATGATCCAACCTTTTCCCTACCAGAACCCTACTGGAGGGACCATCCCTTGGGTCACCAGCTGGAGCCAGGAGGGTTGATGTGGGCAACGGTGTTGGGACCAGGGGAGGGCCCCTCTGGGGCTGGGAGAGCCCTGGGTGCACTGTAGAGGTCTGAAGCCCACTCAACCTTATATTCCAGGGTGGGTTTTTTTCCTGGAGTCCCCGTCCTCCGCCTTGGTGGGCTAGGAGACCCCCGACTGAGTGGGAGGAGGACAGAGCCGCACCAGGAGGGGTGAGGGGTGTTTAGGCATGCGTGGGGGTACACGCATCTGATTCCTCCCAGCTGCGGGTGGGAGGGGCTGGCTGGGAGAGCGGCTGTGGGCTGGGCCGTAGAGGGTGCTTGGGGGCAGTGGGACATGAGACCGAGTGTGTGCCTGGAGTTGTGTGAGTAAAAGGGGGTGTGTGACAGGGTGGCAGTGTGTGCACCTGACACGTATGTGTGAGACTGTGGGTGTGCAAGTACATATCTACCCGTTTGGGCATGAGGATGGTAAACTCTGCAACAGTGACCCCATGGGTCTTGTTAAGATCTTAGGGGACAGAGTGCTGACCCTGTGGGAACATAGGGCCCTGTGTGTGCAGGTGTGCGTCCACCTGTCTGGCCACATGACAGTGGGCCTCTGACCGTGAACGTGTACATCTGACCACGTGCCTCTGGATATAATCGTGTGATTGTGCACGGGACTTCTCTGAATGCGAGTCTCACCATGGGAGGTTTGTGTACATGGAGACAAAAACTCCAGGGGCTCTCTCTGGGTTGCCTGGCAACCAGTTAGCAAAGACAAGGACTCCCCCTCTCCTGGCAGAGGATGTGCCTCAGCCAAACTCCCACTGGACCAGCAAAATGTCACCATGAGTTAGGCATTTCCCCAACAGTCCCCCAAATAGCCAGCACCTAGGTTCACATGACAAAGTTAGTTATCGAAGGGCAAGGCCACTGCAAGCTTGCACTGCAGAGAGAGAGGAGTGGGGAGGGGGTGGGGTCCCTCTGCTGGAGCCCAGCACAGACTGCGTGTGCCTCTTCCCAGGGTGCTAAGAGTATGGGGAACCCGTACGCCAGCAGCCCACAGCCAGGGCTGCTGCTGGTGTTTGCCCAAGTCCTTTGTACAACAGTGACTCTCCCATCCGAGTCTCTGTATAGGCTTGCGTGTCGGCTGTAGGCATGGGAGTACTAAAGTGCACCCACGGTGGTGCTTTGGGTCACCTGCTGGTAGGGGTCACCTTTGCATCCTTTGCAGACATGATCTTGAGGAATTGAGGGCACTGGGGCATCACTCAGGGTCCCTTGAGCCCACGTGGCTCTTCATCTGGGCTTCCATGGCCAGATGCTCTGTCCCCTCACCCCCTGCCATCTGGCACATGTCTCTCGGGCTCAGTCTGCTGACCTGGCCACACTAGCATGTGTCTCCAGACAGCCCCAGCTCCAATCCAGGGGCTCCAGAAGATGACCTACAGTCTGGCACCACACCAGAAGGCCAGGGCACTTCCCTGGAGCCACAGGCTCAAGACGGGGAGACGAGCTGCCCTTGCCCAGAAACAGAAGACTAGCAACCAACAGACACGAGGTCTAGTTCCGGCCATACTGCCTGGCTATCTCCAGGTTGCTTCTCCCTTCTGAACATGGCGTCTCTGGCTGCAAAATGGGACGCTCTCCTCCACACAGTGCCCATGGCAGCCTTGCCCTGCCTAGCTCTTTGACCATGGGAAAGATTCTTCTTCTTCTGGAGCCTCAGCATGCCCGTCTCTAAAATGGGGGCATGGATATTGGGTGGGTCATCAGAGACGGAAGTAAATGAGCTTTGTGAGCTGTGGGCTCAGTGGAAGCGGCAGACAATGATCTGTGGATTAGTCTCCTTGCCAGCTGCCAAACTGAAAAGGGGAGGACCCTGGCATCTCCCTCTGCCTGCCTAGGACATCAAGAGGTCAGGCTGCAGGGGTGGAAAGAGGAAGGAAGACTCTGTAAGCCCAGATCACTCTCCCTTTGACATGAGTCCCTGACTCCCTCAGCTTAGAGAGGAGGGCTGAGCTGAAAGTCCTGAATACCAAATAAGGGGAGGGCCTCAGGGTCTTAAAGGGCCAGTGCCCATCAATATGCCCTTGGCACACATCATCCCAGGCCAGGCTGACGGTGACCTACCACAACCCCCCATGACTCTCTGCCAGGGAATTAATCCCCTTAGGAGCCACCCACAGCCAATGATGGGGGAGCATTAGATCAGTAGAGCAGCTCCCTGCCCCTCGGGTGGGACAATTCTGATGCACGTTCTATACTATCTTTCAGAGCTCCCCAGTGGATTAGGCTTTAGTTGCTCTCAGTAGCGACCTGCTTTATTGAGCACCCTGAACTGGGTGCTTTCCCTTTCCTGTTTCACTTCTCCACTCCCCTACAGGTGTGTCCTGGGATCACCTCCCACATAAATCAGGGCTCGCATCTTTGCTCTGGGGGAACCCAACTTAAGACATCTTGGTTCTCTGAGGAGCCATTTTTAGTTCACAAGGAAAATCCTGCATCCAGTCTGAGCCGCAACTTTTCACAGCTCGTTGAATGTGTGAACGATGCTCTCTGGAGCTGTGCACAGCCTGCAGGCCATAGTGGCAGCCCTGGGTAGTGTTTTTCTAATGACCAGCCCTTACTAAATCAAACAACGATGGTAATAACAGCAGCTGCTTACTATAAGAATCAGCGCTAAGTGTGTTTCACATGTAACATCTCAGTTAGTCTTCATGACAGCACGAGGCAGGCAGTACTATTATCCTGAGACTTGGCAAGATTCAAACACTTCTCCAGGTCACAAAGCCAGTGGGGAGCAGAGCTGGGATTTGATCCCAACTTCATCTGACATCACATCCTAGTTCCCACCTCCCCACTACTGTGCAGGAGGCCTGCCCAGTCCTAATAGGGTGGGGTCCAGGGACCTTACACCAGCCCATTCGCATTTCCCAGAAACCCTTGCAGGCCCTACAGTAGGGGTCCAAGAAACACAAACGCCCGTGCTCCACATTCTGACGATGTCAGGTGTTCATTGCAAGGCTAGCTGGGATGGTGCCTGACCTCAGCAGCTTGGGCTTTTTACTAGCACGAAATGAGCCGAGCAACTGCTCATCAACCCTCTTTGCTAGGGGCAGACGAAGAACAGCCTGGAACCAGATGCAAGTGTCTCTGAAGTCCTATCATCTCTTTGTCCTGGGGCTTCACAAAAATGAGGTAAATGTCATCAGGCATCAGCTTAAAGGCAGGCGTGGAAGAGTCCTCCTCGGTTTGAAAGAGGCCACCACCCCCTGGGTAATTAGGCCAAGCTCTACTGCATTAAAGATGCCAGCGAGGAGGAAAGGCAGTGAGCAGGGAGCTGTTAAAGCCTACCTATAACCAGAGAGAGAATGAATTACACAAAGGGCCTAACTGTCCCTGTCCGAGGAGAATTCAAACCAGCTATTTTTAGGCATCACCAAAGGCTCCTGCAGGCAGTTGGAAATTCAAACAGCTTGAATTGGGTGCTGCCCCGAGTGAGTTGGGGAGTTTTCACTTTAGGAAGAAAGGGGCATCACCACTACCCCACTGTGCTAGGTGCTCTCTAGACTTTATCTCACTTGATGGTCACAGCAATTCCAAAAGGTTAGGATTGTTTCCAGTTCACAGATGAGGCACCTAAGGCTCAGATGGACTAAGTGGCTCTGTGTAAGTCAATACAGGAAGTAAGCGCAAGAGCTGGAATAGAATCTGTGTCTGTCTGATTCCAAAGCCTACATTGCTCCCAATGCCTTCCTGGATTTTGCTTAGGAGAGAAGAGCAAACCAATCCCACCTCCCTGCGCCCATCATGATGCAGAAGGAGAAACCTTTTCTAGCTCTCATCCCCTTGGCCCTGCCTGGCAGAGCTCATGATGGCCTGTAGGGATTATAAAATTCAGGGGTCCCAGACAAACCTCAAGGGGAAGGAGCAAGACATGGTCCAGCCATCCAAATGGGAATCTCCCTGATCATCTGAAGTCCCTCTTGGCAGAGGTGGTTGGAATTGAGTATCAGAGAGCATAAAGTGCAAGCAATGCACAAAATTCCCCTTCTGACATTCAGAGACAAAAATTTGCCAGAACCAACAACATACACAAAATCCACTATGTAAACTGTGAACCATAAGTTAGGGTTCTATTTTTCTCAGCAATAGCTTAAGCTTCAGAATTTTCCCCTCAAGCTAGAAAAGAAACAACCAGAGGAAAAAAGTGCTGAGCCCCGGGAGAGGCTGGCCTGGACTCAGGAGGGTTTTAGGGAGCACTACAGGTTGGTCAGCACCATGGACAGCCACCCACGGGCCCGACGTCTCTAGTTCAGGGTCATTCTAACGAACCTGGCAACCCATTTCTTGCAACAATCTTTCAGCCAGATGAAATTTCTTGCAACAATCCATAAAGTCACAATGTTCTCAAACCACTGGCAGGTGTCTCCCCGTGGGAGGAGATACACGCTTGCTGACACATTTAGCAAACTGCTGTGAAAAATGTAACCCGACCAAGAAGGAAGTCCATTTCTCGGTTCTTTTGTAACAAGGGCAAATAGTCCACGTGCCTGAGAGTCTGTGTCAAGGCAAAATAGCAGGATGCCTGCAGATCCCATCCCCTCAGAAACACCTAGGCTGGCTCCCTCTCAGGGCTGAAGTCCCACCAGAGGGATGCTTGGGAGATAATAAGCTTCCTTTGAATCTTCAGAATCATTAAGAGTTCTATACCACTGCTCAGGCAAGCTCAATCAGGACACAGAGTTAATACCAATTAATGACTCTCCAAATGGAATCTTGTTTCCACCCTACCTTTCTCCCCAGAGTGTTTGCTCATTTCTCTGGCTGCTGTAAGAGATGCTAAGGTCATGTGCCAGTGACTTCCAGATCCCAGGCATGGGAAACTGAGGATGCCACTGGAGCACAGAAGAGACACTGGAGATTCCATGTTGCAGAAACAAGGCAGAAAGAGGAGTCAGGAATTAAGCTGGAGCCAAGGAGTTTCCTCACAAGGCAGGAGATGAGTCCTGAGTCCATAACAAGAGCTTCAGAATGGGGAGTCCAGAGACCTGGGTTCCAGCCCTAAGAAGCACTGAGACCCTAGAAAAATCGTGCCTGTCCATCATTTCCTGAAATTGCCTCTAGGCTTTTTGCACTCTATCACTTTTCCTAGACTTTTCGTCCACCCCTTGGTGACTTGTCTTAGGTTTGGGTATCCTCCCTTTCTCTATCAGGCAAAATCCTACGCATCTTTCAAACCCCTAATCAAATATCACCTCCTCTCTGGAGCCTCCCCCAAGTCACTCCTGCTCTCTGGGCCTCAGTTTCTATTCTGCAAGTGTAAAATGGAGAGATTGGTGAGGAAGGTCTCCAGAGGTGCTTCCAACACAACATTCAACACATGACTTTTGCTCATAGCTAGAAGTCATAGCTTTCTCTTTTCATCTGAAATCTACTTAGAATAAGATTCAGCTCAAATGGTGATCCCATGACTCCTGAAGACACAAATACTCCCCATGCCTTAACTGATCTCTCAGGTCTTCGGTCTGTCTCCTTGCCAGACAGCGAGCTCCCTGATGGCAGGGCCTGTGCTTTATTCTCCAGAGGCTCTTCATGTTTAGTCCATGTGGGAGCTCACCAAGAGGTTGCTGGTTGAATGGATGGTCCCAGTGCTCTCTCCATACCCCATGTTACCATCTGGGAGATCACCAAGAGTCCCAATTTGACATAGCATTGGCCATCTGTCTCCTTATCCAAGCCATCTCCATTCCCATCCCTTCCATAGCAGCTCTGATGTTACTAAGACTCAGATTTTCCTCTGGAGTCTCCAGCTGAAGGTGCCCAAGCTTCAAACCTAGCATGATGACAATTATGCTCACTGCCTTTCAGAACAAGGGTGGTAGAAGTAGAGAAGCTAGAACACTCAGCGGAAATGAATGTGCGCCCCACCCCAGACACAAATACAAAGATGTCTTTCTCAGATAGGGCAAAATACAACCCAAGGTAATGCTGCCATTGCAGCCGCTTTCCTGCCAGCTGCAGAGCAGCTCTCCAGCACCCACCATTCTCCTGCCCACTGCTACAAGAGCAAGACACACCTTATTGCAACTGAATCGAGTGTTCTTTGTGTATTGAGGCTTATATTTCAGCTGACTGAAAAATCTTGATGGTCCATGAGAGGGTATTATTTTAACAGGTGACCAAAATTGTGTGTGTGTGTGTGTAAGAGGGAGGGAGGGGGACAGAGAGGGAGGGGGAGAGAGAGTGAGGGAGGGAGGGGGAGAGAGAGTGAGGGAGGGAGGGGGAGAGAGAGTGAGGGAGGGAGGGGGAGAGAGAGGGAGAGAGAGGGAGGGAGGGAGGGGGAGAGGCACAAGCACAGCCAGATTATCCAGCCAATCTGGACCAGAGGCAAAGGTCTGCCGAATGTCAGGCTAATGGCATACACAACTCAATTTTGTTTTCTATCTTAGCCTCATCCACTATGACATTTTGCTAGCAACAGCTTCTCTTCTAAATATCCCTGACTTTAAGGCCATCTCTTCAGATAGTCAAAATGTTACCATCATAATAACGTAAATACTGGCAAAGGGGATCGGTAATGAGAATTAATCTGCCACCAAAATAACTTCATACACTCATGGCCAAACCAGAACCCTGCCACACGGCCGTTCTCCAGCCTGGGTTTCACACCCCAGCTCTGCCCTCTGCCTTCAGACCACAGTGCGCTGAGGTACCGATGGGAAGGGTGGACGATGTTCCCTTTGTAGAGGCCAGCCCATGTGCAAACTGACAGCCCGGCTCCACCCCACTGCAAGGCGAAGGCTGAACAGAGCTTCACAATGATGGATTTAAAAATCCAAACACATCATCAAGCAAACCAACAACGAGTTTTTATAAATAACAAGGTTCACATGGAAGAAGCCTTTCTGTGAGTGCAGACAGGTGTTAACTTCCTGCGTGGCAGGCCTACATGCTGGGAGGACCAGGTCAGCTGCACTGAGGCCCAAGGCCTGATCATTCAGAGAGGCCCACGGGCCAGCAGCTTCCGGTCACCTGGGAGATTACAAGTGCAGAATCTCACCCCAGACTTGCAGGATCAGAATCTGCATTTCAACAGGATCCCTAGAGGATTTGCCAGCGCATTCAAACTTGGGAAGCCTGACCATGGAGCGAGAGGAGTGGCTGTGGATTCCTGTTCCTGCCTCTAGACAGCACCCCAAGGATAACCAGGAAAATTTAAATTCATTACACCTCAGTCTCCCTACTGTAAAATGGTCTTAATGGTAATGAACTGAAAAGACTGGGGGAGCTAAATTAAATCAGGCCTGCGAGGGGCTTAGCACGGCGCCTGGCACTTAATGACTGTTCATCAAGGATCAACTAACTTATTAAACCCCTGCCCCTCCAGAATGGAGCACTGTCCATGGAGGGGCGGCCGGCTCCTTCCCTCTCCTACTTGCTCACTTCCCTTCAGTTCCCAGTATGGAAACTGGAGTTTTTTCCCCCCACAAGACTCAACCCAGAAGCACTGACATGCAAACGGTGGATTCTATGAGACCATTAAAAACACAGGCCCTGGAGTTGGTTTAAAGCCTAGCTCTGCTGCTTACAAGCGAGGTATCATTGTGCCGCAGTTTTCTCATCTGTAAAATGGGCACAGGTAAATAACAGGGCCATTCTGAGGACTAGATGTGCTGATCCCTATACGGCGCTTAGGAATGGACAGTTTGCCATTGTCATAGTCCTCAGAGAGTCAGGAAGGCCAGGCCAGGCTCCAGCTCAGCACGGGGAGGAAGATGGGGGAGTATGAGGGTGCAGCTGCCACAGGAGGGGGGGAGGGAGAGGGGAGGGAATGAGAAAACCTTCAAAGTCGCTGGAGCAAAGGGGTGGGGTGGGAGGCGAGGCTGGGGTGGGATTGTGGTGGCCTCGAAAGGCAGGAAAGGGCTTAGGAAGCGAGGGGGACCTGTGGAAGGTGGCAGGGTGGGCGAGGGCCCGCCCAGGGAGTCGCCGCTGACGGGGACAGTGGCCGACTCACGTACACCTGCGGGCGGACTCCTGGGCCAGCTGCAGGCGGTAGATGGAGAGGCGGTTGGCACCGCCGCACACGTTGCTCCGCTCGCCCTTGCACTCCATGTCGCACTCCGCCTCGCTCACGTTGGCCGCCTGGATCTTGTGGCCACAGTAGCACTCGGCGCCGAACTCCAGCCCGGCATACAGGTAACCCCTGGGAGAGGCTGCTGTCAGGCCCAGCCGCCTGCCACATGGAGACCCTGGGCCGGGAGGCCCATCCACATGGAGACCTGGGCATAGGAGGGCTCCGGGGGACAAGGACACCCCAGGGGAGATGGGGACACCACTGAGGAGTGATGGGAGCTGGGGGACTGGGGTCCCTGGGACAGGAGACCCACTAAACATGGAGACCTGGTAGACAGGGGCTTCCAGGGGACAGGCAGACCCCAGGGGAGCTGGGGGTCATGGGCACTCAAGATCTGTGGGACTAGGATGCTGCAAGGGGCAAGGGGAGCCTTCGCTGGGCATAAGGAGACCCTGGAGAAGGTGAAACACAGAAGGGCAGCTTCCAGGGGCGCTCACCCACCCACCTTTAGCCCCGCCTGATGTCTTACACCTGCTCTCCCCCTCCCACACACACTATGGCCACACTCACACTCACCTGTGCACTCCTTCAAGCATGTGGCACACTTAACTACACACACGTGCACATCCCTTGCAAGCACACACACGCGCGGGCTGAGGCCCCACCCCACCAGCTCTTGCTCCTCCTGAGCTGGAGGCATGAGATTCCTTTATTCTAGGAAACACCATCCAGGAATGAGGCTTTCTTGTCCCCTTGAGAGGGGTTGGGTGAGGGGGAGAGGGATGGGGAGCTCAAGGAGTCAGGGAATCCTGTACCCCTTTGGAAGGCGGCAAAACTGAGGCTAAGTAAAAAATGCCTTCCCCTATGAGCCTCCCTGGCAACAAGGGATTAATACCAAGTGCCAACTGGCAGCTTTGCGCAGTGGCAGTATCGTAGCCAATGAGGTTTATCCGAGGCACGATTATTGCTAATTGAAAACTTTGCCCAAGTGCCAACTGGCAATACAACTGGAAAAAGACCTTGAATAAAAGGGGGAAATGGTAAAGACAAATGAGTTCAAGTGGCTAAGAGACTTCAAAGAGAGTCGGGAGGTCATCCCAGAGGTAACTCTTACGCACACCTCAGTAGGAGCTCATAGAACATCTAAGTGCCTATCACCCCACTCAGTGGGGTTCCTGAGAGCTCCGGAGACACCCTGGTCCTATATAAGGGGGGATAGCCCCAGAGACTGATGCCTTATCAGTGGGTTCTATTTTGGAATCTGTGCTCCTGAGAGTGACAGAATTAGACTCAAATAAGTCCTCCCTGCACATGGTTCACCAGTCCCTTCTATTCAAACCTATATGTGATGCTGGAGTTTTTAGGTATACTTCCAGAGACTGGAGCCTCCCGCCTACCTATGTGCCAGGTGTGCATGAAATCTAGGTGGAGCTGCAACTCCTACCCTACAGCTCAATGGACTCATCCAAGTCACCTGGTGAGGAGACAACGATGGGCAACTGCCATCCCAGGGAATGGAGAGGGCCTGCATCTGCCGGCAGGATCATCCCACCCACCATATCCATGGGATATAAGCCCTCTCTCACTTGGAGTTGGAGTGGACATCACCATCCCAGTCCCCTCAGGTTTGGGGGAAGAACTATGGACTAGAGTGGACTTGATGGTATTCTCTTGTTCACATATGGTGATTCTAGCAATGCAAGAAATTATAACAATGAGGTGGAGCCAGTGGCCACTTGACACTTTTGGGGTAGGGAGGGGATGAGCAGTTGAAATACAGGGGCTTCTTTGGGAGTTGGAGGTTGTCCTGAGTACTGTTGTGGCAACGGATGTAGGCCCTTTTAAATCAGCACACACCACTCAGAACTGAGTGGGAGAGAGTGTGGTCTACAGTGTGAACTGTGGTCTATGGTTGGTGGCAAGGCTCCAGGATGTGTAAGTTCATTGAGGTTGGTGGGCCACACTATGGGAGATGTTTGTGTTGGATGTGGTGGGAGGTGTGGGAGGTGGGCAGCATGGGAATCCCAGTGGGTTCCGTGTAATATTTTGGGTAATCTAAGCACCTCTTAAAATATATGTATATATATATATAAATAACATTTTTGTAAGCAAATACACATATATGCATATATATTTATATATCATTTTGCAAATGTTTGTATGTATTGTGAGAATTTTGATTTTTACTAATAAAAAAAAAAAAAAAATTCCCCCTGCCGCCAGAATCGTCCAGGCACTGCACAACGTTTTCTTCACGGTCATGGAATTCTTCCCTAAAAAGGACTCTCAGTGGCTCTCCGCTCTGTAAGCAGATGAAAAGAGCATGGCTTGCTCGGATGGAAGGGATGGGGGAGGGGAGTAGAGCCCCCCTCTCAACCACGGAGGCCTCTGAGGTGTTCTCCAGAACCGCTAGGGCTCCCGGGGGGCAGCCTGAAAACCGCTGGTCTTGCAAGATGAACCCCTGGGACCTGTCAGCTGGCGTCCTTGGGCTGGACTGCCTGGTGCTGGCTGCCTCCCCAGGCCACTCAGGAGGGCACCTGGCTTTGCGCTGCCCCACACTCACCCAGGCAGATGCGACAAAAGCAGCTGAAATAACTGGGCCTCGCAGTGCTTGAATGTCACCTCCTGGGGCTGGGCCAGGCCTTCTCCTTCCCTCTGTCTCTCTCAAGCCCTGCTTCTTGGGGGGTAGCCTCGAGGCTCCTCTCCTAGAAAAGCAGCAACCCTTCCTAAGCAAAAGAGCCCAGTGGGTGTTACCATCAATTCCAGAGCACGAGGCAGCCCACTACTCAGAGGGAGGAAGAAGGAAGTCTGAAGGGAGGAGAACTGAGCAGGGGAGACCCATCCAAAAGGGGTTCAGTGGCTGCGGGGCCAGGGAAAGGACAATGAAGCCAAGGGGCCTCATAGGTGGGAAGGTGTGGGAGTTTTTAAAGCATGTCCACAAATTTTTTGATTCTCCTTCCTTCCATGGTGGAGCTTAATTCGCCCCTCCTTGAGTGTGGACTGGACTCAGTGGCTCACTTCTAATAAATCGAATATGATGGAAGAGACAGGATGCGACTTCCAAGACGAGGTCACACCATGCCTTTGCACCTCTCTCCTTGCTCGCTCTGCAGCCAAACAGGTCTATGCGGTGAGAAACTGAGGTCTCCGGGAGTGAACGATCTGTACTGCCCTCAGGAAACTGCAGCCCCTGCTGCTCTTTTTAGAGACAGGAGGCAGAACCACCCAGCTTATTCTGCTCCCAAATTCCTGACACCCAAGCTGCGTGAGATAATAAATATTCGTTGTTTTAGGGTGCTAACCTTGGGAATAATATTACACAGCAAAGAAAGGAAAAGGGAGGCAGCCCCAGAATCCTCAGGCTGACCCAAGAGTCCCTGAAAGGACCCCAGAATTTTCGGGTGGGGTGGAAGGCAATCCCCCTGCTGTCATCTTCACCCCTGGAAATATATCCTCCTCCTCCTCCGCAGCAGCCAGGAGGACCTTTAAGAAATTTAAGCAGGTAATGGATATTGCTGACAACAGCACAGTATTGTGAATGGAATGAATACTGCTAAACGGTACACTTCAAAGTGGCTAAAGCATGAGATTTTGAGTTGTAGATATGTTACTACAATAAAAAATTAACAGACGAACAAGCAAATAAAACAGACCATATCTCCCCAATACTTACAACCCTCCAGTGGCTTCCCCTGCACTTAGGAAAACCTCCAGATAGGTGAGCCTGGCCTACAAAGCCTCACATCAGTGGTTCTGTACCCTGCGTGCACATTAAAATCACCTGGGGATCGTCTCAAACAATGCCCATGCCTGCCTAGGTCTCCCACCAGAGTCTAATTTAACTGGTCTGGGTGGAGCCTGGGCATCTCCCAGGTGATCCTAATGTGCACCCGGGTTTGAAAACCACAGCAGTGGTGCTCCAACTGTGGCCCCTGCACCAGCAGCAGCATTGGCAGCTGGTTGCTTGTTAGAAATGTAGATTCTTGGGCTCGCTCCAGATCTGCTGAACCAGAAGCTCTGGGGGTGGGGCCAGCCAGCTGTGTTTCAGCAAGACTCCAGGTGATTCTGAAGCCTGCTCAGGTTTAGATCCGCTGCCCTCGGTCTGGTCCCCTCTCTCCCCACCACCACCTACCTCCCCACCCTCAGGTCCCACCAATCCTCCCTTTGGCAACTCCGTTAGAGTCACACTGGTCTTTCATGGCCTAACCGTGACAACCTCATTCCTGCCCCAAGGCCTCTGTCCTCCCTGTCCCCTCTGCCTTGAACAGGCTATCTCTGGTGTTCACGTGGTTCCTTCCTTCTTGCCTCCAGGTGGGAAAGCAAAGTCACCTCCTCCGAGAAGCCTTCCCTGACCATGCCATCTAATGTTACCCCTCATGCCAGGCACTATCCCATCAGCCTGTTGTAGTTTCTCATAGCTCTTCTCCTTTTTGAAAGAATTTGTTTAATTTGTAAATTGTATTTCCTGCTCTAGAATATAAGTTCCATAAGAGCAGTGACCCTATGTATGGCTCTTGTTCACCTCCATATCCTGGGATAAAACCTGGGACAAGACGTATGATATGTGTTTAATTAATGCCCTCCAATGACTCCCTATTGCCCGTAAGGTCAAATCCAGATGCTTTAGTTGACATTCAAGATCCCGGTTGGTGGGCTTCAACCAGCTCTGCTGCTTCCCTTCCCCTTGGATGCTGTTTCCATACTGCCTACCTGGGGCCCCTGAATATTTCAGGAGTTCCAGCCTTTGAGCATGCTGTTAGTTCTGCCCTTCTGTGACCACCTAGAAAACACCTATTCATTCTTCAAAGCCTGGCTCAAGTTCTCACCTTTGTAACTCTTGCAGAGGCCCCCACGTGGAGCACACCATTCCTTCCACATTCCCCATCCCCTTGAACTTGTACGGCACTCCCAGCCCAGCACTTCCCTTCTCCATACCTGGAGAAATGGGATGGGTATTGTAACAGTGTGTACCTCACAGGTGGTTGTGAAAATTAAGTTCATATTTGCAAAGCACTTAGTACCTGGCACATAGCAAGTGCTCAAGAAATGTAAGCCATATATATGTGCTACCATATTGTCCACACCTGGTCATGCATCTGTCTCCCCAACTAGACTGGGAGGCCCTGAGGGCAGGTGCTGTGCTTGACCCATCTCTGTATTTCCAGTATTGGAATCGGGTCCAGCACACATGGGCAGCCAATGGTTGCTACACCCACACTGAATTCCATGAATAGACCCTACTCATCTTCAAAGCTCACCTTGCCTGTCACCTCCTCTGAAAGCCTTCTGGACACCCAGGCAGGTTAGGGGCCTCCTCTACACATCTACACTGTCTGTGGTTATTCCAGCTCACCCTCACCTCACCATGTTGTCCTTTTCTGTCATTCCTCTCCCTCCCAGGCTATGAGCTTCCTGAGGGCAGGGGTGGTGTGGAATTCACCCATCTTACCATAGTTTTGACAAATAAATTAATGAATTGACATCACCAAGGACTCAGTTCTTTCCGAGGTGGAGGTGGCCCTGGGCTCACGACTTTAAGGGGGGGTGTCCTCAGGCATTAGATTAGAAAGGAAACAGTGTTTCCTAATCAGGAGCAGATGGAAGAGTCCTTCCCTTGCCACCCACTTGCCCATTTCCCGGAGTAACTCCACTCCAGCCATACAGCTGAGGTCAGCAGAGCTTGTGAAGTTCAGAGACAGCTGGCTGGGAGTCCAAAGGGAAGCCAATTAGAGGCCTCTCCAGGAGCCATTTCAAGGTCAAGGGAGCCAGGGGAAGGAGGGAACCCATGAGGCACGGGGAGATGGCCTCCTGCAGCCCAGGCCTGGATCGAGGGTCTTGTCCCTGATCATCAGGCCTGGGGGCCTTGTCTGGTCTTGGAAAGTCAAGCCCCTCCCCGCTGATGCATGCTGTAATCAAGAACACCTTCATCTTGGATCAGACGCTGCCTGGACAGGTGAGCGTCACTTTGGGAGAAAAGCAAGGGGCCGCTGAGAAGCTATGAAATGCCCCTGATACCTGAGCCCCCACCTCACCCTTCATACTGTCATCTCACCAACCTCTTGCTCACAAGCTCACACCTGCATGCACACGTACACTCAACTGTGCTTTTCCTCACAGCCTTGCACACTCAGCACAGTATCACACATTCGGCAACAAAATCTCAGGCACCTGCATACACAAACATGATTCTGGACTGTTGCACACACATTCACAAAGACCCATTCCCACCCAGATGCTGTTATATAAAAATAATTACGTATTGGCATTAACCTCCCAAAGTTAGCCAGCTGCCCTGCACACTGGCAACACTCCTGTAAACCACAGACTCACTCCCAGGTACAATCTCACACAGTTGCACAATCACATTCCCATGGACCAATGCCCAAACAATCCTGTCCACTTTCATTTGCACATGTGTGCTTGCACACAGGCACACACGTAAAACCTTGCTTCACTCTTGTGGCCACGTGCTCACATTCCAACACACCCTTCCATAGAAAAGCAAAGAACACCAGAGGCAGGAAACCCGAGAAGGAAGGGGTCTGAAATGAACAAAGCTTGGGGCGCCAGGACCCTACCGTTCAGCACAGTTGTCCTGGCAACGGAAGACGGTCATCTTTTTGTAGTCGAAAAAGGACACGCCTCGCAGGGCCCGACTCTGGGTGTCGTCCAGGTAGCAGCCGACGTACTTGGCTTTGGGGAGAGGAGAAGAGTCAGATGTGGCTGGGGGACAAAGCTGAAAGAGGTACAGGAAGAAGCCTTGCCGGTGTGGCCCTAGCTAGGTGGCCTTGGTGAGGGTTGGGTACCAACTTCTTCCAAAACCAGAAACAAGAAAGATGGAAATTCATGGGCTTTGGGAGAACCTACCTGATCTAATGGAAGTGGAATATAATGGGTAAGGCTGAGGGCTGGAGGCCAGCAGAGAGCAGGAAGGGACCCTTCTTCTGTGGGCAGGCTGATAGCCAAGCCCCTGGGCTCTGTTGGTGACAACTGGGCACCCAAAACCCAAGCCAAGGTCATCCACAGGCAACAAGCAGAACTTCTTGTCTCTCCCAGGATGAGGCTCATATGCAGACATTTCCAATGCACTTGACATTTGCCCGCATATTACCATTTCTACAAACTGATGTAAGATATTTACCTTTCCTTGGAAAGCTCACTGGACTCAGACATTTCAAGGTGTAAGTCCTCATCTCCCTCCTACCACTTCCTACCACTGGTTAAGTGAGTTTAGGCCTAATATCTCTCAGCCCTAGTTTTCTTTTTCTGTACAGTGGTGATAGAAATACCTACCCTGTGAAGTTAAAATGGAATGTTACATGTAAATGTTTCTGTTATAGTGTCTTGCATATAACAGGCACAAAATTAAGATGAATGGAATGAGAAAGCAGCCGTTCACTGTGCTGCCTGCGGAGCTCTTGTCTATATTGTGAGCCGAGGGGAATGCTTCCAACCAAAGGAAAACTTAAATTGTGAAAACAATGCTTTAGACATAAACCACATACTTAATTTCCTTAATGTCGCCAACATGCTCCTGTACTTCATGGTAAATAGTAACTCTCATACATGTGGGCAGCACTTTATAATTTATAAAGTATCTTCCCGTGTGTTCTTAAAATTATTATTTTTGTTTTTATTACCTTATTATTATTTTAAGCCAGGCACTTTGCTAATTGCCTTACACATATTTCCTCATGGAATCCTTACAATGACCCTATGAAGCAGTGCTAAGTTTATCTCCATTCTACATGGAAGAGAAAACTGAAGCCCAGAGAGGTTGTCACTTGCCCAAGGTCACACAGCTTGTAAATATGGTGCCAGAATTGGACCCAGGCAATCTGGCTCCAGAGGCTTTGTTCTGAACTCCTGCCAGCTTCTTCAAGAATCAGGGGATCTGTGCAATGACCATGTGAAGTGGCAGCACTGGACTCCTCAGGCTTTTTACTTAGATGAGCGAGCAGAGGCCCACACTGGTGAAGCATTCTCTCTGAGGTCCACAGCTAATCAGTGGCAGAATGAAGATTTAAACCCAGGTCTGTGGGATCCAAAAGCCAGCGTCCTTTCTACTGCTCCATCTGGAAGTAACTGGAGGGTGGACAAGGGATCCAGCCAGCCCTTGGATTTAAATGGTCTCATAAGGAATGATTAGGAGGAAATACTAAATGCCGCTTGATCAGTGTCCTTGGCTAGGCCGTGGCCTCGTTTAAACTGTGGTCTTCTCCGCTCCCCTCCCACACGAGGTTGCAGGGTCCAGCAGGGGACGTGGGCTCATACTGAGCAACTGTGGCCCCTCAATGCCACCCTTGGTAAGTGCATGATTTGTCAGCCCCACTAGAGGTGTGCCTTGACCCTGAGCCCTTGGCTTTCTTTCATTAGTGATTTGGTCCACTAAGAACAGTTCATCTTCAAAAGAAACATCCCCTTCCCTGGAGCGGGCACTTTAGAAGGTGATAGCTCTGGAGAAGCCCATGTCTTGTCCTTGTCAAGAACATATGCTCTTCCTACCAGATGGAATCACGGCCCAATGACCGGGGGCGTGGACACTGTTCATGCCTCATTTGGGGGAGAGAAATGTTATGGGCTACACTGGTGAGGGCTGTGCATGAAGTTTAGCTCAACTGGACCCAGTGTCCTAGGATGGGCGGGGGGAGAATAGAAGAGGGAGTAGGAAGGAGGGATGATGGAGAGAGGAAGGGAGAGAGGGAGGGGAAGGAAAGGGATGGTTGGCTTATTTGGGCAGATTGAGGTGTTGTTATCAGATCAACAGATTGTGTGTGTGTGTGTGTGTGTGAGAGAGAGAGAGAGAGAGAGAGAGAGAGGAGACAAAACGACCATATCTTGTACACCTACTAGGTGCCAACTACTTTACTGTGGATCATGCTACATTTTACAAAAATTCAATCCCCACAACCTTCTTATTAACCGATTTTATAGATGAGGAAACTGACCATAGTGACCTTTACGTGGGTCAGTGTTGGAAGTAAATCTTTTTTTGGCATACGGTATCTGTTCTGGCTGGTAATTATGCAGGTTCTTTGGTTCTCCTCTTTTCTCAATGGAATTAGAAGCTAAGCCATCTGCCTTGGTTTCTACTGTTTGTAATTGTCTCACAATTTAAACCCAGGTTTGTCCTCCTACCACTTTACCCTGCGTATCTTGGGGAGATTTCACTTCCTTTTGGCCCATGGGCTTTAGGATCATAGAGAGCCATCCCAAGACCTGATGGGGAAGGAAGCTATGCCCCAGACAAGCTGGGTTTGGAGTCGGATGTGGTGTGACTTTGTGGGGATCTCATCCTGGAGTCTGGTGCATTTTGGCTGCATCACAGTGGATTATGTTAGATGAGGAGAAAATCAAATGAAAGGGAATGAGAGCGTGTATGTCCAAACAGATATGCACGTTGACTGTGAAGTGAGGGAGTAGACTGTGGTGGGTACTGGTCGTGTCTTCAAAGCACCCCCGCCCCACCCTCATCCTATGTTTCTGCCAACATACCTTACCTGCCCTGGCCACATGGGGGAGATGCTGACCTTGGCAGGGCCAGTCCTATTGTCTATCCCACGAGCCACAGTGACTGGTCCAGGGAAGGGTGCATGATTGCCTGCCTTGGATTCCTACAGACTGAAGCTGGGAGACAGAAATCTGTTTCCCCTGGTTTCTGTTTGTTTGTTGTTGTTTTTAGGAGGTACTGGGCATTGAAACGGGGACCTCGTACATGGGAAGCAGGTGCTCAACCCTGAGCTACAGCCGCTCCCCTCCCCTGTTTTGATGTTGGTGTTCTCTAAGCCCAAAGCTACCAGCAGCCACAGTCCCTGGCACCAAAGACAAGTCCGTGAAGGAGGAGAAGCAAGGTAAGCTAGAGACATGTAGGCCTGAGGATTAGTGACAGGAGGCCTCGAATCATTTTAAAATTCAGTCCAGCACAAGGTAGAAGCCACCCCCAGTGTCCATCAACAGATGAATGGGTAAATAAAACATGGTACCTACACACAGCGGAATAATATTCAGCTGTAAAAAGGAATGAAGTTCTGAGACACGCTACAGCATGGATGAACCCTAACCTCATGTTGAGTGAAAGAAGCCAGACGCTAAAAAGACAGATATCGTATGATCGCATTTATATGAACTATACAGAATAAGCAAATTCCATAGAGATAGACAGTAGATACAATTACCAGGGGCTGGGAGGGTGGAGGAGAAGGGAGAGTTATTCCTTAAGGGTTTCTTTTTGAGGTGACGAAAAAGTTGGAGTAATGAATGTTGGTGGTGGTAACACGATATTGTGAATAGATTTAATACCACTGAATTATATACTTGAAAGTGGTTAAAACAGGAAATTTTGAGTTGAATATACTACAAAAAAAAGTTAAAAAAGTAATCCAGTCCAGTACAGCTCCTTCTGCAGTTTGGTGACACAACGAATACGTTCTCCTCTTTAGCTCCAGCTGGTTTGAGTTGGGTTTTGGCAGTTTCCACCGAAGAAGCATTAGCTAATATACTGATGCTCATAGAAGCTAAGGAACTTGCCTGAGTCCAGCCAGCTGTGAGGATCTCAGACCAATTCCAAGCCCGGGCCTGGCCATTCCAAAGCTGCCTCTCCCTTTTTCGCACCACACTGAGCCCCAGCTTGGCAGAGTGAACCCCCATCCTCACCAGAGATGCCAGCCTGTGGGGAAAATGGGAAAGGGAGGCTCCCTTGGGAAAAAGAGCTGGGGTTTGGCCATAGGTTCACCTGTCCCCAAACCTGGGCTCATAAATGCTACATTACTCCCTCCCTACCCCTCCGGCCAGGCCAGGCCCCAGGCAGGCCCCACACAACAGGTGTTTGAAGACCTGTTGAATGAACAGATTAACCCTCATCTGTCAATAGAGGGGAGTAGAGATGCATGGTCCTTCAGTACCCACGGTGGCCCGGTTATTGGGCTGGGCAAAGGGGGTCAGGAGAGGCCTGTCAAGTTGGTTCCCCCAGTCCTGGGCAAGGTCTGCTGATTCCTTCCCTACTGAGCCTTTGGTGCAGGTCATGGCCAATGGCAACTCCCCTCTGTCCCTGGAGTTCCATTACCCTAGAGCTCATCAGTGTGGTTTCTGCCAACCCACTAAACTCCTCTTTAGGCATTT
The DNA here is from genome assembly GCA_026826555.1 of Tolypeutes matacus. Classification (NCBI taxonomy): domain Eukaryota; kingdom Metazoa; phylum Chordata; class Mammalia; order Cingulata; family Chlamyphoridae; genus Tolypeutes; species Tolypeutes matacus. Next base: position 384,583 of record JAKSZT010053817.1, on the reverse strand, counting down.
TCTCAGGACCCCACCTTCAAATCCTGCTGTGGCAGCAGAAGCTCTTGGAAATGAGGGTTAGGTCAGGTATGTAAAACAGGGCCAAAATCACAGGCCACCTGAGGATGGATTAACAGCCAGGTTCACATAATCCATCAGCTCGTCCCTGCAGCAATCTAAATACTGCTGAAATAGCAAAATCACGCCAGCTGGGGTATTTATCTCCAGCACAGAAAGCAGCCATGGGTGAACCTGGGAGAGGGCACACAGCTGGAAAGAGTCCTCCTGAAGGCACTCTTTCTTTCCTTTTTTCTTTCTTTTGCTTCCATTAATCTTTGTTTTCATGAAAGTTTGCTCTCTTAAAGGTAATTTGTTAAAAGCATAGCTAAACATGAGTGAATCTGCATGCTTTCGTATTTTTTTGCTTGTGAATAAATTCACAGACAGGAGGCATGGCAGTGTACTGGAGGGAGAAGAGTTTTGGAGTCAACCGGCCTGGGTTTGAATCCTGGGTTTGGCACTGCAGTTGGCTTGTGGTACTGTTTAAGCTCTCTGAGGTATGAAAAGTGGGAAGAAAAATCTTCCCAGAGTCTTAAGATTGACCATAAATAAGACTTATCCAGGACTTTGAGTGGAGACTCAAGAAATGATTATTCTCCTTCTGGGGATGTCTCCACCGCCCTGGAAGGTAAGTGGTCCCTTCAGCTGACGACTCCCATGGCCCGTGCAGGGAATGGAAAGTCATGCTCGTTCCTAGGCTTCCCTGGGGCAGAAAAGATGTCTCCCTTTGGTCAAGACCTGCAGATCCTGCAGACTCAGCTCTACTATCTCCTGCCCAGGAGGCCGGCCATGACACCCACTCATGACTGAATGGGGTCCCTCCCTTGGGGTCCCCAAGTCCCCTGGCGTATTCCATCATAACACTTTACTAAATAATTTTCCAAACACTGCATTATTTTTCTACTATTAGAAATAATTTAGGCTCATTGTAGGGGATTTTTAAGAAAATGAAAAAATGCTATTTTTGGGATGAGGAGGATGTAATATATGTTCAAAGTAATAGGAGGTAATACACCCATCAGGTTAACTGCTGGCTGTTGTTGGATGGTAGGATTCTGGGCTTTATTTTCATATCTGTCTTTTTCCATGTTTTATTAGTCAGCCAAAGGGGTGCTGATGCAAAATACCAGAAATCTGTTGGCTTCTAGAAAGGGTATTTATTTGGGGTAGAAGCTTACAGTTACCAGGCCATAAAGCATAAGTTACCTCTCTCACCAAAGTCTATTGCCATGTGTTGGGGCAAGATGGCTGCCTACGTCTGCCAAGAGTTCAGGCCTCTTGGGTTCTCTTCCCGGGGCTCCGTTTCTCTCCAGGCTCAGCTGCTCTGCTCTCTCCACAAGGCCAGCTGTAGACTATCAGGTGAACGGCTCTGCCTCTCTCCCCAGGGCTTCTGCCGTGTCTAATGGAGCCTTCTCTGTTCCTCTGTGTTCTTCTCCTGTGTGTTCACTTCCTAGGCTCCAGCTCAAAACTCCAGCCTCACTTCTCTGTGGTGTGGTTTCTCTGTGAGTCCCCACCTACCAAGGGGGCAGGGACTCAACGACCTACCGACATGGCCCAATCAAAGCCTTAACCATTATTTAATCAAGTAAAAGTAAAACTTCTGGATCCAACACACTCTAATACAAATAAAACATTGGATTATAAAAAACATCCAATATTTCTTTCTGGAATTCATCAATAATATCAAACTGCTACACATGTATTCTAATTTTTCTACATGAGCAGGAGGGACTTTGATAATCAGGAAAAAAGTTATCTTTTGAAAATAATAATTTATCTTTTTACTTGTCTGTCTTCCTTCAAAAGGCTGTGCATATTCCTCAGGGGGAAGAACTGTGCTTGAACCATCTCTATGTTCCACAGGGCTGGGCACATAGATAACTCAACAAATATGGAATGAGTGAGTGAATGAATGAATGGAATTGAGGGTTCCATATTCTAAGGAAGAGATTAGTATAACTCTGTGGTTACAAATAAGGACTTTAGGGATCGCACCTGTGCTGCTCTGTTGCAGCTGTGTGATACTGGGCTAGTTGTTTAACTTCTCTGAGCCTCACCTGTGAGACGGGGCTCAGTTATTCCTAGGTGTTGTGTGACTGAAAGGCTATGGAAGCACAGTCCCTGACACAGCAGGTCCTCAGTAACCAGCAGTGACTGCATTCTTCGCTGGAGGGGATGGGGAGTAGGGTATCCCTGATGTCCCCTCCAAACTTCAGACTAAATCCCCCCATGTCTCCTTCATGCCCAGCCCACTTTTTCCCCTGCACACCCCGGAATCTGGAGGAAACAGGAATGGTACAGGCTTTGAAATCAAAGTGGGGTTGGCTCTTGGCTCTGCCCTGGACCAGCTGTGTGACCTTAAGGAAGTCACATCACCTCTCTGCACCTGATTTCTCCTGAAAAATTAGGATATTAATAACAGATGGCATGTATTAAGTGCCTACTGCATGCCAGCCTCTGTGCTAAGCACTCTCTGTACACAGATGTGGGGTGACATAGTGATTAAGGTTTAGGTGTGAGACTCAAACCACCTGGGTTAAGATACTGGTTTACCGCCTTCCCCCCAGCTGGATAACGTTGGGCAAGTTACAGAACCTCTCTGTGCCTCAGACTCCAGCAGTATCTGCTTCATTGGATTGCTATGAAAAGTATGCAACTTAATAGATGTAAAGTGCTTAGAACAGAGTGTACAATTGATTTATCTTATGTAATAACCACAACAGCCATCTGTTTATCCCCAGGTGAAAAATGAGGCTCAGAGAGGTAAAGTGACTTACTAAGACTGCACAGCCAGCAAGTTGCAGAAGTGGGATTGGATCCCTGTTTTGACTGCTCAAAGCATTGGCTTTCACAAGCCTGTTGTGAGCTCAAGGACCTAGCAAGGTAACTGGCACATTGTAGGTGCCGGTCCCACCCAGGAAATGAGACTTCCACCCAGCCCCGGCACAGCCCGGGTGCAGCTTCTACCCCTCCCCCTCCTAGCCTGTGATGGGCTGTGAATTGCTTGTAGCTTAAGTCTTGCATCACGGCACCAGGCAGCGTCCTCGCCAGCTTCAGAGAAAACCAAATGTGTTTTGCGTCAGGTCAGAGATGTATCTCGTTTGTATTAGCGCTAATCTAATATGTTGTCTTTCCTCGCTGAACTCTGAATAAGTTAATCAAGGACAGGCTGGATTTGTGTTTTCTTAGTAACACTGCCTGATTCCCAAGGCTGCCTGCTGAGAGCCCTGGGCTGGGGTGTCTTTAGTTTCTCTTCTTTTCTCTCTTTCCATTTCATAAAATATGTGACTTCCTTGGGGGTGGGGAGTGAGCATGATATAGAAGAAGGCTCACAAGCTCTGGAATTAAACAGGCCTGGTTTGAAACCTCATTTTAAACTTGGTGGCGGCACCGTCGCAGATGCTGGAGAACTGGGGGAAGGAGCCGCTGCTGAGGAGGCACGACGGCCAGTACTACGGCCACCTGTGGACCGAGGTCTGCTCCATGGACAAGTTCCACACGCGCTGCGGGCGCAGGAAGGCCTCCTCGACAGCCAGGCCTGCGGGAGCTACAGAAGCTGCATCCCGAGACCCTGGGCTCCAGGAAGCTGCAGCGTGTTGGAGCTCTTGCTGGGTGGCGCTCCGGAGCAGGATGCCTTCCTCCTGAGTAATGGGCTGCTGGCTGAGAGCAGCAGGGCGCGGGTGCTGATGGTGCCCTGGGCACTCCCGAGCCCCCGTCCGGCCTTCCAGGTGCCTTAGCTCCCAGACGGGAAACGGGGTGGCCTCCCCACAGTGGTCGCGGGGTGCAGGCAGGGAGGAGTCAGAGGGGCTGTTTCTTCCCTCTCTTCAGTTTTCTCATCCAGTTTCCAGAATCCCCTCTTTGGTGGCCAGTGTGGGTTGCAAAGATCACATTCTCAAGGTCCTGGGAGAGCTCTCACGTCCACTCAAGACGCGCTGTGTGTTGCAGCAAAGCATCCCCCACCCCCAGGGGCTTGACTAGTTACAAGGTGGCTCTCCTTTAGAATGCGCCATTTTAAAACAGAGGCCTCCCTGGTGTCTTAAAACACACACACGCTCACAAAACCAAAAACCTACACGCTGCAAGTGGCTTCCGACTCTCAGTTCTGCCATCTGAGAAATGGGATAATAGCCCCGAACTTACTGAGTTGTTGTGAAAATTAAATAAGATAACAAAACACTTATAACATGGCTTAGCACATGAGCCCTAGCATATAGGGATCATTTGAAAAAAATAAAAATGTGGTTGTGACCAAGTAGGAAGTAGGGCTACTTTAGGACAGTGTGGGGAAGCATCTGTGGGAAGGCAAAGTTTGACTTAAAGCCTGAAGGAAGAGAAGAAGGGAGCCATGCAAAGATTGGGGGAGGAGCATCCCAGATGGAAGGGAGTGCATATACAATGATCCTTAGGTGGAATAGCAGTTTGGCATTGTTATGAATTCCAAAGAGAGACATTGGATTATGTTTATAAACTGGTCTGTCCCTCTGGATGTGCTCCCCTTTGATTGTATTAAGTTTAGAGGTTTTACTTTTACTTGATTAAATTAAAATTAGGGCTTTGATTCAGCCACATCAGTAGGGCATTGAGTCGCTGTCCCCTTGGGGGGGGGGGCGGTGCTCACAGAGAAAACAACATGGCAGAGGAGAGAATTTGAGTTTTGATGCTGGAGCCCCGGGTAGTAAATACACAGAAGAACACAGAGGAATAGAGACAGCTCTGTAGACATAGCAGAGGCCCAGGGAAGAGAATGAACCTGATAGCCTACAGCTGCAGCTGAGCCCAGAGAGAAATGAGCCCTGGGAGAAAGATGAGACTTATCCCAGCCAATAGCTGATACCAGAAGAAGCTGGGACCACGGGGCCTTAAGAGGAAGAGGAAGGCTGAACCCTCGCAGACATCATCCGTCATCTTGCTCAACACGTGGCAAATGACTTTGGGTGAGAAAGTACCTCTTATGGTACCTTGAGTTGGACTCTTTAAGGCGTGGCAGCTGTAAGCTTCTACTTGAAATAAATACCCTTTATAAAACCCAACAGATTCATGGTACTTTGCATCAGCACCCCTTTGCTGACTAATATAGGGGAATAGACTTGGTGTGTTCAACTAACAACAAAATGGGGGGCGGGGTGGTGATACAAGATGAGGTTGAAGAGGTGGTCCATGCTAAGGAGACTGGAATTTGTCTTACCATTATGGGAAGCATATCTTAAGATGCAGGCTTGTGACAACTGTGGGGCCTTCAAAGTACCAGATGGGGTTTGGAGTGCCCTGAGTGAGATGGGGCTTGATGACAGAGAAGGTAGAGAGCAAAGCTACAGTGGTAGCATGATTTCCCCATGAATGCAGTGAACTCACTTGTGCCTACAGGTGGGCTTCCTTCCCCAGATAGACTTGATGAGTATTTCCTGAACACCTCCAAGAACCTGTGCATCAGGCATTGGCCTAGATGCTTTCATGACCATTGGCTCAGCCTGTGGGAGGGAGTGGGATTATTATCCCCATTTTACAGACGACAATACTGAGGTGTAAGGAGGTGAAGCCACTTGCCTGGGCCAGGTGGCTGTTTGGTGTGGAGTTGGGGTATGAATGCAAGTCGCCTGATCTGTTCTGCCACCTCTCACCTTCTCCATCATCTCCCTCTGAAGACTGGGTTCTTTAAGAGGCATTAGTCTAGGAAATTCCTGAGGGTGGGAAGGTAGGGTCCTCTGTATGGCTCCCGAGCCAGGAGATAGGGTGGGACTGGGGCAGGGAAATGTGCCCCCTCCTTTAATCCCCCTTCCATCCTTGGTGGGAGAAGGGGTTTTTCCATCAGTGGAATCACAGTGGAAGCTGGACATGTGGCAGGGAACACAAAGGCAAGCAAGGTTTTCCTTCTGCCCCGACTGGCGGTTTATTCTCCCAAGCCATCTGGCCAGAGTTTCCAAATGTCCATTTATGTTAATCACATGAATTGCGGGGGCTGTGGGTTCCTCACAGGGATGCTGCTCAGATGAGCAGACGTCAGAGATGCTGGGAGATGGTCAGAGAGAGAGTCAAGCATTCAGACCAGAAGGATCTGGACTTGAACTCCAGTGCTGGCTCCTACTTCAGGCAAGTGTCTCCACCTCTTCAAACCTCAGTCCACATCTGTTCATTGGGCATAGGATCACATTCCTTGTTCAAGCCCAGGATGTGTGGTGAAAATGAAATGAAGCAAGACAACTCACAAAGAAAAGCCCTTTTTGATGGTGGAAGGCTAAGTAAACAATGAAATATGCCCAGGGTGACAATGCCCCCAAAATCATCACCACAGGACCCAGCACGATGGGCTGAGAGGCAGTGGGATGGAGCAGAAGCTGTGCCACCTGCTAGCTCTGTCACCTTGGTCCATTAATTCACCTCGTGATGCCTCGGTTTTTTCATCTTTCAAATGGGAATAATACCACCTACCACATAGGGTTGTTATGGAAAGTCATTAATTCCACATGTGAAAAGTGCTTAGAACAGTGCCTGACACATAGTAAGTGCTCAATAAATGCCAGGTGTTTTATTGTCATATGTATTTAACAAGGACCGGCAAAAGCTGTGGGGGAGGCTCAGATGTTGAACTCTGACAGACATGGGGTCTGAATCCCAGCTTGGCTCTTCACAAGCTGTGTGACCTTGGGCAAGTTACTTAACCTCTCTCAGCTTCAATTTTGTCCTCTGTGAAATGCGGGTAATAACAAAACCTACTCTATAGCTATAGTCATAGCTCTATGATGGCTGCTTCCCAGGAGACACTGATAAGTGCCGGCTGCTCTTATATTGTCATTGTTCCCCTCCCTTCTCCTCAGCCCGCTCCCCAGCCCCAGATGCTCTCCCCTCTTACCTCGCTCCTCCTCTTTCTCCCGGACGACCCTCCCCTTGAGGGCTCTGCTCCAGGCTCCCCCGTAGTCGCCCAGTTTGGCTCTCTCGTTCCCGTCCTTGCCCTTGAACCAGGGTCCATACCTGCGTGCAATGCTGGAGGCTTCCCCAGGGTCCCGGAAGCCTCTGCCCAGATGCAAGTCACTCAAGAAGGGCAGCTCAGCACCCTCGGCTGGGGCGCCCACGGCAGGGTTGGCCTGGTTCTGGGAGACGGCCGGCTGGCCCACGAAGCCAGAGTGAAGGAAGACGAGGCTCCCGGCGGTCAGATAGAGTGCCAGGAAGGTAAAGAAGCGCAGGGGTCTCCGGCGGAAGTACCGCTGGAATTTGAACCAGAGCTTGGCCATAGCGGGATCATTCCGGACTGGCTTGCTGGAGCTTTGGCTGTGGGGATCAGGAGGGGACGGTGGGGGGCTTGGTTGCTCAAGCCTCCCTTAGGGATGGAACCCCTGGGAGTCTTCAGTCTTATCCCCTCTGTGAAGGTGACTGCCAGGACCAGAAGGGATGCTCAGCTAAGGCCAACAAGGGAGAAAGCTCAGCACTGGCCCTGGGGTCAAGGTGACCTTCTTTGGGCAAAGAAATGGATTTTGAGGGACAGGACACTCTGGAGTTGGTCCCATTTTTCTACATCGTGTTCTTTGCCTCAGAGAGTTCCCAAAGTACTTTGAAAATACTCTTTCAATTAGAGGAGGATTCCGAGGGTCACCAGCTGCTGCAGTTCACATGTGGCCCTTTCTTAGGGCTCCGCAGGCCTGTCGAGGCTGGAGTATTTCACTGAGGGCGCTTTTCCTAGTCTCTTCCCCAGCTGGGGACCAAGCTCTGTCTGTCCACCTCGTGAAGGCAGAAACGAGCACACCTCCATTCGGTCAAGCCTCGGGGCTCAGGGTCGCCACCTGCAAAACAGCCAAAACACGGACGTGAGAAGCCTCGGCCCAGAAGCACGGAACTCCGAGAGTTACTTGGCAGCCCCAAGGAGGGATGCAGTTTGGAGATGGGAAGGAACCACCAACGGGACGAAGCACACTGGGAGGAGAAGTCCAGGCCTGAGTCTTCTAGAACACTGTCTTGTTTCATTAAGCCAAGCTGGAAATTGGGGGCTGGAGTCCTACTGGCCCCTAGCTTTGGACAAACTCTATCTTGGACAAGCACAGGTTTATGTGGGATAATTTGTCCCACATCTCCTATATAGTTGTCAACTATATAATTCATTGGTTACTTTAAATCTAACAAGTACTTTCTAGGTCCTCGCTACACTGCCTGATCGACATGGATGAATCTAAACCAGATCAAGTTCATTCCTTTTTTTTTTCCCAGTAAATATTTAGTGAGTACCTATTATACCTATTTGTCCTGGAGACAAAGCTGTGAACCAGGGACACCAAGACCCTGCTCTCATGGGACTCATATTCTAGTGGGAGAGATCAAATCTATATCCCCTCTTCTACATGTATTCTTTCATTTGTTCTCCTCCACATTCCTATCAAAGGTAGTATTTCCCCCATTTTACAGATGAGGAAACTAAGGCCACACAGCTGGTAAATGTTGGAGTTGGGATTGGAACCCAGACTGTCCAATCCCAAACTCAAGCTCCTAAGCACTGTGCTTGGGACTCTGCCCTTTTTCCCTTGTGGTCTTTTCCCTTATTTAAGGAGGTACCGGGGATTGAACCCAGGTCCTCGTACACGGGAAGCAGATGCTCAACCATGGAGCTACACCTGCTCCCCCTCATGGTCTTGATACTGCCCAGAGGGTGCATTTGCCCGGTGCACACAGAAACTAATAGTCAGTCACCAGGATTTTGAGAAAAGAGAGTTTATTGCATGGTTGGCCAGCAAGGAGACCGGCAAACCTCAGACCAGTCTCCAGCTGGGGAAGGTGGGCTTAAGGGAGTAGCTATGGGTGGGGTGAGATGACCTGGGTCAATCCAGTTTGGGAACGATGGGGTTAAACGGAGCATGCTCTGTTGAGATTATGCTTGGTCCTAAATTGGAGGCCTAGCATACTCTGTGACTAGAACCGGTTAGATCCAGCTTCAGAAACAGTAACTTTTCTCACAAGCAGCAAGGCCTCCTGTGAATAAACACAAAGAGGTGGGCATTTGAATGAAAGTTTCTAGAAACTTTTACACACCAGTAAGGGAGGGACTGCTTGGAAAAGTGGATTAGTAAGTGGCAGTTTCAGTCCCCCAGTTTTAGTTGGCACATTCCTCAGTACTGAGGGATTAGGGGCGATGATCATTCTAGCTACTTCCTGCTGACTCAGAAGGTGGGTTGGGATTCAAGGAATGGAGAGGCATTCTTGGGTCCTGGGCTGAGGAGGTGGCTCTGGGGTGTCTGTTTTCCCTGACTTGTCTGGTTGTTTAGGCTCAGGCTGGTACCCCTGTTCTCTGAGAGTAGAAGGGTCCAGTGAACCCCAGTCTCTGGGATACAAATTTGACATCAAAGTTTAGAACTAAAGGTCTGAACATAAGCACTGCTATTCCTATTATTGAACTGCAAATGGGTAAAAGCCAACACACCTTGACCCCCACAAGGTTTGGGTGGGTGGGTTATTAATCATATGCAGCCAGGTGGCCTGACTGGACAGTTTTTGCATATTTAACTCAATCTGGCTAGAGGTATTTACCCAAGTGCAGCAGGAAGTACTTGCTACAGTGCATGTTCCTCCTTGTTCTGCTAAAAGATAGTCTAAAGTTGTCCGATTGTCCATGATAACATTGCTAAAGAGTTGATTGAGACTCACATGGCCTCAAGTGCAGTAGCAGTGGAGTTCATCAACAACTGCAGTTAAATTGCATAAAGCTGCTTCATGGTAAGCAGACCCACCCCAAGGAGCTAATGGTCCTACTGCTAATCCTAATCTAGCTGTGATTATGCCTATTGCCTGTTCATGTTGGAAACAGTTACTGAAATAGCAGGCTTCAAATAACCTAGAGTACACTTCTATCCAAGCATTATTTACACATTGGAACATTCTGACCTGGGTGTCAAAGATGCCTTCTGCAGAACCTTGAAAAAGTAAATGGTTCATAGGGTTTCTACAGAAATTCAAAGCTTGTGGCCATGGAGACAGTTAAGTTTTCTATGACCAGAGTGAGGTTACGTATAGTTACTTTATGATAGGCAAATTTCCCCCATGGGGCTGTGAATCCAAAGGTAGCAAATATATTGGCAAAAATTAAGCCTATGTATGTTTTTATCAGGGCTGGGGAGGCCAGGAGAGGAGCCAAGATATCTGTAGAGGGAATATCTATGCTATATTCTCTGGCTATCCAAACACAGAAAAATATGTATCCTAGTGGAGCACAAACTTGGGCCCATTGTTGATTCCATGTAGCCATGTGGCTGGTTTTTAGGGTCTGGATGTCCTTAAGGTTTTCAAGAGCATTGATGCTCAAGGCTTTGCAAACTGTGGCAGCCTGTGACATCTGGTTGAGACTCACATAAGAGAAACCTCCAGAATGACCTCCTGACTATATTTGAAATCTCTTTGTCATAGGGACTCTATTTTGTTTTAACATTTCCCCCTTTTGATCAAGATCCTGCTTTGAAAGCATCACTGACCAAAATTTGGTATTAATCCCTCGATGCCAGGGAGGCTCATCCCTGGGAGTCATGTCCCATGTAGGGGTTAAGATAGTGAGTTTATCTGCAGAGTTTGGTTTAGGGAGAGAGAACACAATTGGGCACAAGCAGGTTTTTCTTCAGGGGGTGACTCTTAGGCATTAATTATTATTAAGCTTAGTTTCATCATTACAGATATAAGTTTCATAATGGCAGCTTCAGGGTCAAGGGCTTGGCTTTTCAGTATAGTTCCTTTTATGAGGAGGGCTCATATATTCCAGAGTTTATTTTCATAGGTATCCCTGTTATAGTTCAAATGGGGATACTTTGTTTTCCAAAAAGTAGTAGATCTTAGATTTAGACCTTCCAAAGTTCCTTGTTTACAGTTTCAGTACATTGAGAGCCCCTATCCCAGGCAGGGAAGTTTAATAGTTCCATGCTTTCTGTCTCCAGTCCTGGCCTTGCAAATACCTTTTCATTTTGTACCCAAAACACTCAAATGCACCAGGGTGTTACATCAACCTGTACAGAATGATTTTATTCCCTATTCTAAGCTCCATGTCAAATAAAGCTGAGTTAGGTTGTCTAAGAAATATGACCAGACAGGTTAAATCAGATAGTATGCAATACATCTCTCCTTCTTTGGTCACAGAAACTAAAGTCCTAAAATACATCAATATCATCCTTAACTCCATATTCTAATTCACTTTGGTCCTACCAGATCATCCCCATGCACATCCCCAACTGAAGTCTGATCCCCCCTTTGTTTTTTAAACAAATCAATTTTATTGATACATATTAATAAAGCATACAATTTATCCAAAGTGTACAATCAATGGTACTTGGTATAAAAACATAGTTGTGCATTTATCACTTTAATCATTATTAAAGCATTTTCATTATTTCAGTAATAATAAACAAAAAACTCAAAAACAAACAAACAGGAAAATTCCTTACCTCTCAATCTCTGTTTTCCCTGCTGTACATAGCTGCTATTTCTGGGTATTCTTGCACAATCATTTATTTATTTATTAAGCAGTTTTATTGAGATATATTCACATACCATATGATCTATCCAAAGTGTATACTCAATGGCTTTTTTTTAAGCTGTTAAAATGTCCTTTATTGTAAAATTGTAAAATAAATAGAAAAATAGATTGAAAGAAATTACAAATTTTAAAAGAGAATGCAAGGGCAGGTTAGATTTAGCATAATCAATTATTAAAAATAGATTGCATAGCAACTAACATTGATAAATGTAAATAATTCAAATATAATACAAATTAATTATAGCAATTCTAATTTTTATATTACAGCTCTAACCATTGGACATAATCTCTAAGAATGAAATAAATTATTGGTTTAGTTATTTTATTTCCAATTAGGCCATAATTCTTTCTAGATAATCAAATTCCTATTTGGGAATTTTTCACATCTTAATGGAATGAATTACAGCAGATAACAATTTGCCAACTCATAATTTTATGAGGCAGAAAAACTCAAAATCTTTTTCAATGGTAGTCATGCTAAATCATTATTGATCCAGATAGATTATTTTAATTAAAGAGTATGAATAAGAAAGGGTTAAAGAAAAATTAAGTATCCAAAAATATATCTCTTCTCCAGTTCTCTCAATTAAAAGCAAGTGTTTATTTTGTATGAAAAAAAAATTACAGAATACTGATCACAGGAACAATTTGCCAGTTGCAGCGAGCAATTATTGTTCATATACTAAATGTTGTTATTTTACATTTATCTGGTCTACTCCAGCTCTTTTTCAGTTACTATTTGCATGGAATACCTTTTTCCAACCTTTCATTTTTAACCTGGTTGTGTCCTTACGTCTGAGGTGGGTCTCTTGTAGACAACACATAGATGGCTCATACTTTTTAATTCTATCTGTCTATGTCTTTTGATTAGGGAGTTAGATTGATTAACATTCAGTGTTATTACCGTAAAGGCATTACTTACTTCATCCATTTTGCCCTTCGCCTCTCTGTTGTCACATCGTTCTATTGTCTGTCTTCTTATCCTTTAGTTTACCCTTCCTAATAATCCTCATTTCTAAATGCTTCTCCAAATCTCACACTCTTGTTTTTTCCTTTCAGGCTGCAGCACCCCCTTTAGTATCTCTTGCAAATCTGGTCTTTTGGTAACATATTCTATCAGTTTTTGCTTGTCTGAGAAGACTTTGAACTTACCCTCATTTTTGAAGGACAGTTTTGCCAGATATAGAATTCTTGGCTGGCAGTTTTTCTCAATACATTATACCACTTTCTTCTCTCCTCATGGTTTCTGATGAGAGGTCAGCACTTAATCAAGTTTCCTTTGTATGTGATGCTTTACTTTTCTCTTGCTGCTTTCAGAATCCTCTCTTTATCTCTGATATTTGTCATTCTGAATAGTAGGTGTCTCAGAATAGGTCTATTCAGATTAATTCTGTTTGGGGTGCATTGTCCTTCTTGGAAATAGATATTTATGTCCTTTATAAGGGTTGGGAAGTTTTCAGTCATTATTTCCTCAAATATTCTTTCTGCCCCTTTTCGATTCTCTTCTCCTTCTGGGACACCAATAATGCAAATGTTTGTGCTTTTCGCATTTATCATTCAATTCCCTGAGATTCTGTTCCATTTTTTCCATTCTTTTCTCTTTCTGTTCTCCTGTCTTTTCCAGTTCAGATGTTCTGTCTTCAAAATCACTAATTCTGTCTTCAAGCAGTTCAAATCTGCTCTTATGTGCCTCATGTTTTTTTGTTTGTTTGTTTTGTTTTGTTTTTGCCTCATGTATTTTTAATCTCATCCATCGTGTCTTTCATTCCCATAAGGTCTATTACTTCTCTTTTCAGGCTTTCAAATTTTTCTTTATGCTCTCCCAGTGTCTTCTTAGTATCCTTTATTTCTTTAGTCATATTTTCTTTAAATTCTTTGAAGTGATTTAGGAGAGTTGTGTGATTATCACTGATTAATTGCATTAAATCCTGTATCTCTTCAGGATATTTGGTTTGTTCTTTTGGCTGGGCCATCTCTTCCTGTTTCCTAGTATAGCTTGTAATTTTTTGCTGATGTCTAGGCATCTTAATATGTTGGTGAATTTACTCTGATGGCTAATTTCTCTGTCTTGCCTATTTTTTTTTCACAGATCTTTGATATTTGGTTCAACTTATTCTCAGTCTTTACAATTTCCCAGCTTAAGGTTTCAAAATCAGGCCAGGGACTCACTAGTGGGGCACAGATTTTCTCCCAGGGGTGGGATATAGAGAGCGAGAACAGTTTTTGTCCATGCGATTTCCAGACCGGCCAGCAGATGGCGCCAGTCAGTCCACCTTTCCACAGAGGTATTTGAGTCTGAGCTTTCCTGTGTTCCAGTGTTGAATCTCCAGATTCCGAGATTCAAAGCGGGCTCTGCTGGCTGAATTCACTGAAGAAAAGCACCTTGAAACAGTGGACAGGGAGGAAGATGTCTGTTCCCCTCTTGGTTGGCTGCAGTGAGCCAGGGGTTTTACCCCAGTTTAGTTTCTTGGGGGTGGGGGAGGGGAGCCCTTCCGGCCACCATGGGGGCTTGGTAACTCACGTTTGTCATTTCATCGTCTTTGTCTCTGTGTCCCTCACCTTCTTTGGAGTTGTATAGCACTGTCCTGGTCTGCTGACCCCCAAAGCCGGTCCCTCGGACAGCTTTTGGCCGTTTCTCCGTTGTTTTTGTGAGAGCATTCAGCTCTGCCTGTTAGTCTGTTGCCATCCTCCCTTGATCTCTTTTTCAGCTTCTTCAACAATTGCTGCATGAGGTAATGCTGCTCCTTCAGGACCTCCAGAGCTGGAAAACTCTGAGCCTTTGGTGCCACACAGACCCCCAAAGTTCCAGTGAGCTACCAGGTCATACACATATGAAGCAAAGCACCCCAAAATTTAGAAATAATAAACCAAAACCCAGAAACAAATGTTACTGCTACAAGAGCTTACAATCTAGACCCTGATTCCCTTATTCACATTTTCCAGATAAGGCTATTTCCAGAAATAAAAACATTTGATGTGTAACTTATATTGAGGTTATCAATCAGAGGCCACAGCAGCAGTTTTGTTCTGTCTCACCTTTACACTTTTGTTAGGGTTCTGTTTATTAACAGGTAGAACATAATCTATGTACTAGACTTGCTTCTCTCTCTTTTTTTTTTTTTTTTGCTTCTCTTTTAAAATCCCTCTTTGTTAAAAATGAAGCTCTAACCTGTAGCTGACTGCATGTACTTTTAGAGAAGCACCAGAGTAAGACAATGTGCCCAATAAGATTTGGTTGTTCTTGTGACATGTAGTATTTTCAAAGAATAAATAAAATTATGACTAATAACATTATACTGTTGTTCAATACCATGCAGATTAGGATCAGGACATATCATCGACATTGAGAACATTGCCAAATCTCTAGTAATTCTATATAATTTCTAAATAGTCATATGAATAACATTTTACCTATATAATTTCAACCTACAGAAGGTTAGAAAATCCCTTTCGATTTGACAACATTTCCCACGCAACCGCAACATATCAGAATTTAACTCTTTCTGGTGCCTCCTTTTTTATAAGGTGAAAGAACAAATCCCTGGTGATTTTCCTGGGGCCCACTAGAAAATATTTTTAAAAATCTTTAGTGTTTGGCTTTGAGAAGACAGAATGTCAAAAGTGGTCAGGTTTGAGTATATGTTTAACAGGAAAGTGGGTCACTGTGAAAGAACCTTTTTTTTTTTTTGCAGGAGGTAGCAGGAATTGAACCCAGGACCTCATACATGGGAAGCAGGCGCTCAACCACCGAGCTACATCCGCTCCCCGTGAAACAACTTTTGATCCCTTATTTAGCCAAAGTTAGGGAAGAGACTTAGTTCTTTTAAAAGTGAGCAGAGTTGTTTTATAAAACAATAAAGGGTGATAAGGTCAATATAAACATCAACAAGAATATTATTCTGACATGACATAGAATTTTTGTCTTCTAGGCAGAATACCAGCTGGGGAAAAGAAACTTTTACACTTTCTCTCCAAGAGCAGTCTCGTAATCTAAGGAAACCTTATCATTTTAACAGAGAAAAACAAACTCTAGTTTTTGTATGAATTTACTGTTTAATATGAAAGTTCTTAAAAATTACATCTAAGCTGAGGCTGAATGCATGACTGGGCAGTGGCAGGCCTCAGATTCAGGCCTTTTTTCCTGACTGTTCCACTGCTTCAGTCATGAACAGGTTTGGTACCTGGCTGACGGGAGCCATGTCAGCTTGGCGCCACCGCCGAAAACCCGCAGCAATGAAAACCTGGACGAAATCAATATGTCCTTGGATGATATAATCAAATTGAATCGAAAGGAAGGAAAGAAGCAGAATTTTCCAAGACTAAATAGAAGACTTCAATAAAGTGGTACCTAGCAATGAGATGACGATAGGGGAATCCAGCAGAATTCTGGTTTTGGTAAGAATGGTCTGAGCCGTAGAGGAAGAGTCATGCCTGGAAAGAGATCTCCTTAAAGGGCTGTCACTGGCCTTGTGGCTAGGAAAGCAACTGGAATTCGAAAAGGAATTGGTCCTATGAATCGACTACCTCTAAGTGACAAGAATATAGAGTGACATTTCCCTGTGTTAAAAAGGAAGGCAAACCTTCCAAGACAAAGTGAAGTGCAGAGGAAACCAGTTGCAGTTCTCAAGAGACCTAACCAATTAAAGAGAAAAAATAACACTCCAGCCAATTTTACCAGAAGTGGAAATCAATTAAGCCATCAGAAAGACACAGATCAGGCAACTTTTCCTTTCAGAAGAGGCCTGAAGGTTCAGGCCCAACTGAACACTGAACAACTGCTAGACCATGTAGTAGCAAAGAGAACGCGTCACTGGAGGACTTCCACGACAAACGGAGGAATTTTAACTATGTCTATCGACACCCCTGGAGCAGTGCAGTGCCCTGTAACTCAGAAACCATGATGAACTAGTACTGCTGTGCTCTCATTCTTGGCAAAGCGGACGCAATCTGATATAAAGAAAGTTCCAAAAGGTGTCCCCTTACAATTTGACATAGTGTTGGAAAACTGACAGAGACGACTTTGAATGAGCAATTTGGGATCCTGAAGGAACAAAGAGCCACTCTCACATTCAACAAAGAAGGAAACCGTTTGTAACCATGGGATAGATCCCACGTCAGAGGGAGTTTTCAGTGTCGACTCTATTTGAAAAGTTGAATCGCTTGAAGAGTTTGTCATAGAAATTTAAGAAACTTTACTGCAAAATATTCACAAGGCTAAATAATAAATAACTCTTTATTTTGAAGTTTTTTTTTTTTTAATGTATAAAATCATGCCCTGAAAGATAACAGGGAATATTTTATCTCTCTCTTCTTAAAGTTTTCATCATTGGCTCAGCATAGCAATCCTCTATTTAACTTCTTTGGTTCCTCATGCAGCAGAAGAAAGACAAAATAGAAATTGATTATTTTTATGATAGTGGTATTTAGTATCTCATCTCCTGTGCCTATATTTTAAAATTTGCCATGGTAAATCTTGGTCTTTGGAAATATGAGTAGGTCCCTTTGTTGCTGTCACTTAATGGTGTTGATTTAATAAGCACAGTTGCCTTTTCTTCAATAGAAAATTCATTGGAATTCTAGTTTGGGGTTTGAAGATTTATAGGAATATCTGGAATTCAGTTGTTTTTTCAAGTAGTGTTAGGTTAATCCCTAAGATTGGCAAATCTTTAGTGACAAACTTTCAAAAAAAAAAAAACACATGTGGCTCTAGGTTTTAGTCTCAGTTTAGGATGTCATTGTTTGAAGGCAGTAGATGCACGTTTCCAAAGTTACCTAATAGGGCCTTGGAGGAGAAGGTCCAATGTGAAAACTCGGACAGTTTTTGTTTAGTAAATGAAGAAAAGCAGGACAGGAAGTAGCAGGTTGAAGAACAGGTAACTGAGGTGAAAAGCTTCAAAACCCAGGCCACAGATATTCTGTTTGGATATAATAGTGAAAACATTTTGCAAATATGAATGTTTGTATTTGGTCCAGAAACAATACATTATAGACTGGTTAGAATTACTGGTAGCTTATTTTAAAGCAAAGGAAAAAAAAAAACTGAACACGAGTGCCGTCTCTAGAACAATTTATGAAAATATGGTAGAAAGGTAGTTTTCATTTTTCTGTTGAGTTAGTTTAGATATTGTACAGAGCTATTATTAATGCCATTTTTGAAAGCCTTAAAAATTGCACCAAATATTGACATTAAGTGACTCAAACAACAGTGTCTTTGATATATTAAGTTCTTGTACTTTGTGTATCTGTAACTTTTCTTTTTAAATATAAAACTTTGCCTTTGTTACAACTTTAAAAAAATTATATATAAGCCTATCAAATCATAGCCAGCATTGACTGCAACAAATAGAAATCATTTCGGTTTTGTTTTACACATTCCTGTTTCTCATTTTGGGAAAACCAGTCATTTTATTATAGGACAATATTGTACCCTTTTCCTTAGCAAAGCACATCCTGCATACTTTATATACCTAATCTCTGCATACCTTAAGTTACCAAAAGGATCTTTGAATCATCTTCAAACATCCTACATAACACAAGTATTCTTAAAGTTTCTCAAAGTAATAACTCAATTTTGTTAAGCACAGATTTACATTTTATCTCATTTTAAAGATCTAATAAATATAATGTTAGCTTATTTTATTAGTAAACCTACATAAATTTAGGGAGAACATATCTAAGTAGAATAAAGTTGTAGGTTTTTATTGTATTTAACACCGATAGCCCAGAAAACAAAGCTGTTTTTAGGGGATGGCTTTCAGAAATATTGTTTTTCTCAGTTTACCATTTCATCAGTATTCTAGTGAGATATACTATGAATAATTTCCAAAAACAGTTTTCTGGAGACAAATAGGGAGGTCTGGTTTATTATTAAGGATGAGCTATGATTTAATTGCAGGCTTATAAAAGCAGCCAGCATTTTTCTATTTTTCCTCCATTTCAGGCTAAAATGCTCTTTGTTTTCTTAACATTTCAAATTTATGAACAACCAACCTCAAAAGCATACCAATTATCAGGCTATGGAAAATATATTACAAATGTTTGATTTGTCTTAAGCATAATCCAGAAAAACTCTTCTATAGCTCTCAAGGACATTTTTCTTTACTTACTGGACCTTTTGAAATTTGGCAATTATATTCAATTACCCCCTTGTTACTGTGGCTACCATCACAAAAGTATTATTAGAGGAAAAATAATCCCAAATAGGGAAATTCCCTTGGAGCACCACAGTAAGGAAGGAACGCTATTACGGGACAAATGATATATTGCAACATTTTCATTGTGCTTATCACCTTCAGTCCTTGGAATTAGTAGAAAGAACTCCAAACCAAACCCATACTTCCCCCATAGCTGCCCGAGCTGGCTCGGTTTGTACACCCACCATTTGAATTGTTTCTGTATTCCAAGAGGAGGGTTAATAAGGCAGGGGATTTAGGATAAATAAGGTGGCCCTAGTATCTACTGGAGCTCATATGTCCCCATTTCTAATTGTTCCCAATTATCAGATCTTTTTGCCTAAAGATGTGATATGGACAATAGGAGAAGCTTCTGCCGTTTTCCAGGGAAGCCGTAACAGTCACATTGAAAGGCACTTTGCTTTCTTAGAGGGCAAAGAGTATTGGGGGGCAGGGTTTGCTGTTGTTCTGGGAAGCCCCTGGCAGTCCCTCCCTCCAATGTCAGGCTGTCCACAGCAATCACAAGCACCAGCACTTCGAACCCCAGCTCTGAGAAGGCCAGGACAGTCAGGGCCAGGAGCTCCAGACAATCCCTCAAGCTTGATAATGAACCGAGGTAGGTTTTGTTTTTTAAGATTTATTTTTATTTATTTATTTCTCCCTACCCCCTTGTTGTTTGCATTTGCTGTGTCTGTTTGTTGTGTGCTGGTCTTTTTTTAGGACGCACCAGGAACCGAACCTGGGACATCCCATGTGGGAGGGAGGCACCTAATTGCTTGAGTCCCCTCCGCTCCCTGCTTTGTTGTGTCTCTCATTATGTTTTTGCTCCTTGTGTCTCTTGTGTCATCGTGTTGCATCAACTCACTGCACCAGCTCATCGTGTCAGCTCGCTGTCTTGCTCATCTTCTTTAGGAGGCATTGGGAACAGAAACCGGGACCTCCCATGTGGTAGGTGGGCGCTCAACCACTTTAGCCACATCTGCTTCCCTGCACCTAGATTTTTAAAACATTTGGATTTAATGCTATGAAAACTCTTTTTTTTGGAAGCATTAGAAGTTAAGTTTCTTTAAATTCTGGAACTCCAGGAGTATTTATATATGAATGTGTGTGTGTGTGTGTGTACATTTATTTATCTTTAAGCAATTTGAATAGAGCTCTTTCAAGAATTTTTTATTTTTTAATTTGGTATTACCATCTGGAGGTATGAAATATATATATATTAAACCAACAGACAGACACAAATGGAAAGCTTATAGCTTCAGTTAAAAATCTTTAGCCATGACTCAGACACAAAACCACAGAAACAGAGAAAGAGAAGCTTATTAAACCAAAATTTTGTACCTTTTCTGTAAATGTGACAGCACTGACTTGATTCTTGGTTACAGCATGGACACACTCTGGGAAAGGGGAGTTGGAATGTGGCACGCTAATGAAAGATCTTAAAACCGGTATACCAATAGGAGGGAGACCAGAGTGGGACTCAAACCCACAACCAGAAAGGGAGCACTTTAGTGACTCTCATATGCCTGGGACCTGCACCCAGTAAAACCTGGTTGGACTAAGTGGGACTCGAACTTACAATCCTAATTGATAACAGCTAAGGTGGGATTCGAACCCACAATCCTTACCAATAACCAGGCTGGGCTTAAGGTGGAACTTGAACCCATAATCCTAACCCAGTAACAGAGTGGAACTCGAACCCATGACCTGACACCAGACAGGTTTCACTTAAGAGTAGGCACCTTAACAAAATTACTCACCCAGAAGATGTCTTTACCCAGAACTATTTCTTCTCTCAAAATTAAACTACACTGAAGGGCTGACAATGCTGGCGGGGACAGGAAAGAGTCCCAGCTGTTGAGCTTTTAGACTAACTGGTTAGGCAGCTGCTCAGGGTTAACTGTAAAACTCCATCTGCATGGACCGTAGGGCCTTGGGCAGGGGTTTTTATGACCATTCCTTCATGGCTGCCAAACTGATAGTGCCCAGAGGGTCTGTCTGCCCAAGATGCACAGAGACCAGTACCAGGATATCAAGAAAAGGAAGAGTTTATTGTGTGGCTGGCCAGCAAGGAGACTGGAGGCAAGCCTCAGATCAGTCTCCCTGTACAAAATGGGCGCGGGGGCTTTATACCTTCTGGGGAAGGTGGGATTAAGGGTGTGGCTAAGGCTGGGGTGAGATGACCTGGGCCAATCCAGTTTGGGTAGCGGAGTTAAGCGGCACATGTTCTGTTGCAATTATGCTTGGCCTAAAATGAGGCCTAGCATACTGTGACTAGAACAAGTAAGAGCCTGCTTCAGAAACTTTTCTCACGAGGCAGCAAGCCTCCTATGAATAAACATGAAGAGGAGGGCATTTGAATGAAACTTTCTAGAAACTTCTACAAACCAGGAAGGGAGGGACTGTTCTGAAAAGTGGATTAGTAACTGGCGGTTTCAAGGGGGTCGGTAAGTGGCAGTTTCAGTCTGGACTGCGTGTGGGAATTCAGAGACAGCCCCTGAAGCAGCAACCCCATCTCCACCGCCTCCCAGTTACTAGTAGTGGCTCATGCCTTACGTCAGGGTCTCTCAGAGTATGTTCTGAGGAGCATCTGGCCTGGAAGACTGGGAGGCCAGTTAAACATGAAGATTCCTGATCTCTTCCACCAGAATCTCTGGTTGAGGGGGAAACCTACAGGCATAACATAGCCCCTTTAGGTGATGGTAATGAGCAAAGAATTTGAGAATCACTGCTTTGCAAGTTAAATGTTCAGGACCATCACTTACGAGGGAAATAGAATATAAATCGGAAAATAGAAGGTAGACACTATTTGACTCATGCTGTTCCATATTACCACCAGCAGGGGGTTCCAGGACAATCTTAGACAATGCATGGGATTCAATCATCAGCCAATGGATGAACTGTAGCAGCCCCTCCTAATGCAGACAGCATTATGGGAGTTTACCTGTGGTTCAAGGCAGTCTGCCAATCCTCCATATGCATCACCACCCATTCAGCAACTAACTATTGAGCACATACCATCACCAGTCACCATTCTAGGCACTTGGAATAGATAAGTGAACAAAACAGGTAAAAATCCATGCCCTCGTGGAGCCAAACTACCCATCCATCCCTCCATCCATCCATCCAACTGTCCATCATTCTTTAATCCATCCATCAGTCCCCCAACCAACCAATCATTAAACCATCCATCTACCATTAATCTACTTATTAACCCACCCATCTGTCCATCCATTTCTCCATTCATCCACCCATCCATCTGAATTGTAGTAGACCATCTTTCCATCCAACTCTCCAACCATCCATTCCTCCATTAAAAAAAAAATGTGCTGATTGCATACTGTTTGTATGATTGGAATTCAGAAATAAATAATGCAGAATCCCTGATCTTAGAGAATTCAGAGTCTACTGGGGTGAAAAGCATCAGTACACTTGGGGACGCGGTTGTGGCTCAATTGGTTGGGCTCCTGTTATATGGGAGGCCCCGGGTTCAATTCCCAGGGCCTCCTGGTGAAGGCAAGCCGGCCCGCGCGGCGCAGCGAGCCAATGGCCTGCGTGGCACAGCAAACAGCGAGCACAAGCAGCAAGGGGGAGGGGATAAATAAATAAATAAAAATAATCAGTACACTTGATAGACAATGTTAAGTTCTATAGTAGATGTTTGTATAAGATATAGAACAGCAATTAACATTAATAGCTAATGTTTATTATGTGCCGGAAACTGTTCCAAACACACGCATACTTTCAGTTAATTCTCATAACAACTCTAAGAGAGATGCTATTATCTGTATCTGTTTTACAGAGGAGGGGCATGAAGTAACTTGCCTAGGGTTACACGGCAGGCAAGTTGGCTGAGGTGGGTTTTGAACCCGGGACTGCCTGACTTCAGAGCCTGTACTTATCATCATGTGTTCATACTGGTTTCATGTCCCTTTGAGAATCTGATGAATTCTATAGACACAGGCCCAGTAAAAAGCCCTTACACGTGAGTTCACAGTCTTTAGCTTACAATGTCTGAGGGTTTGTGGACCCCAGGGTGAGAAGCCCTGGAATGTGGGAGCCCAGGGAAGAGACAGTCTGCAACTGCCTGGGGTGATCAAAGAGGTTCTCCCCAAGGGGAGGGCTGACAGGTCTTGCAAGGGAAGTCAGGGTTCTGTGGGTGAAGAAGCAGCAGAAGGGCATTCTGGAGAGAAGACACAGTACACACCAAGGGCAAATGGCTGGGGTGGAAGTTGCAGAGGAGCTTGGGGAATGGGGGAACAGCCGAAGCAGTGGGAAGGTGCAGGACCTTAGGGAGCCTTGACCGCCAGGCTCAGGGGGCTGTGCTCTGACGGTGTATGGGGAACCCACTGAAGTTTCAGGGCCACATCGACACCTTAGAAAGACCACTCTTGTCAGCAAGAAACCCTCCTGGCAGTGGGTGGCACCCTGCGGAGTTCTGTGTAGATCTCACACACACGTCAGGTGCTTCTGCAGCTGGGCCAGCGGCCCTCATGGGATGAAAGGGGGACACCATCCCTTCCAGAAGCATCCAGGCAAGAGCATGGGCTCGAAAGGCAGACTGACCTGGGTGCAAATTCTGCTTCTTCCACCCACTCACTGAGTGACTTGGGTGAGACACATCAACTCAGGTTCCTCACCTGTTAAATGGACTCACCACCTGCAGGCCCCCAAAAAGATATGGCTGGGAGGGTTGACTTAAAAATTGTAGGAAGAGTGTCTGGCACCTAGTAGTTGCCTGAGGAAAGCTCGCCCCTTTCCTGGGCGCATGGGGGCAGCCCTTACAGCCATTTGCTGCAGCGGTACACGGGCTGCCGCGGAGATGGCAAAGCTTTCGGCTGTTGTGCTCCCTGCGATTTTTTGCCTCTCTGAGGATATTTCTGGGTCTAGTCCTTTTTTGTGGCTCCCTTCTTGTTTTTTTATATCTCAACACATCTTTTCTCTAAGTGCCAAATGGGTTTTAAGAGGATAATGAGCTCATTAGAAGTTGGCAGGGAACCGAAAGAAGCTGAGACACTGGTGGCATGGGGAGTGAAGGGGACCCGGTGAAGAGGGGACCGTGAGGAAGGGGCTGCCCCACCCCACCCCCACCTTCAGAGCTCCCCATCCTCCCAGGGAGGGAAGGGGCTGACCTCAGCCACCCCCACCAGCCTGTCAGTGCCAGAAGGGGTAGGAAAGGCACCCTGGCATGTTGCCCCAGGCAGGTACAGGCATGTCTGCTTGGCCACCGCTTTCTCCCCAACTTCTGGCACATAGTAGGCCCCCAAGAAACACTGGTGGAAGAAATGAGAGAAAAGAGTCAAGGGAACTGGGCTCCCTCAGGGCTTGACAACCAGTGATGTCCTTGGAGAACTGTAAATTCTGGGTGGTCCTGGGGTTCAGAGCCCCTGATAAGCCACAGTCTCACCTTCCCAAGGGAACCCCAAGCATTCCTCTGCCTCCCATGCCAGTCAGTCATCGTCTCCCCTGCTCTATTTCTTCTTACTGCCCCCCCACCCCCCCTTCTCTTCCTCTCTCTTCTTATTCTCTCCAGACATAAATTCTACCCTAAAGGGCATGGGGAAATGAAGGTAACTACCATCTGTTGAACACCTATTCTATGCCAGACACGGTGTTTAAAGGATTTACAAACATGTTTTCACACAGCGCTCCCCAAACACTGAGGGGCAGGCTTGCCGATTCTCCCCAGTCCACTGAAGGTTAACCTACAGTCTCAGGGGCTGTACTTCGCCTCTCAGAGTCTCCGTTTGCACTTCCATGGTGGGGATCACGATCGCAGCAACATCCCCTCCTGTCACAGGTGTGTGTGACCTGGGCAGGTCCCCTTGCTCTCTGAGCTGTAGTTTTCTCATCACAGAAACTCCCTCACAGGGTCATGGGAGGATTTGATGGAAGAACCCATAGGGAGTAGGATGTCATTGCTTCATCCCTCTTCACTGGACATGAGACTCCCTCGGTGCCTCAGTTTCCCCATCTATGGGACGTGGTGGACAGCGCCTTTTCTGCCTCCCTCCCAGGACGAGCCTGACTCCCCACAGGGAGGAGACCGAGAGGCCCTCCTTGTGGGACGGCAGCGTCTGGTTACCGCACTCTGCGTTTCCAGCCAGAGCTTCAAAGTGTCTAAACACAGCCTATTTTTACCACCAGAATGAACTTCTGGTGTCCAGCTGCCAAGGAAAAGTCTGGCGGCCAGAGCTGCCCTGAGGGAAGGGGAGGCAGGTGGCATCAGACTGCCCCAAGGCTTCTCCCCTGGGAGTGGCCAGAGTGCTTCCCACTTCCAGACTCCCAGGGACAGGTAGGGCAGGATGAAGCCCGGGGGGCCTGCCAACCAGAGAGGCTGGGCAGCAAGCCGCAGCCCCCCACCCCACGACCCCAGAGCTTGACCTGAGGGCAGAGGCAGGCAGGAGGGATGGGGCAGGCCCAGGGACCAGCTGGCCCCTGACCTTCCAAGCTTGGCCAAGAAATAGCTGTGCAGGTTTGGGAAGGTTTGGTTTCTTCACAGTTCTGGGTAGGATACCCATGTGGGGGTCCCTGAGAACTGGAAAGCGCAAGCCAGAAGACAAATTTTGGTCTTGGCCTCGAGATAAAAGTATCAGAAATCACTAGTGAGCACCTTCCTTCCCCTGTGCTACATAATCCTCACATAATCCCTTGAGGCGGGTGTTAATCTCTCTGTGCCTCAGTCTCCTCCTCCACAGAATGGGGATAACAATAGTATTTATTGCACAGGATTGTTTTAAGGATTAAATGAATCTATATATGCAAGTGTTACCTAGGTGTTAACTCTTACTATAATTATTTGTAGGTAATATATGTGATTTTGCCTGCCCAGCACCCCCTTTTTCTTGTATAAGGATCCTGTTTTCCTTTGTGGAGCTTCTCCCTCCTCAATTCTCAGTTTCTGTGGGTTGGGTAGAATGGATTTCCCACAGCCATTGCTGCAGAAATTCTCCCACGGGTCACCTGACACACGTGCACAAGAATTTAGGTGGGATATAGGTGAATGGGTAGGATAGATACACAAAATAGGAGTGAAATTTCTAGATCTGATTCTGTGCATATCTTCGACTATCCTAGGTAATGACAATTTGTCTTCCAAAGCGGCTGTAGTTACAACTCCCTCTAGCAGTGTGAGATTTCTTGTTGCTCGAAATACATGTCCCCCCTTACCGTAGTCAGCGCTTTCCGTTGTTGCCTGCCTGGTAGATCTGAAGCAGGTGCTGTACGTGCCCTGCCTACAGAGTTAACTTCCAACTGCCTGTGTCTCCATCTCTTTGCTTGAGGACTTGCTCCAAAGTGTTGGACAGCTTCTATGCCCTGGTGACGGGCAGACTGGGAGTGTTAGGGAGTTCACATTTGGAAGCAGCCTCAACCAAAGACCAATGGGAGCTGGTGTATAAATATCTCCAGCTCTCTCACCCCCGGATAGAATAACTCTGAGGCTTATGACTGCACAGGTTCCTTGAGTTCCCCCAGTGAGATTTAACCTCAATCACCCTCAGTGGTAGCTGACTTGGTAGCACACACTTTTTTTATTGGTTCCTTCCCTTCCCTGTCTCACTTCCCCACAGAAGTGAAGGAGTCAGTTGACCTTCACTTCTTAAACTACTTACAAACGTATTGATTACTTGGAATATACCATAATTTATTCAATCCTTTCCTTATCAATGCACCAGTAAAATATTCCTAATTAAAAAAAAAATATATATATATATATATATATATATATATATTCCTAATTGCCTCCTTATAATTAAGTAATGCTATCAAAACATCCTGTCTTTACATCTTTGTACAGATCCCTGGAAGGTAATTTGGGGCTTCTCACCAAGGCAAAGAGGTAAGCATGTGTCTACCCATTTTACAGAGGAGGAAGCCAAGGCTCAGAGAGATTAAGCGACTTGACCGAGCACACAGCTAGCAAGAATCAGAGCAAGAATTCAAGTGCAGACCTGCCTGCATCTCAATATCCTGAGGGAATTCCCTCGAGCCACGGATACTACTGGGACAGCTGGCCTCCTCTCTCAGCCAGGGCATCTCCCAGTTGAATCCCAGCCTCAGGGAAGGGTCCTGAGTGTGGAGACATGGAAGAGCAACCCGAAACCACTTCCTCTACAGGCAGAACGATCCCCGACTCCTTTAGCCAAAGTCTCTTCTCACCCTTCTTGGGTCTGGACCATCCATTTGGCAAGTGAAAGCGCTAATGAAATAGCCTGAGAAATGTTACTTAAAAATGCTGATCTTGTAGCTTTCCCTTGTGGTTTTTAGAATCCACCATTAACCCAACTAAGCCTGCAAAGGCTCTTGCACCCCCAAATGTGGACATCCTCTGGGACACACTCTTCCACTCAAGAATGTGTCATAGTTTAATGATCCAGCTGCTCAATGAGGGATATGCAGGTTGTTTTTAGTTTCTCACCACTCTGTACAAACACAGATACTTACTGTCTGGGTCAAAAACATGGGCTTACCAAGGCAAAGATTATGCACGTGTGTGTGTTGTGCACACACACGGAAAACCTTGATCCAGACTCCTAGTAACAGCATATCCTGCTTCCTGTGTACCCCCCCCACCTCCCAGAAAGTCTTTGGAGCCCCCACACTTCCTTCCCCCTAGTCCCAGGATGAGGACTCACCCACCACCACCTGGCACTCACAGCTCACCACCTGTGTCCATTTTCACTCATCTTCCCCAAAATTAAAGAAAATTAATGGGAAGGCAAAGCGCTATTAGCTTAATGGCCTTTAACACCCCGCCATCTGCCATGATGTAATTAAATAAAAAAATCAAAGGGAGCATATGGTTCCCATTATAAATAAATATTAAAATTTTGTTTCCTTGGGTAATGACTGCAGTACCTCTTGCTCCACAGGCAAACTTTATGACCACCTTCACTTGTTGCAGGGAATCGGGCTTGGCCACAGCGTGCAGGAAGGGCTGTCAGGGAGGAAACACGGGAAGGGTACAGACCTAGAGCTGGACATTCCTGCCTCGGCCCCATGGTGCCCACGTGATCTTCAGCAAGTGGCTGAGCCTCTCTGAGGCTCAGTTTCCTCATGGGCAAAACAGGACCAGTCCCATCTGGGACAGTATGAGGGGTAAGTGGATTGCTGTGTTTGAAATACATAGCACCATAATAACAGCATGATCTAATGTCTACTGAGTGCCAACTATGTGCCAGGCACTGTTCTAGATATTGCTGTTTAATCCTTACAACAACTATGGGAAAGGTCCCATTTGTTAGACATTTTACCGATGAAGAAACTGAGGCTCAGAGAGGTCAAGTCATCTGCGTAAGGTCACACAGCTAGGAGGGTGTGGAACAGGGTTCAAACCCAGGCAGTCTGGCTCCACAGCCTTCTCCCTTAACCGTATGCTAAACTTGGTCCAGAGCTTTCAACATAATGGTCATTCCCTGTTCTACCTTTGGCCACCTGGAAAAGAAAATATTTTCCCCTTCTTATGACAATATCATTTGCCCAGAGTCCGTCTCAGAAAAAGATGAAGGTTTAATGAATCATTGAAATGACTGGTGACCACCCAAGGTAGGTGTGGAGGATACATGTTGGGGGACCCAGCGAGGCATGACCCCATCCCCTGCTCCCAGGGTAGGCCCCAGTGGCCACCTACCCCAGAGCCCTGCCTGCTTGCTGGTGGGCCACAGGTGCACTCAGATACAAACCTCATCAATCAGTTCTCACCCCAGAAGGTGGAGTTGGGATTTGAGACCCTCTGTTGTCTGCTGGTCCCTTAGATTAGGAACCTGGAACCTCAAGACCTTAGAGAAAGAGCAAAAATCAATTTGTGGAATGAAGAAGTAGAAGAAAGATGAGCAGAGAGATTCCGAGACAGAGGAGCCCAGAAGCCAACCCCCCAGGGTGACAGACAGTATTAAATGACCTTACTGGGGTGCTGGGCACACAAGAAGGTGTCAACAAGTGTTAGCTACAGTTAATATTAAAAAGGCAATTGTAAACTTGAAAAGGCAGAGACCCCAGTCCAAACTCTGGGTGGGGGCCGGGCAGGGCTGAGTTGCAGGAAGGAGTGACGGAAGAGTGAATTGACAGTTGCCCCCGTCCAGCAGTTTGGTGAAAGGGGGCCCGAGACACAGATCACCCACCCTGCTGGCCTTTCCTGTCAGGCAGCTGGCAGCCCTTCTTTGAGCCCAGATGACTTTCCCTCCAAGAGGGACTTCTAAAAAGAGGCCTTAAATCCCTATCATTAAGCCATCTGGAGTCATCCTTCTCCTCCAGGGGCTGCGGTGTCTGGGTCAATTAGTGCACATGTGCAGAGAGTTCCTTAATAGTTGCTAATTGTCTGGGGGAGATAATGGATAGCTCTGCTGGGTCTGGGCAGAATGTTTACCCACAGTGGCAGACCTATGGTGGGTGGCAGAGCTGAGGGTGGAGAGTGGGAGGGAGGGGAAAGGGTGGGATGGAATGGGGTAGAATACTGCAGTAAATCACATGCAGTAAGGGTCCTAAGTATTATTTTGTGAACCTTTTGCTTTAGCTGCATGTGTGTGTGAGTGTGTGAGTGTGTGTGTGTGAATACTGGATCACGTTGCAAAATCCATTTCTCACTGAGTCCGTTACAATTATTGAACGCCCTGGTGACGGAGAGGAGAGCTATGTTAGACTGGGTGGTCACAGAAGACCCTTTGAGAGGAAGATATTTGAGCTGAGACCAGACACAGGATAAGGCAGCACTCATAGGAAGATCTGGGGCAAGGATGTCCACTAGCGGTGGGCAAGGACTGGGTGGCCTTTCAGGAATGGGATTGGCAGGTGAGGGCAGAGGGGTGAGAGGGAGCTGGGGAGTGGGCAGAGCTTGTGGATTCTGCTCACGGCTGTCCCTGGACTGCAGTGTGGCCCGCACCTGTTTACTAAAGTGTCCCATGAGGGGTTGGAGGAGGAGCCCCCTAAGGACGCTTCCTGCCCCAGGGGATTATACTTATGTCTCAGTGGCTCTTGGAGGCTGCTCTGGGGTCCAGAAATGTTTGTGGATGGACAGAGCTGAGAACAAGCCAAGGTCCAGACCCCTGGCAGTGGTGGCTCCAGAATTTCTAGGAGGCGCTTGGGGACATAATCTGACCCTCAGGGCAGACCTGGGGCTTGACTTGATGCTGCAAAGGCGCAGAGCACTTATGTGAGGTGAAAAGAACTTCTTCATCTGTATCACCGGTCGGCAAACTATGGCTGGCTTTTGTATAGCCCTCAAACCATGCATGGTTTTTATATTTCTAACGGTTATAAAGAAGGAGAAGGAGAATGAGGAGGAGGAAGCTGCAACAAGAGAATGCACGTGGTCTGCAAAGCCTATAATATTTACTATCTGGTCCTTGACAGAAAGAGTTTACCACCCCTGATACACATCAGCAATGGAGGCTGGCGGTGGAGAGAACGGGGAGAAGGCGCCATTGAGGAAGGTTACTCTGTCCATCCCCAAAGCTTAAAGGCCGCCCTGTGCTCAATCAGCACCTTCCTTAGAGTGAGTGACTAAGAGCTGGAAGGAAGCCTGGAGACCCATCTCCTAGTGACACAACTTCCTTTTATAGAAGGGGAAACTGAGGCTCAGAGAAACTCAAATGACATAACCTATGTCCATGTCAAATGCCTCATGTGGACCTGGACTACAGTAAGAGTTCAATACGTTTTAGCTATTATCATGATGATGATGATGATGATGATGATGATGATGATGATGTGATAGAATCCTAGAGTTTAAAGTGCCCTCAGGAATCAGCTAGTGTAAGTCCGAAAGTTTACAGATTTGGAGTTCAGAGAGACCAGGTCACAGAGCCAGGCCAGTGACAAGCGGTTCCAGGCCCTGGCCAGCTGCCCTGCAGGTCTCTTCCCCATGCACTCCTTGCTCCCTGCCTGCCAGCCCCCATTACCCCGGCCTCCAGCCTGAGTAATCACCACTTGCTGGCTCCATGCCGACCATGGCTGATGAAACTCTAATTCTGGAATGGTAACAGCTCCCATTAGCACCTCTTTCCCAGAAACAGGAATTTCCTACCAAGAGTTTCCCCAGCAAGAATTTCTGTCCCATCCCCAAATCACTAAGCCCAGTCTTCCTGTCCAAGCCAGTATGTGGGAGTAGGCTCTGTGCCCCCAGCTCAGCTCCGCAGATTCAAGTTCTCTTCCCGTATGGAACACCTGTGCTCTTGGTGGGGCTGGAAGCCCGACAGCAGGCTCAGAGCAGGATTAAAAGGTCGGCTCACAGCCCATTACAGTCCTTCAGTCTCTAGGCCAGCTTCCTCATCTGGCAGATGGGGAAACTGAGGCCCAAAGGGGAAGGGCCTTGCCCACAGTCATCTAGTGACCCCACCTCAGTTAGAGTCAGGCCTACTGGATCCCAGCCTTAAGCTCTGGGCAAGAGCTTCCCCCTGGGAAAGAAGAAAACTAGGAAAACTCCTATTTATTGCACCTCTGCTAGGTTAGAGACCCTTCCACTTATTTGCATTGTGTCATTGACTCTTCCCAATGACCCTGTTTGGCAGGTTAGCTTTATTCTCACCTTACAAGTGAGGCAGCTGAGGCCCAGAGAGGTCAAGAGACTTGTTGGAGGACAGAGATGGTGAGCGGCAGAGCAAGATTCGAACCTAGGTCGGTCCAACTCCAGACCCTTAATCATAATCTCTACGGGACATCGCCTTCTGCTACAGTGCCGTTCTCTGACCTGTGACTTTGGGGTCTCTTGCATCAGAAGGACCAATGGGGCTGTTCAGAGCCCCTCCCCTTCAAGTCCTCAGAGCCAGCCCTTTCTCTTCTATGTGCTCAGAGTCAGTGAAGCAAGTCTGTGCCCTCTTGAGGCACCTCAAGTGGGAATGAGGGAATAAGCCCCTTCTAGCAGCGCAGGAGTCCCCAGGCCCCTGCAGCAGCTTCCCCACATCTTCAGTGGTCCAAGGATTTCCTCCAGCATCCATCAGACAGCCATTCCCTCCCACAAGGACAATCACCGCCAGAAACCAACTGACACTTCAGGCTCTAGACAGGCCATCACAGCATGGAAAAGGTGACGTGAAACCACATGGGCACATGCGACAAGTACATGCCACACACTCAGCATGCATGAACACAGGCCCCCATGCCTGCCACCACCTGCCCCCCAACAAACACATTTACATATTCATCCATCCTACTTACAACACAAGGCAAGAATCCTTAACCCCACTTCACAAATGAGAAAAAGCAGAGACCATGTGACTTGCCAAAAAGTAAATCCAGAAACTAAATCTTCTAGGTCTGAGCAAACATGGTTTCTTCATCACCCTGGACCGTCAAAACAATAAACTAGCACATGTCTTTAAATGTCTAGACCAGGGTTTTTCAACCTCAGCCCCAGTGTCATTTTGTATGGAATAATTCTTTGTGGTAGGGGGTGGGTAGTCCATTGTCAGATGTTTAGCAACATCCGTGGCCTCTACCCAATAGATGCCAGTAGACACCCCCCAAGTTGCGACAGCCGAAAACGTCACAACTTGTGAATAAATAAACATCACCCTTGTGAATAAACAGAAGAGTGGGCCAGAACCCAGCTCTTAAATTTCAGAGCCATCTGACTCAAGATCTACAAAGTTTTCGTCTAAGAATCTAGAGCTTGATTCTAAGGTTTTCTTCTAGCACGCTATCATAGGATTCTATTATAAAGTTCCATGCTAGATTCCTGCCTTCTAGAATTCTATGCTGGAATGCTAGGTCAGGTTCAATATTGGAAATTCTGAAATTCTCTTCTAAGCCCCTAAGATTAGAATTTCAAGGTTGAAATTCTCGCTGGGAGACAGCCATGCCTCGCTGCCTTCCAGTGGCCAAGGAGAATGACATACTCATGAATTATATATTCCGAGTCATCTCTAAATTGCTCGGCAATTACAGAACACCAAGGGTCAGGTGCCAGGGGGCAAGAACCTCCCCTGCAGCGAAGAAAAACAGCTGGATGGAAACACACCAATAAAATAAAAATGTTTTCTCTTAGGGGTGGGTTTAGGAGTGATTTTTTGCATGTGTATCATTTTACTTATCTGTATTTTTTAAAAAAACGTATCCACCATTAGTGTAGCTTAAAGAGAGAGAGAGAAAGAGCGGGTTTTGGTGACAATTAGACCTGGATTCAAATCTTGGCTTCATCACTTAACCAGCACTGGGAACTTGAGGAAGTCGCTCAGTCTTATGTGACTTAAGGAGAATAAGGGAACCTGCTGCACTGGGGTAACAGGTGGGGCATATAAACTGCTTAGCTCGGGCCATGCACTCCCAGGCCCCAGCACAAGCCCAGCTATTGTTTCCTTGTTTGAATCAATGCAGCCAACATGACAGGTCAGAAAGCAGGAGTGAAGGAAGGCGTGGAGTTCCCCTGGGCCCCAGGCCAGCTCAAGTCCAGCCACTTAATAACTCAAGGCCACACCTCCAGCTTCCCGTCTTAGAAAATGGGCACCGCCATGCCACCGTTCCAGGCGCCCACCAGGTGTCTGGCACCAGCAGGCAGGTCCCTCGCTATTATCCCACCCCAGAGGGCTGACAAGCTCCAAGTGGAGGCGGGGGGGTGGGGGTTGGGGGCAGAGTTAGAACCGGAGGCCGATTTGTGATTCCTTTGAAAGAAAGTCCTCGCCAGCCTCCACACTGATAGGTTGTTGCTGTCGCCGTGTATTTAAATGTAGATGAGCACCCCACACCCAAACGCACAGCCACCCACGCACCCCAGGAATAACTCCAGCCGGGCAGCAAGGAGGAAGGTCTGTCTCTGCTGCATCCAGGGGGCGGCAGCGGAAGCTGGTGGGACTACCGCAGCTGCAGCAAGTCAGGTCCCTTCTATGCAGGACGCTCCCTGTTCGGAGCACTGGACAGGGAGTCAGGGCACTGGGACGGCTACCTGGCAAGGCCAGTAAAATGAGGGGGGATGGACTAGGTGGCCACAGAGCTTCCTGGGTTCAACCCAGACTCGCCTATGGACAGGCTGGGTGTCCTGGGTCAGAGATGCAACCTCTCTGAGCTGGGGTTTCCTCGCCTGTCAACGAAGTGGTGGCAGGGCCAGCTTCGTGGGCAGGAGGCCTGTGCAATGCTGGGGGCCCCGTGCACGGAAGGGCCCTGTGCCTGGCTTAATGCTCTGCTGTGGCCATCTGGAGAGTCTTAATAATTATGTAGTTGGTCCAGGAGGGCTGTGAGCATTGAAAGAGGCTAGTGACTGTGAACGCCCCAGCCCCCGCGCCTTTTGGGGACTCAAGCAGTGGCTCTCTCACTTCCTTCCTCCTCCTGCCCCACCTGTCACCGCATTCCATGACTGTGTGGCCTGGGGTAAGTGGGTTACCTTCTCTGTGCCTCCAGTTTCTTCTTTGTTGAAAAATAAATACACAAATTGCCTTAAAATTTCTTCTGGTTCCTACTTACTGACACCCCCCCCATATACAAAATACAATTCCCTCATTCCTTTATTCATTCATTCATTCAACATTCACTGAGCACTAGCCACAGGCCTGACCTGAACCAGGGGATCTGTCTAAGGAGAGATTATTCTGAACAAACTGCACAAATTCATCACTGTGGGAAACATCTTTCTCCCTCAATTCAAGAGACCTGTGTACCAGTCTAGGGGGCCACCATGCTTCTATTTCTTCATTCAACAAACACGTATTGAGTACCTATTGTATGCCAGGTGCTGTGGATAAAACCCTTGAAGAAGATGTGGCCCCTGCCCTCAGGAAGATAAAGAGCTTATTTTTTTAGCTTTTGAATGTGTTAGAGTCTGTATTGGTTTCAAGCATTAGCAATTACAATCTCACTTATTGAACTTCCAGAAACTTGAAGCATACAATTTCTAATGTTCACAATGACCCTGCAAGGTGAGTGTTATTCTTCCTAGTATTCAGATGAGAAACTGAGGCTCAGAGAGGTCAAATAACTTGCTCAAGGCTGCACAGCTCGTAAGTGGCAGGGCTGGAAGTTCAATCCAGGGTTGTATGGCTCCAAAGGGCTTTTGGTAACACCACTGCCTCTTGGGTAGAAGTTTTACCTTCTCAAAGGGAAAGTGAGCGCCTCAGAGCTGGTAATCCTGATTTAGAGTGTCCCCTCTGTCTCCTTGACTGGCTATCTTTTTTTTTTTTTAAGGAGGTACTAGGGATTGAACCCAGGGGCTTGTACATGAGAAGAAGGTGCTCAGCCACTGAGCTACATCCACTCTCCTTTACTGGCTATCTTTACTTGACCCATAGCTCTAGCCACAGCATCTTCCAGAAAGACCTGGTTAACTGTCTAGAGCACACCTTTCCCGAAGGAATTCCAACTGCAAATGCCAGCCCTGCCAGACAAAGAGGAGACATTTTCTGTATCCCTCACAGAGCAAGTTGATCCCTGAAGTCTCTGGAATCAGAGAGAGGAGAGCTTTCAAGGCCAGAGAAAGCCATTCGCCATTAGTCACTTGGGGCTGAAGTTTTATGTTCCATCTGGGATCTGACTTGGCCTTTTGATGTGATTCGTTTAGGCAATTCACTGCCACCTTGTGTAAGGTGGTGGTTTTCAAATTGGAGGGTACATGGGACCCCCCGGAGGACTTGTCAAAACACAGACGCAGTGTGCCGCACCCAGAGTTCCTGATCAGCAGGTCTTGGCTGGGGTCTGAGCATCTGCATTTCTAACAGGCTCCCAGCTGATCAAGCTGCTGCAGGTCTGGGATCAGACTTTTAAAACTTCCAGGCTAGACAGTTAAATCAGCCCATGGCAGGCGATTACAGGAGATGGGGGGAAATCAGGAATCAAGGCAGCCCCCGGAATCAGGCAGACTGACCACAATTTAAACCCCTTTCTGGTCCTCAGTTTCCATGTTAAGTGAGCAGTACCTCCCTCAGTTCTGTAGGGATACCTTATAACCCTGATGATGAACTAGCACTCAGCCGGTGTTTCCTGGGTGCCAGGTGCTCTGTGGAGCACATCAGGTTTTACCTTTTTTTATTTAATGAGGGATGATTACATATGACAAACATGGAGCCAGGATTTGAACCAAGGAAGTGTAGCGCTACTCATTATACCTACTGCTTTCAAAAAACACAGTAAGTGCCCAATGAATATAATCATGGTGACTTCTAATGAGCAATAAGCTCGAACTATGGGCTGGGCCTCTACTTACAAATGACTTCATCAGACCCTCACATCCATCCTAAGTGGTCAAGACTAATTAACACAGTCCCTCTTTCACAGAGGAGGAAACTGAGGCTCAGAATTGTTGCGACCCTCTTCTGAGGCCAGAGGGCTGGTGAGTGGAAGAGCTGTGATGGAATGTGGCTGCTGACAGTCGATGTTCCTAAACACTGAAGCCGGCTGCATCTTGCCAGGCTGCTAAGTGGGGCGCCAGGACGGTGGAACTCAATGTCCTGTGCTTTAATTAAAACCACAATGAGATATCACGACCCTCGCCCCCCCCCCCCCCGAAAGACTCCAGTCGAAACCCACCAATTCTAAGTGCTGACAAGGATGTGGAGTGACTGAAACACTCACACATCAATGGTGGGGCTACAAAATGGTGCAGCCACTTTGGAAAGAATACACTCACCATCTGACCCAGCAACCTCACGCCTCGTAATTTATCCAAGAGAAAAAACAACCCATTTTGGCACAGAAGCCTGTATGCGAATGTTTATAGCACTTTATTTATAAT
The DNA here is from genome assembly GCA_026826555.1 of Tolypeutes matacus. Lineage (NCBI taxonomy): Eukaryota > Metazoa > Chordata > Mammalia > Cingulata > Chlamyphoridae > Tolypeutes > Tolypeutes matacus. The sequence continues at coordinate 348,231 of JAKSZT010053817.1, read as the reverse complement.
CATCCAAAGCAAAACCACCCAGGTTCCTGGACAAACTGTGGTGCATCCATTCAATGTAGTATTACTAAGCCAACAAAAGGGACAAACTATTGATATACAAGGTGGAACTAATGGCTCTTAAAGGCATTATGCTGAGTGAAAGAAGTCAGATCCAAAGGGCTATATGCTGTAATAGTCCATTTATATGATGTATTAGTCAGGGTTCTCTAGGGAAACAGAACTGACAGGAGATATCTGTAAATAGTATGAGATTTTTAAAAATCATCTCATGTGACCATGGGGATGCACAAGTCCAGATTCCGTAGGGCAGGCTGCAAGCCAGGGACTCTGATGAAGATCCTCGATGATTCCCCAGGAGACGCTGTCTGTCTGAAGTAAAGATGGGATTCTCTCTCTGAATGCTGAAATCACTTCTCCTTTTAAGGCCTTCAGCTGATTGGATGAGCTGTTGCTCATTGCTGATGGCACTCTTCTCAGTTGGCAGCAGATGTAACCAGACATCTATGCAATCAACTCACTGATGATTAAAGTCCATGAAATCTTGTATTACCGTCAACCCAGTGCTTGTTTGACCCAACAACTGGGCACCATTACCTGGACAAGTTGACACATTAGCCTAACCATCACAGTCCACTCCTTGTCAACCTGGCAGCCATACACATCACCTTAACCGGTACTTAACTGCTAAATAAAAACAATAACTATATCTGCCTAACAATCCTCAATTATCCTGTGTACAACTGGAAGTGCACTAAATCCCTTCAGAATAGGGTACAAGTCCTTGGGTAATATTCACTTTTAAACTTGACATCCTTAAATACTACAACATGAAACTAAAACAATGTATGTCATCTGATAAGGGGAAAGGTTAGGGAAGAAAACAAACATATGTGTTTTATGTACATATACAAACATACTCAAAACAAAACATGGAAGAAATATTCATGACTATTATAGTCCTCATTTCTGCTACTGGTCACGTGGTTGAAGTTCATATTTATCACTACCTTCTTCCATTACCCACTCCATGTTCCCTTTACCCTCAGCAAGCACCTCAGCTGACCTTGGTCCTTTGCCTGGTGGGGTGACCCAAACCTTCATTCCTGAAGATTCTGGGCCACTGTAAGTCCTGCCTGGATTGAGTTGTTGCAATTTTCCATTGACTTTAATCATAGGGCACGGTAGTAATAAGAGATGCCCTAGGGGATCTCCTGTATTCCAGGCAAACTCTTCTTTACCACCAATGTGTAGGTGCAGTCCTATTTCCCCTTGATAGTCAAGATCAATCACCCCAGTCAGTACAGTAATTCCCTTTTTTGTCTGTTGATTCAGAGGCATGAGGAGCCCAAAATGGCCAGGTAGCAGTCTTAACTTCCAATTCAATGGAATTGTTGTGATCCCTGGTGGAATCACTCCTCCTCTTGGAACTAAGACCTGTAGATCAGCAGAACTTAAGGTTGCAGGGACAGGAAGCAAAACTTTCTCTAGTGGGTCACTAGGGGTAATAGTGTCACTCCCACTTCCACCCCTTGGTTCCTGGACGCATGAATCCTAGTTATGGGAGAAACAGCACCATAGAGTGGACGCTGATTTAGAGCATACACAGCCTCCTGGAGAACATTGCCCCAGCTCTGCAAGGTATTGCCACCTACATGGTGCTGTAATTGAGTCTCCAAAAGGCCATTCCACTGTTCTATCAATCCAGCTGCTTCAGGATGATGGGGAACGTGGTTAAGACCAGTGAATTCCATAAGCACGTCAGAAGCAATGCTTTGCGCAATATCATGGTGGTGGATAAGATGTTCAGTAAATCCATGGATGGTAGTTTTGGAAGAAGCATTGCATGCAGGGAAGGCAAACCCATATCCAGAAGATGTGTCTATTCCAGTTAGAACAAATCTCTGCCGCTTCCATGATGGAAGTGGTCCAATGTAATCAACTTGCCACCAGGTAGCAGGCTAATCACCCTGGGGAATGGTGCCATATCAGCGCCTGAGTGTGGGTCTCTGCTGTTGGCAAATTGGGTGACTCTGCAGTGGCTGCAGCCAAGTCGGACTCGTCCATGTTGCTAAGCCCATGCATAACCTCCATGCTTACCTCCATGGCCACTTTGTTCATGAGTCCATTGGGCAATGACAGGAGTGGCCAGGGAAAGAGGCTGACAGCTATCACAGACCGGGTCATCCTATCCACTTGATTAAAATCTTCCTCGGCTGAAGTCACCCTCTGGTTAGCATTCACGTGGAACACAAATATTTTCGTTTTTTTGGACCACTCAGAAAGGTCTATCCACTTCTTCCCCAGACCTCTTTGTTACCAATTTTCCAAACATGTTCCTTCAAAGTTCCTGAACATTCAGCCAAACCATTAGCAACAACCCATGAATCAGTGTACAAATGCACCTCTGGCTATTTCTCCTTCTAAGCAAAATGAACAACCAAGTGCACTGCTCGAAGTTCTGCCCATTGGGAGGATTCCCCCTTACCACTGTCCTTCAGGGACATTACAAGAAAGAGGCTGCAATGCTGCAGCTGTCCACTTTCAGGTCGTACCTGTATAGCATGCAGAACCATCTGTAAACCAGTCCTGAGTTTTCTCATCCTCGGTCAACTGGTTTTAAGGAACTCTCCCAAGAGGCCATAGCTGTGTGCTGGGAAAGAGAAGGTAATGTGACAGGAGTGGTGACCATGGGCATGTGGGCCACTTTCTCATGTAACTACTTATGCCTTCAGGACCTGTTTGTGCCCTATCTCGTATATACCACTTCCACTTTATTATAGAGTGCTGCTGTGCACGCCCAACTTTATAGTTTGGCTGGTCAGACAATAGCCAGCTCATGATAGCCAACTCAGGTCTCATGGTAACTTGGTGGCCATGTTTAAGTGTTCATTCTCTACTAAGGCCTAGTAGCAGGCCAAAAGCTGTTTCTCAAAAGGAGAGTAGTTATCTGCAGAGTTTGGCAGGGTTTTGCTCCAAAATCCTAAGGGTCTGTGTTGTAATTCTCCTATAGGGGCCTGTCAAAGGCTCCAGAAGGCATCTCTATTTGCCACTGACAATTTCAGCAACACTGGATCTGCTGGATCATATGGCCCAAGTGGCAGAGCAGCTTGCACAGCAGCCTGGACCTGTTGCAAAGTCTCCTCTTGTTCCAGTCCCCACTCAAAACTAGCAGCTTTTCTGGCCACTTTGTAAATGGGCTGGAGTAGCACACCCAAATGAGGAATATGCTGTCTCCAAAATCTAAAGAGGCCAACTAAGCATTGTGCCTCTTTTTATTGTCATATGAGGGGACAGATACAACAGCTTAACCTTCACTTTAGAAGGGATATCTCAACATGCCCCACACCACTAAACACCTAGAAATTTCACTGAGGTGGAAGTTCCCTGTATTTTTGTTGAATTTATCTCCCCTCTTCTCTCACGCAAATGCCTTAGCAGTAAGTCTAGAGCAGTTGCTATTTCTTGCTCACTAGATCCAATCAGCATGGCATGATCAATATAATGGGCCAGTGTGATGGTTTGTGGGAGGGAGAGACAATCAAGGTCTCTGCGGACAATAATTATGACATAGGACTGGAGAGTTAATATACCCCTGGGGTAGGACAGTGAAGGTATATTGCTGGCCTTGCCAGATGAAAGCAAACTGTTTATGGTGGTCCTTATTAACCACAATTGAGGAAAAAAGCATTTGCCAGAACAAGAGCTGCATACCAGGTACCAGGGGATGTGTTGATTTGCTCAAGCAATGATACCATACCTGGGACAGCAGCTGCGATTGGAGTCACCACCTGGTAAAGTTTACAATAATCCACTCTCATCCTCCAAGAACTATATATTTTCTGCACAGGGCAAATAGGAGAGTTGAATGGGGATATGGTGGGAATCACCACCCCTGCATCCTTCAAATCCTTGATAGTGGCACTGATCTCTGCAATCCCTCCAGGAATCCGGTATTGCTTTTGATTTACTATTTTGCTAGGTGGAGGCACTTCTAGTGGCTTCTACTTGGTCTTTTCTAACGTAATAGCCCTCACGCCACAAGTCAGGGAACCAATGTGGGGATTCTGCCAGTTGTTAAGTATGTTTATTCCAAATATGAATTCTAGAACTGGGGAAATAACTACAGAATGGGTCTGCAGACCCACTAGGCCCACTGTGAGAAGGACTTGAACTAAAACTCCATTGATCACCTGATCTCCATAAGTCCCTACTCTGACACATGGACCATAGTGACATTTTGGGTCTTCTGGAATTGTCACTTCTGAGCCAGTGTCTAATAATCCCCAAAATGTCTGATCATTTCCTTTTCCCCAGTGCATAGTTACTCTAGTAAAAGGCTATAGGTTTCTTTGGGAAAAGCTGGGAGGAAGAATAACTATAAATTTTTGACAGTGTTTAATAGGATCCTTCCCCAAGGGAACCTGGCCTTCCCCTCATTCAAGGGGCTCTGGGTCTGGGAATTGATTAAGAGGCCCTGGCTCTTTGTTTTCGTAATTCAAGATAGGCTTTTGTTCACTAGACCTAGAACACTTCTGCTTATACAGATTAAGTAGGAATTTAGTAGGCTGCTCATCTATTTCACTTCTAGGTAACCCATGATGTATTAGCCAACACCATAGTTCTATGACTCAGACTCTTTCGATTGCTGCTTTTTCATTGTGGTATCCATGCCCACCTTGTCTGTGGCGATTAAGTGCTGCCATTTGGCTTCGCCAGCCCTGGATCCAATCATCCCCATAGTGTTTAGGCTCCTAGTTCCATGACAGCAGTTCCCACAGTAATCTATGACCTACAGGGAAAAGTAACCACAGAGCTCTTCAGGGAAGATGGAATTAGTCTCACAAATTTATTCCTCATAGTCCTGATGAAAGGTGTGACCTCTGGACATTCCTAGAGTGGGTGGGCAGGTCTTAAATTAGGTAAATTGATTCTAACATTCCAATCTCTCTAAGCCTTTGGATCCCATCATCTACAGTATACCAGGGCAATTCTGGCATCTCAACCTCAAACTGTTGGTGATCTTTTGGTCCGTGTTTCAGCCAGCCACCCAAACAAACTGTTAAGAGCCCTTTCTAACCCCTTGAGCTACAACACTGAATCCAGAATCTGCTTAGTGGGCCCATATCAATAAATTCAGCCTGATCCAACTTTATACTTCTTCCACCATTAACCCGTATCCTTAATATACATTCCCATATATATTCTCCTAATTTCTGTCTATAAATTGGAAAACTCATGCAGTTCTTTTGGAGTAGAGTATAGATGCTCATGGATCACATTTTGTACTTCACTTTTGGGGGCTTGTTGTGACTTTTGTCTAGTTATAGGTCTGGAAGAGAAGAGGGGTGGTGGGGGTGGGTAAGGAGAAACATTAGAAACGTCTTATAAGCCAAGTACCTCAGGACATTCCATTACAGTTTCATCTGGTGAAACAGGATTAATCTCTTCAGGTGGAGGTTGGATGGTGGACTCCTCAGGGCAGGGTGGAGGTCTGGACTCCTTGGGGCAGGCTGGAGGTTGGGTGGTACAGGCTTGACATTGGGTGGCTATCTCCTCCTGGCAGCTCATTACAGGTTTATCTGGCAAAGACTCAGCAGAGTTTAGGGCTTCAATGTCCGCACTGCCATAATCATCAACCCATATGTCTCCATTCCAATCCTCAGGGTTCTACTCCTTTCCACTCAATGCCCTCACTTTAACAGCAGACACCCTGCAAGGTTGAGATTTTAGTTTCCATTGTAACTCTACTACTTACACAATGAGACTCTGAGTCTGGTTTTCAGAGATTTCAAGTCTGGGGCTACACGAAATAAGATTTTCTTTCAGGGCACACATAGAAACTTTCACATCATTCATGCGGCACTTAAGTTGCAAATTTGAAATCTTCAGGTCATTCTTTTCTTTTGTAACTGTGTCCAGCATATTTAGGAACAGCCAGCCAACATCACTGTACCTTTTAACTGTGCAAAATTCTGTTAAGATGTTAAAAACACTCTTACCCAGAGCCTTTCCTCTTATAAGCATGGAAGTGGTTGCATCCATTGGTGATATTTTGTGTATCTCTATTGCCAATTCTTGCCATGGACTGTCAGTGGCCTCTTGATTATTGGAAACAGAGTCATTAGTGCCCTTGAATCTAATCAGGATAGAGAGTCAATTGCAAAAATCCCAGAACCAATTCAGAAATCCTGTTTTTAAGATTCTGTTTCTCAAGAACCACTCCCGGTACTAAGCTGTATTAGTCAGGTTTCTCTAGGGAAACAGAATAAACAGGAGATATTTGTAAATAGTATGAGATTTTATAAAATTGTCTCATGCGACTGTGGGGATGCACAAGTCCAAATTCCAGTGCAGGCTGCAAGCCAGGAACTCCGATGAAGTTCTTCGATGAATTCCCTAGGAGATGCTGGCTATCTGAAGTAGAGATGGGAATTCTCTCTCTGAATGCTGAAATCTTTATTCTTTTAAGGACTTCAACTGATTGGATGAGATGTCACTCATTGCTGATGGCAATCTCCTCAGTTGACTGTAGATGTAATCAACCACCTATGCAATCAACTCACTGATGATTAAAGTCCATGAAATGTTCCTTTATTACAATTAACCAAGTGCTTGCTTGATAAAACAACTGGGCACTTTACCTAGCCTAGTTGACACATGAGCCTAACCATCACACATGACATTCTAGAAAAGGCAAAATTAAAACAGATCGGGGTTGCCAGGGGCTAAGGTGAGGTGAGGGGATGTCTACAGAGGGACAGAGAGGAATTTTTGAGGGTGATAGGGCTTTTCTATATCTTGCCTCTGGTGGTGGTTACACAACTGTATGCATTTGTCAAAACTTGCAGAACTACAAACTAAAACAGGGATTTTACTGTAGGTAAATTATATTAAATTAAAAAGCATTAAAAAAAAAAAAAAAAAAACCAACACTGCTTTTCCCTGCTGTGCTGTCTGCTTACTCGAAGGAAGGGATGCTTCTAAGAGGATCAACACCTGCTCACAGCTCATCTCCAGCCCCCGAGATGTTCACCTGGAGGGAAGGGATGGCTCAGTCAGGGCAGAAATGACTCGCAGAGCACCTGGGTCCCCACGTGACCCCCCACCCCCACCCCACAGGCACTCTGCCCTCTCTGCTCTGGGAGCAGGAACAGGAACAGGAACATTCCGGGATTGTTTTTGCTTTGAGAAGTTTCAGCCACAGGGTTTTCTCTCCACAGGCAGCTGCCACCCCCTGCTGTGTTTACATAAAAACACATTTGCAAAGGGTTTTGTTTTTACATTTGCCTGGGCCTGGGTTCCATTAAACGTGAGGAGGCTTGATTATCTGGCTGGAAACAGCTGATGGGAGAAGTAGGCTGAAGGCCAGGTGATGCAGGCTGGTGCTTCCGCCCAGTAACACAGACCTCTGGAGTCTCAAAGCAGATGGCCACCAAAGTGCTCACAAGCACTCAGTTACGCCTGTACCAGCAACGCTCAACCTCAGCACTTCTGACGTTAGGGACAGTTGACCCTTTGCTGGGAGCGGACTGTTCCGTGTGTTGCAGGATGTTCAGAAGCATCTGGGGCCTCTACCCGCCAGCAACAATGAAAAACATCCCTAGACACTGCGCAATGTCTCCTGGGGGGCACGATCACCCAGGTTAAGAATGCCTGGCACATGTGGAGATACACACATGCAAGCTCAGCTTAGCATCCCCCTGCCCCCCAAGACCACCATCAGCTGGTGGGCTCTTCACTTGAAGAGAAAGGCTCTGAACACATTGCTGGCACATTCACATTTTAGAGGCTCAAAGACATTTTGGGGAATGAGCAAGCCCTGGCAGTGGGAGTGACACCAATGGTCACTCACTGCCTTGAGTGTTAGGAGGACAATGTCCAGCAAGTGTATCAAACATGTTTGCATCACCTCCCTGAATCCTTCCAGCAGCTCTAGGTGTGAGATTCCTGATGATTCCCATTTCACAGATGAGGAAACTGAGGCATGCAGCTGGTAGGTGGTAGAGCTGGAGTTTGTACCTAGAAATATCTGATGCTAGAGCCCAGTCTCCCAATTAGAACTCTCTAAGGCAGCTGCAGCCTTAAACGCATTTTAAAGATGGAGAATAAATAGATCCAGGCACGTGGGGAGCGGATGGGGGAGAAAAACAGAAAACGTGCCAAGATTAATACAGTTAGGTGTGTGGACTCTGGTGCAAGACAGACCAAATCCTGCTCTGCCGCCTCCCAGCTCTGTGACCTTGGGCAAGTGACTGGGCCGCGGTTTCCTCATCTGTAAAATGGGGGTAGTGATAATATTACAGCACAGGGCTTTTGTGAAGATTAGAGGAGATGATGCTGCAAAGTGCTTAGCGGAGCCTGGAAAACAGCCCAAGCTCAATAAATACTGGTTGGATGAAAGCACATAATTGGGTATGGGGAGAATGGGCCCAGCCTAGGTGGAAACCAGAGACGGGTGAGTTTATGTCCTGTCACCTGGCAAGGCAAAGGTGTTTGCATCCCAGGCAGTCCCCACCACCCACACACATACACTCACTCATAAATACACACCCACAACACTCCTAGTCACACACGTGCACTCATACATGCACACTCACATGCATACACATACTTTCTCACACACACTCTCACACATATACATACACACTTATATACACACATATGCTCTCACACTCCCTGTCTCTCACACACACTCACACACACAGACACTCACATATATTCTTTCTCACACATGCGCACACACGCACACACACACACACACACAGCTAGGAGCTGGCTGTCCTCAATGGCCTCCTGTCCCCCAGTTGGACCAAATGAAAGCTCCCTATGTGTAATGACCAATGACAGGCCACCATCGGTGGCTAAAAGGCACATTCAAGCCCCTTCACCATAGTTTTTGGAAGGATGCCGTCACTCTGGAAACTGCTGCGCCTAATCTTGCATCCTCAAACCCTTCCCAAAAGACACATTGAATGGCCGGCCCAGCAGCCCACAGGCCAGGGTGGCCGACTTTGGCCTGACCTCAGCTGAGGCTGCCCTTGTGAGAACTATCAAGACACCCCACCCGCCCTCCCAGGCCTGGCTAAGGGACGGACCAAGGGGGAAGCCTCCCAGCCATTGGCCATTGGCCATCAAAGGCTTCGCTTCTCCACGTTGATTCAGGAGCATCCATATCTCCTGCTGAGCAGCTGAAGAGCTTTTTGGAGCTTCTTTTCAACTGATAACAGTAATTTGCAAGAGCTCACAATGAACGGAGCAGATGGACTGGCACAGTTGAGCCACAGCCGGCCTTTCTCACAGGCCAGAACGTGTGGGGCCACATTGAGACTCAGCAGCTGCTACCGGCTGGTGGAAGGGTCTGAGCTGGAGACAGGAGGAGAGCACGCCTGGGACAAGCTGAGGCTTTTCAGCACAAAGCAGCAGTAAGAGTGTCATCTGGCAGTGAATTCTGCCTCTGCCACGGGGAGCTGTGTGACTACAGACAAGTGACTTAGCCTCTCTAATCCTGTTTCCTCATCTTTAAATGGGGATAATAGGAGGACTGTTGTGATCATCTGGGGCAGTGATCCGGAGTGATGACACAGTGGTCTTGAGCCCACACTCAGCAGCCAGATGACCTGGTTCAAAACCAGGTTCTGCCCCTAACTAGGTGCCACTTGCTGTGTGTCCTTGAGTAAGTTCCCTAACCTCTCTGGTCACCCATACCTCTCTCTCTAAGAGGAACTTGAAAGAGACTGTGGTCTACCCTCCCCCTCCCGTATTTCCAGATTCTCAGAGGTCCCTGAAGAGGTTTTAGCTCCATTGAGGTAGCCGATGTCAACAATCCTAACAGCCTTTGCTGTTGGAATGCCCACTTGCTGCCGGGCATTGTCGTCAGCGCTGTCCACATCTCCTCTTGTTTACCTGCAAAGAACTCCATGCATCGGGTACTCTTATCACCTCCATTTTGCAGGCAAGGAAACTGAGGCCCAGAGAGGGAAGTGACTTGCCCAAGATCACACCCCTGATTAGGGGCTGAGCTGCTATTTGCATTCAGGTCTGTTTGATTCCTAAGTCAGCTATTAAATCGCCTCCATTGACTGTAAGCTCTAGAGCAGCGCTGACTAGAAGAAATATAATGCAAGCCACAGGCGCAATTTAAAATTTTCTAGTAGCCTCATTAAAAAAAAGTAAAAAAAGGCCTCCCTCCTCCCACCCCCCATAGTGCTCCTGGGCCTGCAGATCTGTGGTGAGCCGCGGACGCTGGTCTCTGTTCTGCAAGATGGGGTTTGTTAAAGTTGTCGAGAATGAGGCCTATTTCAAGAGATACCAAGTGAAATTTAGAAGACAACGAGACAGTAAAACTCATTACTATGCTCAGAAACGCTTGGCAATCCCGGATAAAAATAGGTACAACACCCCCAATACAGGATGATAGTTCGTGTAACTAACAGGGATCTCATCTGTCAGATTGCTTACGCCCATGCAGAAGGGGATATGATAGTCTGCGCAGCTGATGCTCACGAACTCCCCAAGCATGGTGTGGAGGTTGGCCTGACAAATCATGCTGCAGCGACCTGCACTGGCCTGCTGCTGGCCGCAGGCTGCTCAACAGGTTTGGCATGGACAAGATCCATGAAGGCCAAGTGGAAGTAACCAGAGAGAAATACAGTGTGGACAGGATTGATGGTCAACCTGGTGGCTTCACCAGACCTACCAGTGGAAATAAAGCTTTGGGGGCTCTGAAGGGAGCTGTGGATGGAGGCTTGTCTATCCCTCCCAGTACCAAACGATTCCCCAGTTATGATTCAGCAAGCAAGGCATTCGATGCAGAAGCTCAGTGGAAGCACATCCTGGGTCAGAACGCTGCAGATTAGATACGTTACCTGGTGGAGGAAGATGAAGAGGCTTTCAAGAATCAATTCTCTCAATACATAAAGAACCATGTAACACCAGGCATGGTGGAGGAGAGGTACAAGAAAGCTCATGCTGCCAGATGAGGGAACCCAGTCTACAAGATAAAGCCTAAGAAAGAAGTTAAAAAGAAGAGGTGGAACCATCCTGAAATGTCTCCTGCCCAGAAGAAAGATTGGGTAGCTCAGAAGAAGGCAAGTTTCCTTAGAGGTCAGGAGTGGGCTGCTGAGAGCTAAACCAAAGCACAATTTTCTATGAAGATTTTTCAGATGAAGACAATAGATTTATTAAGCTGCTAAAAAAAAAAAAAAAAAAAAAAAGCAAAAAGAAACAGGTGAAATTCATTTTAGTAATACATTGAATGCACCTTAATATATCTAAAATATTGTCATTTCAGCATGAACTCAATATAAAACATTATCAGTAAGATATTTTGAACTCTTCTTTTCATGCCAAGTCTTTGAAATCTGTATTTTGTACTTAGAGTACTTCTCGACTTGAACTGGCCACATTTCAAATAGCCACATGTGGCCAGGGCTACCATAGTGGCAGGTGTAGCTCTAGAGATCTGGATATCCACGTGCAGAGCTGGAAAAATATCCAGATTCTTCTGACTCTCAATCAGGAAGCATCACCGCTGCCACTCCATGGCCTCGTTCTGTTGGAGCTGAGGGAGCTGAGCCACTTATGTGTCTGGCAGCCAGATGAGTCCAGTCACCAGGTGACCTCATACCACGAGCACAGGAGCTCCAGGCTCTTCCTGTCCTGTGGGCGGCTCCCAGAACCCTGAGGGGGCTGACTGAGCCCAGCTTGCTCTGGAGCTAATCTGGGCTTGAGTGGACCTCGAAGCCCAGTCTTAGCCAGGGGACCCTGGTGGACCAGAAATGGCCCTGCTGAGACGACTAAATTAGCTTCTTCAAGCTGACAGACAGTGGAGTGAGAGTCCATGTCTGCCTCTGAACCCCAGCTCAGTCCTTCCTAGCTGGGAGAACTTGGGCAAGCCTCTATCTACTGCCTAGTGAAATCGGGGTCATAGCAAGACCTCCTTCTTCACAGGGCTGCCAGGAGGATGGAATGAAGAACTATAAGCACCCCTTTTACCTGTTGAGCATTCCCGTCATGCCAGACATTGGCTGAACATGTTACAGAGAAGTACTATTTTTTATCCCCATTTTATAGATAGAGAGACTGAGGCTCTGAGAGATGAAATAACTCACCCAGCACCATACAACTTGCCAGGGGAGGGTTCAACCATCCTAGAGCCTTTCCCACAGGGTGGCTGTGAAGATAATTAAATAAATTAAATGAAAGCGCTTTGAACTATGCTGGGCACACAGTGTGCGCTCTGTGGATTTTTACTCCCATCATAAGTATCGACATTGACATTATCAGCATTGTCATCGTCATCATCTTTGTCATCATCATCAATGTCATCATCGTATTCTGCCTCCCTGTGGGCTTTGCAAGCACAAAGCACAGTGCTGGGCCCAGTTTTGCTGAGCCGACCTTGAGCAAGTTTCGTAAACTTCTCAAGCAATAAATTATGTTAAACTCAACCCATTATGCAGAAATAAAGGTCGGGCTGAAAGATGATTCTTGTTTGGAACACATGTGGCACACACAAGTACACACAAGCACACACACAACTACACCCTGGAGGTTTTCTTTGGCCAAGGTACACAGCCGGCACACAGCTTTGAGAATGCCTATGCGGCAAGAAAAATAAGTTACACACTATAGGTCTTGGAGAGTTTATATTTTTCCTTCCCAGTCCAAGAAGGCTCAGGGAGCAGAGACTCCATCTTCAGCTTCTTGGCCACACTTTGGGGAAGCTGCCAAGTTAAATAACCCCTCCTGGGTCTTTAATGTGCTAGTCAAACAGAAGGGACCTTGTTTGGGACGTTTTATTTATCTATTTGTTAGCACCACTGCTGACCATATTTACTCAGAGTCATTGCAGGTCAAGCTCTGGGCAAAACAGGCAAGGGAGTGCTCTGTGGACACCTTTCCTCTCATCCAGGGTGATAGCCTCCCTGGGACTTCTTCCCTTCTCCATCCCTGTCCCCACAAAACTTATTTGTCCAGTGTCCTAGTTCCCCCAAGCTGCTACTCTAATGATTACTTAAAGCCAGCAACAGGATGGTGGCGATGGCCGGATGTGCACCATATTTGCACGACACAGGGGTCTTCTTGAAATCCAAGGCTCTGGGTGGGTGGGATCAGCAGAGAGTGGAGAATGGAATTTCAAAGAAGGGGAGCGATTTTTGCACCACAGAAACCGGTTACACAGGAAGCCTCCCACTCCCAGTTCACACCGGCTTTTCCATCTTGACATTTCTGTAGAGGCCTGTAGATAACAATTCTTTGGTCTCAGCAGGGCCAGGGGAACTCCCTGGAACATACTGAACTAGGGCACACATTCAACGAGGTTTCTTGAACATTTGCTACGTCAGGCACAGTGCTAGATCCCCAGGTATAAGAGAAAATGATATAAAATCCAGCTCCATGGATCTCACATGGTAAAGGAGACTGTGATGGTTAATTGTCTGTGTCAACTTGGTGAGGTTATGGTGTCCAGTTGTTTGGTGAAACACTGGCCAAGATGTTACTGCAGAGGCATTTCATAGACTGGGTTAGCATCTCCAAATCAGTTGACCTTAAGTAAAGGAGGTGACCTTCCATAACATGGGTGGATCTCCAAACAGCATAATTAAGGGTTCCAGAGACAGAGGAATTTCTGCCTCAAGACTTCAACAGAGAGAGAGAGACTTCTTCAATCCTGCCACACTGCTGAATTTTTAATGGGAAACTGATCACTTCTTTGTCTAAGGAAGGTGTTGGGGCATTTGTTGATGGAAGCCCCAGCATCCTTTTACCTTTTGCCCCCCTTCTTCCAGCATCAGTACATTGCAATTCCTTTGCAGAATTCACATCTCCTCCAGCCAGTGAGGTTTGAGTGGAGTTGACCCCACCCTCAACTCCAAAAGCAAGACCTGACTGGCCTAAGCCAATCAGCATGACCCATTTCCTTCTCACTCCTCAGTGACTGGCTCCGGAACAGACAGGTGACCTACTCAGAACCAATGAGACTTTGGCTGGGAAGGAGCAAATCCATAGCTTCTTATGGATTTGGGGATTCAAGAGAAGTGAGCTAGGCCTGCTGGGGTCATCTTGCTACCCTCAGGGGAACCAAAACCTGGGGGAAGGTAAAGATGATCGATGCAGAGAAATTGAGATCTGGTGGCCTTCCTTGAGCCTGGATCAAGCCACACCTGAAGCACCTATACTTGTGGATTTTAATGTTTATGAGCCAAAATAAAGTCCATTTTTAGAAAGTCCACTTGAGTTGTGGGTTTGTTTTTTTTTTTTTTTTTTTTACCCTCACTTCAACATAAAAATCCTACCTGATTCAGAGCTGTTGCAGAATTCCTACCCAGGTTTGTAACACTCATTGTCTGGATGGGGAATCCAAATAGGCCATTCAGCAGAAACCTGGGATGAAATGGAAGGGGGGGCGGGGTGCTTTCCAAAACAAAGATTTGAGAAGACCATGAGCCCAAGAAGGAGAATTGGCTTTGCAGAGAGTTTAAATGCAGTGCATGGCTTCCTCCGGGACAAGCAATTATAATAACAGTTTCTGTCCATTAAATACTATTATATGTTATGCATTACCTCATCCTATCCTTAGCATCACTGGGGTAGGGGTGAATATTCCCATTTTACAGATGAACAAACTGAGACCCAGAGAGGTGAACTGGCATATCCAAAGGCACACAGTGATTAGACAGAAGAACTGGACTTGGAGCCCAGGTGGGTCTTAACCCATCACACCTCCTAAGAGCAGGTGCATTGGGGAGGATCCTGTTCCCCCTCCAGTAGATCTGACTTAAATGTCTGCAAGCAAATGACAGTGTGAATTTCACCAGGTCTATTTTCTCCACTTAACCTTGGCAGGAACCCAAGGGCAATAAACACTCCCCTAGAAAGGCAAGAGGACTTTGCTGAAGCTAACAGATGACTCTGCTTGGGGCTAGAAGCCTTATCAGAATCACAAGGTAGAAATGTCCTGGGCATTCACTCCTTCTGCCAACACCATTCTTGGCTCCAAGACTCATTAGATAACTCCATCACAATGATAATACCAAGAGCTGTCATTCATTGGTGCCCACCGGCCTCTGAGGCAGGTGCTATGATGACCCCCATAGTACAAACAGTGAAGTTAAGGCTCAAAGAGGCAAAGCCACTGATCCAATATTACAGAGCTAGAACAAGACGCAAAGACAGAACTGGCTTCCAGGCGGGATGCTTTTCAGAACAAAGGTGCTTCACTGCAGCACTAAATAACATTCTATCATAAAGCGAGGAAGCCGTGCCCTTTTAATTTTCTTTCAATCCTTCTGACCACATCAAGAAGAAGGTCTCCGTTTGGTGCTGATAGATCTTTAAGGCCTCTCCAAAATTTGCCAATCTGCCTTTGTGACAGAGAGGCCTCAGGCTCAGAGCCAAGGCGGGTAACAGTGTTTCATTTTTATAGTGTTTATAATGATGAACCTCTATTTAGGGCAAATCATATTGATTTCATATTTGTAGGAAAGTTAACTTCTTAAATAATTTTCAGGGAAAAAAGTCGATAAAAAGAAAAATAAGTGAATCATAGGAGAGGATGTGGCAAAAATCATGAAGGTAGTTTGCTGATGACTTGATTTGGGAGTTGTCTGCACCACACACTCGGTGGAACCCAAAATTCTGCCTCATTAGCTCAGCAAAGGCAAAAGTCCAACATAGAAAGGACAGGGCATATGGGAAAAGGAGAGTGGGCCCCCATTTCCTCCCCATCCTCTCCATGTCCACCCACCTGAAACCTCAAATCAGATGACAGATGCTTTGCTGGAGTGGGACGTGGGGAACCTGTGGGCCTCTGGTCTCATAACCCTGGTTATGGCCTGACCTGTCTGCTCACCCAGCATGAAGATGGAGGATGGATCCTTCTGGAAAGCTGATGTGAGTGAGGGAGGTGTTCCTAGGTTAGGTCTGGAGAGTTTGCAGTGTCTACTAAAATAAACATCCCCCTACCCTCTGTCCCTGCCATGGCACTCCCACGGATACATCTAAGACAGGGGTTCTTAACCTTTTTTGTTCCACGGACCCTTTTGCCAGTCAGGTGAAAAACACGGAATGTATCAGCAGATAGTTTTATGACACTCAACATCGGCATGTCTTTAAGTTTTAGGATTATTCAAAATTACGTTTTACAACTTTCCCATAATTTCAATACCTGATAACCTAACACGGTTCAACATCTGTTCAAATGGTTATTTTCAGCAAACACTTAGAAATTCGAGTTCTCCCCCGGCATGATAAAACCATCTCCACCATCCTTACCAATCTTTTTGCGGGCAGTTATCCACTGCACTCAGAACATGCTACATCAAAATAAAAATCATACTAAGTCCACACTGTATTGTGTATTATTTAATAAATACATCACACCTGCACCAACACAAGAATAATGTGGTTTTTTTTTTTTTTTTTGAATTTTCAATTCAAGCTCCTGGACCCCCTAAAACCACGGACCCTGATTAAGAACCCCTGATCTAAGAGGAATGCGTGCTTAGATCCACCATCAGTTTTGCAAAAGAAAGCTCCTAGCAGCTCTGTTCACAACGGCCCCAACTGCAGAAGCAACGTGTTTGGGGCTGAACTGTATCCCCGCAAAAGACTTGTTCAAGTCCTAACCCACAGTCCTGCGAATGTGCTCTTATTTCGAAAATAGGGTCTTTGAAGATTTTACTAGTTAAGAAGCGGCCAGACTGGACTAGGGTGGGCCCTCATCCTATATGACCGGTGTCCTCAAAGGGAGAGAATTGGATACAGACAACCGAGGCAGAGATTGAACCCAAGAGTTGCCGGCCAACCCTCAGAAGCTGGGAAGAGGCAGGGGAGGATTCTCCCCCACAGATTTCAGACTTAGCCTCCAGAACCGTGAGACCACACATTTCTGTTGTTTGAAGCCACCCAGTTTGTGGTCCTAGGAAGCTAAGACAACCTAAATGCCCTTCCACTGGAGAGCAGATAGAATATGAGTGGGAAAGGAATGAACTGCTGATATAGAATTATAGTGAAGGAAGCCAGACACAAGAGAAAGCATACTGTGTGATTCCACTTACATGAAGTTCACGGACAGGCAAAACTCATCTACAGTGACAGGTGGGGGGAGGCACCCTCTAGGAGAGGGTGCACAGAAACATTTTGGTAGGATGAGAATGCCTTCTATCTTGACCGTGGTGACCCTGACTCTATACCTTTGTAAATATTTATCAAGCTTGCACTAAAGAGTTTGTACTTTACTAAAAAGTTTGTCAAACCACCCCCAGCCCCTCAAAAGGTTTGGGATTTAACAGAAGTCGAAATAAATAAATAACTATTACATCTAGTGGCAATGCCAACCACTTCCTCACTGAGCCCTGGGATGTGGAGAAGACTGAGACTCCACTGGGATTTCAAACAGGCAATCATTAATGCCTCTGTGTATTCATCAATTCATTCAATATTGCTAGGCAACCACTTCTTCATTCTCTCTTAAGACATTAACTTATTCTTCCAGCACTTTTTCTTTATTTTCCCTCCATGCTTAGTGTATTCGTTTCCTAATGCTGCTGTAACAAACCACCACCAAGTTGGTGGTTTAAAGCAACCCAAAATATTCTCTTACAGCCCTGGAGGTCAGAAGTCTAAAATCAAGGTGCCAGCAGGGCTGTGTCCTTCTGGGGGCTACAGGGGAGAATCTGTTTCCTTGTCTTTTCCAGCTTCTTGAGGCTCATGACCCTGTATCACACCGGCCTCGGCTTCTGATATCACACCTCCTACTCCTCACTTGGATCCTCCTGCCTCCCTCTTGTAAGGATGCTTGTGACCACATTGGGCCCACTGGATAATCAGGACCATCTCCCCATCGCAAGATCCTTAACTTGATCCACAAAGTCTCTTTTGCCACGTGGGGTAACATATTTGCAGGTTCTAGGGATTGGGACATGGACATCTTTGGGGGCCATGATTCAGCCGACCATACTTAGAAGGAATAGCATAGACTTTTTAAGAGCAAAGATCTTGGAATCAGATCAGACCCACTGGGGTTCAGATAACTCTCCAACCACTTACTAGCTTCATGTTCTTGGTGGTGTGATTCGGCCTCTCCTGAATCTCATTTTCCCACCTATATAATGGGGATGTTGCTATGTACTTCCTTTGGGTTCCTGGGAGGGATAAGTGAAGGGATGTGTGAAACAGTTAGTTTGGAACCTGGAACATGGTAAAGGCTCAGTAAAGAGCCTGAGAATTCAGTGGTGCTCAATTAATGAATGATAGTGATGAAAAAACTATCAAGAGCCAGAAACTGTGCTACTCAGGTCTGTTGGACTCCAGAATTCATCTCTGAAGGGGCCCCAGGTCTGGGCAGAGGTCACTGGAGAGAGCCTACCCCCTGCACCTCCTGGAAACGGAGGGAATGAGTTCTCCAGGGTGCCGGGAGGAGGGGTTGAGCTGTGTTCCTCCTCCAACCAGGGAATAAACATCTGAGCTTTTCTGGTGACTGCCTGTTTGTCAGTGATGGAATTTCCTTGGCACTTTGGGAAGCAGATGCTGAGATACAGAATAACATAGTTTTTTTTTTCTTTCCCCCCAAAGCAGAACTTGGTTCATCCATGTGCAGAGCACACTGATGAAGTTGGAATGAGAAAGGTTTACAAGCCCTGGGGACTCAGGAAGTCACTTTCATCTGAGTGCAAAGTGGCTTGGGAGGGGTTAAGGCTCCCCTAACCCGTCTTCCCAGGGGCACACACTCAATTTTTCAACATAGAACCTGAACATAGGGCTTTGTGACCCCCAAGTGAATGGACAGGATTCTGAGAGTTCGCAGGAGAGACGTGGGCCTGCAAGAGGCATGCCAGGGCTTCCTGAGGCACCTGAGCCACAAGCCAGAGGAGGAAATGGGGGCAATATGGCCAATATTATCTTCACGCCACCAGCCCCTTCGCCCTCCTTCCCTTCTGCTCTCTCCAGAACCAGCCTCACCAAAGCCAAGGGCAGGCTTTAGCATAGACAGTCCAAGCTTAACTCCCACCTCTGCCGCTTGGCACCTTTGTGACCTTGGGTGGGTGCCATACCCCTCTCTGAGCCTCGGTGTTCTCGTCTGTAAAATGGGAGGGTAGAGATGGTACGGGGCCATGGTGAGAGTTAATTAGGGTGACAGCGCCTTGTGGAAGCCACAGTGAATTCTGCATTCCAGGGGTCTGGTTATTTTTGTGAGGTGGAACTTTCATTTTACAGCCAAGGGGACTGAGAAGGAAAGTGACTTACCCAAGTGTCTTAATTTGCAGAGCTGCTACGACAAATGCCTTGCAATGGGTGGCTTAAACAAAAGGCTGGATAAAGATGCCGGCAAGGCCACGCTTTCCCCTCAGGTTGTGGTGTGCCGGTGCCGGCTGTCCTCTGTCACACGGCCGCTTCTTCCCTGGTGTCTGCTTTTCTGCTTTGCGCTGCCTGTGCGTTTCCACCAACTGGGCCAGATTTTCCTCTCTTTTCAAGGCCTCTAGTCACGGATTAAGGCCCATCCTGATTCGTTAGCCTCACCTAAATAGGATCTTCAGAGATCCTGGTCACACGTGAGCCCACACCTTAACCAGTAACATATTTACAAATGGGCTCACACCCACAGGAACGTGGCTGAGGACTGGCACATGTCTCTGTGGGGAGACCCCCAGCACGAAGTCACCCGGCCAGCTTGTTAGAGGGCATCTCCCAGTTCTGACCAGCTCTCCACCCACCACAAGCTGCCCAGGGGTCACAGGGCGGAATAAACGAGTAGGTATAATACAACCAGAGGCACCACATAATGCCTCTTACTTCGCGCCAGGCTCTGCGCTAAGCCCCGAAATGCATTATGGCATTTTCTTATAACAGCTCTGCAGCATCGACTGGAATTAACATTTCCATCTTACAGATGAAGAAACAGGTTTGGAGAGGTGAAATAACTCACCCAAAGTCTCACAGCACATGTGTGAAGGTGGCACCAAGATTTGAAATCCAGGCTGCACAACTCCAAACACCATTGTCTTTACCACCATGCCCTGCCACCACCCCCCATCTGCTTCCAGTTAATCCTCCTGATAACCCAGTGAGGTGGGTTCTGTTACTGTCACCACTTTATGGATGAGGAAACAGGCTCAGAGAGGTAACTGGACAAAGACAAGGGTTGCACAGCTCTTCAGTGGCAGAGCTGGGATTGGAATCCAGGCATCTGGTTCCCAAGTTTGTACTCTTGATCATTTTCTGCTTTTGTGAAATCCTGAGTTTATTGAATATTATACTGTATTGTCTGTGTTGTATAATATTATACCATATTACTCTCTACTATATTATACTATAGTATTGCTATACCATACCATATCACATACATAAATCGTATCATCTATCATATCATATCATATAGTAATATATATAGCTACAGAGAGACCCTGATGGGACTTGAAGCAACCCCTGATCTCAAGCTTTGAAATGAGTCCTAAGAACTGGCCTGCCCTTGCCCGCCCATCTTACCAGCCATCCTCCTGCCAAACTCATGGAGGTTCCTTTCACGATGGGTCTTAAAAGAAGCTACCAGTTGGCAGGCTCCAAAGGCAAAGCAGCGCACAGCCCAGTCCAGCCACGCTCCTAAATTAACTACGAAGCTGTAACAAGCCGCCGCAGCTCTCAGGTTACCGTGTCATGTCTGATACCTCCGTTAGGCCCCCAGCAAAGCCCCTGCCCCGTAGACCAACGTCCCTTTATCCTGGTACAGGGGGAAAGCTCAGAAGCCCCCACAGCCGAAAATGCCCCCAAGGATAGTGAGTCCTTAGATTCAGTTGCTTGCCAGGGGCAGTTTGCAATGGAAAAAAGTCGACACTGAGGAAAACAAATGACAGCAAGGCCCTTCCTCCCACGCCCGCGCTCCCTGGCAGGAGATGCTTCAGTGGCTGCTGGGGCCTCGCAGGGGCAGGGAGACCAGCTTCCTCCCTTGGCAGAACCAACACAGCCCAAGGGGAATTATAATCAGCCCTAACGATGAGGCAATCCTGAGCTGTTGGCATCACTAGATCATGTATTCAGCCAGACGGTCATTCATCATTCAGTGAGAGTTTGTTGAGCACCTACTACGTGCCACGCCCTGTGTGCTGGGGATGCAGAGATGAGCAGGACAGAGACCCTGCCTCCATGGGGCACACAGTCGGGTGGCAACTGCAGTGTTGTGGAACCCCAGGGTAGCTACTTTCCTCTCTGCACCTTGGTTCTCTCTTCTGTAAATGGGCATAGCCATAGCACCTGCTCCTCAGAGTTGCCGTGAGGACTAAGTGAGTTAATATAACTAAGGGGCTTAGAACAGAGTCTGGCACACAGAAAGCACTAGATGCATGCTGGCTGTTGTGATGGGGCAGTGGAGTGGGCCAAGGAGGGGAATGAGTTGTTAAGGGTGACACCTGAGAAGAAGATGACCTCAGGCTAAGAAAAGGGAAACCAGATAGAGGGAGCAGTGAAGATAAGCATTCACAAGTGGGAAAGTGCATGAGTTATTTCAGGGACAGAAGAGAGGCTACCATGGCTAGAGCTTGGCGAGTTCTGATTTTATTCCAGGGGCAGAGGGAGCCATGGAAGGTCTTTAAGGAGAGGTCCTGATCAAATTTGTATTTCAGGAAGAAATCTCAAGCTGCAGTATGGAGGGTGTTACAGAAATCCAGCAAGAGACAGAGTGGTCTGGATCACAGCAGCTGGAGGTGAGGATATAGGCATGAAAGACACAGAGAAGGTAACTGATGGTCTGTACCTTCCACAAGGGCAGGGATGGGGTATCTGTCCTGTTCACCACTGAATCCCTGGTGCCTAAAACAGTGTCTGGCACCTAGTAGGTGCTCAGTAAAATTTGTGAAATGAACAAATGTGAAGGGTGAGGGAGAGGAGGGACTTGTAATAGTGTGATGCCTTGTGCTCTCCTCAGGACGTTGGTGCTGTCAGGGAGGGCCACCGGGCCAGGTGAGGAGATATGGAGGCCCCCCTTGGATACGGCATCTCCATTTATCCTCCAGGAAACAAGCATTGCTACATCCATTTCCCAGAGATGGAAACAGAGACTCAGAGAGACAGAGCAACGTGCCCAAGCTCACTGTATTAACCAAAGGGGGGATGATGCAAAGTACCAGAAATCTGTTGCTTTTTATAAAGGGTATTTATTTGGGGTAAAAGCTTATGGTTACAAGGGAAGCAGATGTGGCTCAAGCGATGGAGCTCCCACCTACCACATGGGAGGTGCCGGGTTCAGTTCCCAGTGTCTCCTAAAGAAGAAGAGCAACACAGCGAGCTGATGCAATGGGCTGGCGTGGCAAGCTGATGCAACAAGAGACACAAAGAGGAAAACATAATGAGAGACACAACAAAGCATGGAGCAGAGGTGGGTCAAGTGATTAGGTGCCTCCCTCCCACATGGGAGGTCCCAGGTTCAGTTCCCAGTGCCTCCTAAAAAGAAGACCAGCACACAACACACAGACACAGCAAATGCAAGCAACAAGGGGGTGAGGAGAAATAAATAAATAAAATAAATATTTGAAAAGAAAAAAAAAAAAGCTTAGAGTTACAAGGCCCTAAATAGTCCAACTCAAGTTTACTTCCTCACCAAAGTCCATTGCCACGTGTTGTAGCAAGATGGCAGGCGACCTCTGCCTGGTCTCTCCTTCCTTCTTCCTCTTAAGGCTCTGTTCTCATCGGCTATAAACTATCAGGTGAATGGCTCATCTCTCCCCGGGGCTCCAGGATCAAAACTGGCAAAGTTCTCTCTCTTCCATGTCTATGGAGCTCTTGTGTCTTCTTCTGTGTGTCTTCTTGAGTGAGTGTCTGTTTATATCAGCCCACCAAGGGGGCAGGGACTCAACCCGGAGTCACGTCCTACTGACGTAGTCGAATCAAAGCCCTAATCTTGATTTAATCAAGCAAACCTAAAACCTTTGAATTTAATACAAAGGGTATCACGCCCAGAGGAACAGACCAGTTTACAAACATAATCAATATCTTGTTTGGAAGTCATAAATAACATCTGTAACCGTTGGCCAATTTGATGTAATTATGAATTCCAAAAATATAATTGGATCATGCTTCTAAACTGATCTGTTAATCTGGGCATGATTAGGTTATGATTAGGGTGTTAAGCCCCACCCCTTGGTGAGTGGGGAATCAAATATAAAAGGCACGGCAAGAACAGTTTTGAGTAGCAGTTTTTGAGACGCAGTTTTGATATTGGAGAGAAGGCCCCAGGAGAAGAGAAGCGAGTCGTTCGCCTGATCGTCTACAGCTGACCTTGTGGAGGAAACAGGAGCTAAGCCGGGAGAGAAACGCAGCCCCGGGAAGAGAGGAACCCAAGAAGCCTGAGTGCTGGCAAAGGTTGGCAGCTGCCTTGCTCCAACACGTGACAATGGACTTTGGTGAGAGAAGAAACTTAAAGCTTTATGGCCTGGTATCTGTGGACTTCTACCCCAAATAAATATCCTTTATAAAGACCAACCCATTTTTGGTATTTCACATTAGCACCCCTTTGGCTGACTAATACAACATCCAACTGCTACACTCACACAGCACAGAAGTCACAGGTCCTGGACTCTGCATCTGGTGCTTTTTTGACCACTCCTCAGTTTGGTCCTGAGCATGAAGGGCCACCCAGAGGCCTGCTGTGGTGGGGAGGGTCAGCATCACGCTAGGTCACGTTTTATTGCTTAGAGCCTCGGGTTTTTCTGCAGAGCGAAAAACTCTGTGGCTAAGTTAAAGGGTTGTCTTCCCTTCTGGCTGTGCCCTTGAGCCCACCACGGGCTCCCTATGTACTCACTCCCAGCCCCACCACTCCAGGGAAATTTAATCTCGGGGTGTCTGATTCCCTGACACACCACCAGGAAGGAGGTCAGTAGGGGCAACTGAATCATTAGCATCAATAATTGACCCAGAGCTGGGGTGGCCACCAAAGGCGTAACCCAATGTAGGAGGTTTTCTGTGTGGAGCCTCAGATGGCCTGGTGACTTGGTGCTCGAGTGGCCTCAGCTGGGCCTCCCATGGGCTACAGAAGCATTTCTGGAGGAATAAATTCCGGTTTGATTTCCCTATCTGTTTCTCTCTTCCTTATTCTAGCAAATGGCCAGGCCCCTTGTGTCACCCAGCCTCAGTGCTGTTTGCAGGGCAAGAAACAGAAGCAGTCCACAAATCTCCCCTGTAGGAGGCCAGGGCAAACTCAGACGCCTGCAGGGACCAAGGCAGGGAGAGGGGGCCACATGGCAGGTGAGGAGGAAGGAAGAGCAGGAAAGCACACATCCCTCTGTGGGGGCCACACTTGTTGCTCAGCTCCAGCCTATCACTGCCTGGATATCCGAGTTTTTCAACAGACATTGGACACATGTATTTTTGTGAAAAAAAAAAAAGTCCACTTTTAAAATGTGGGAAGCTAAATTAATTAATTTTTTAAAACACCCAGCAATTCAAAGCAAAGCACCTGGAGGCCTGTGTGTGTGTGCTGTTTGCAGACTCTGCTGAAAGCTCCTTGATGAGTCCCTGGAGGGTCACGGGGAAGAGGCTGGGGATAAGGAAGCGCTTTTTCTGAAACAAGGAACAGACAATGGTCACAGACAAATGTGGGAATGACCAAGGGCAGTGGCTGGACACCTGTTGCCAGAAATACCAACTTGAGCAAAAGCCCCCTGCCCCACCTGGAAGTAGCAGTTTCTAGACTTGGAGGAAACGTGCAGGGTGGATGAATGGGGTTTTTTGTTGTTGTTTGTTTTTGGTGTGATCAGGTGGACAGGATCAGACCCTGCACCTGTCCATCCTGGGGTGAGGGAGCCCCTGCAATGACTAAGATTAAGTTTCTTGCAATTGAGTAGGGTAGAGACTCCAAGTCTAATTTAAATTAATTTAAAGAGATTTAAGAAAGTTGCTATTTTGGGCATATCTGCATTTGTGAGCTTAGATTTCTTTTCCTTTTTTTTTTAAAGATTTATTTATTTTTTACTTTTATCCATTTTAGCCTCCTTCCCCCCCCCTCCCCCATTGTTGCTGTTTTGTGTCCATTCGCTGGGCAATTCTCTGTGTCCATTCCCTGCCCTCTCCTCTCATCCTTCTCCTCCTGTCTTCACCGGGATTCGATCCTGGGAACCTCTGATGTGGGAAAGAGGCGTTCTGCCGCCTGTGCCACCTCATTTCTTGGTTTTTCGGCACATCTCGTCTTGGCTCTCCCTTGTGTCACTCTCCTATAACGTCATCATCTTGCTGCGTGGCTTGGCGGGGCCTGGCGGTGCGCCTGCACACAGGGCCCGGTGGCCAGCACACCTTCTATATTTTTCCTTTTTATTTCACTGGGAGGTCCCAGGGATTGAACCCAGGTCCCTCCACATGGGAGACAGATACCCAACCACCTGAGCCACATCCGCCCCCTTAGATAGATTTCTTGATACCCACCACCCACACCTGTCCACCTCGGCGAAATTCAGCAATCTGTCAAACCAGTGTTGGGTCCTTAAATATACAAACAAAGCCTGGGTTTCAACCCATTCTTTGAAAGGCTCTGCTTAAATCCAACCAAAATTCACCCATTGATCCCTTTATGATAGGGAAATGAACATTTATGAAGCCCCTACTATGTGCCAACCACCTTATACGAATTATAAATGATTTTAACAGCTACTAACGGCTGGGCGCTTACCAGGTGCTGAGCTGACCTGACCGGTTGACCTGTGAGTGTTAACCATCCTACAGAGCAGGAAACAGCTGAGAGATACCACTCTGCTCCTCTGAAGTTACCTGGCTGTAAGTGGAAAAGCCAGGAAGCAGAGCTGGGACACACTTGGCTCCAGAGTGTGTTTATAAAAATAAAATTAAAAAATAAAAGATATAATTCACATGAAATTCAAAAGAATTTTAACAGCATGGAGCCTTGTGCCATTTAGTTCTACTCAGATATTTTATCAAAGTTCTAAGAAAAGTTCTGTCATCTGTTGAATTTTTTCTGAGTAAGTACATGGCTTAAAAAGCAGGTAATATATAAGGAGTTTGTTACATGATAATCTACACAGGATGTAGAGACTCTGTAGAGTAATGTTAAAGGGGGTTAGTAGAACAATATAAATAATATAAATGCCATTTATTGGTCTGTCATGATTTTTAAGAAAATAATAATGCGGATATCACCAGTCACCAGCTGAAACTGTTGGGTTTCCATCTGACGATCTTGAAACTATTAAAAAGGAAAGGGCAAAAACCCCGTGCCATACTTTACTGGCATAATGCACGGCTCTCTGACTGGCTTTGTTAAAAGGTGGTTCAGCTGGCTATTCCTTTTAGCTATTTTGTGAAATGACATTGTTGTTGACTGTTGAAAAATGGAGAAACTAAATGACAAAAAGAAAAAAAAAACTATATTTTTTGTCATGTGGGATTTTTGGAGTTTTGGCAAGCATTTAGGAAGCATCTCAAAAACAGTCTGAAAATACTATATTTGGACAATATTTGGACTACACCAGATGGCTTGTTGGTGCAGAGCAGTGGAGGTGGGGTGGGGAGGTGTTAACATCTTTCAAAGAGCCTGACATGTGCCTCTCTGTGAGATCTTCAATAGTCCCTACATCCCTTGAGTGGCCAGGAAAGGCCTGGGCTCTTAGGGGCTGTCTACGTCTTCCCCAGGCAACGTGGGAGGTGCAGGATAGAAATGACAGTAGTGATGGTTGCTAATATTTATGGAGCGGGATATGGCAAGCACTGGGCTATGCACTTTCCACTCTTTCCACAGATTACCTCATCTAAATCTCACACCAGACCTAGGAAGAAGGATTATTATTTCCCCCATTGTACAGATGGGGACACTGAGATTCCAGATGGAAACTTGCCCACGGTCACACAGTTCAGAGTGGTGGGGGTGAGATTTGAACGCAGGTCTGTCTGACTCCCAAAGCCCACGGGTCCAGCACTAAGTCTTCTGGGGTCTTCCGGCCCTAAGGGGGCCCTTTCAGCAAGCGTTGCTCCCTTGGGACTATCCCACGCATTATATTGCCATTTTCTGTCAGTCAATCCATCATTCAACAACCAAATAATACAGGGTCCTTATTCCAGGCCTGGTGTGATGGCTACCGAGCTAAATAAAATCCAGTCTCCACCCTCAAGTGCCACTACTGATGTGTGCCTATGGTGCTAGGGAGCCACAGAAGAATAAGTAACGCTGCTTCTGGGGTAGGGGAGCCCCTGTGATGCTCCTAACAGCACCCTATACTTTAGCTTTTCTCCACTCACATTAAAACTTGCCAGTCCTGTGCCTCAGTCTCCCATCACTAAATTACTAATGGCTAAGAGCAAAACCGTATCATGCCTGTGCTGGAGAGAACCTTAGGAATCGTCCAACCTAACCCCATCACACCAATGGGGAACCGTGGCCCCAGGAAAGAACGAGGCTTGGCAAGATCACATAGCAGACCAGGAACAAACCCAGGTCTCTTCCCTCCTGTCTCAGCATTTTCCCCATAACAGCTCCTCTAGGCTTCAGGCTGGGATTTGGGGCCTAACCGCCACCCAGGCAACATAGCTCTGCCTTTTAACAGTGGACTTGAACACGGCAACCCAGAGTTCTGCCCTGTGCGGTACGTGCACACACACGGTGTTCCGTAAGGTACTTTTAGGTAGGTGGCCTACAAATAAACTTTGCTTAAAATGTTAATAGTTAGGCAATTATTTTAATGGGACTAGTTAGAAAAATTGTAAGTGAGCATTTAGCCTTGATTTCACATGTATTATCACTCAGGAAGAAGCGAAGTAAAATAGTGAGTTGATTTAAAGCCCATTTAAAGAAAAACAGGCGATTCTTGAAAGTAGATCAAGAAGTGTTGGAGCTTGGGAACATCATTAATCTAAAAAAGAGACGTTAATGGAGGGGATTTTGGACTCGTTGGCATGGCCGCGGGAAGATATTTTCCCTCTGAGAAGATTCTTCGAGCCCTTTTATGGTAGACTGAAAAATGCCCCCCTAATGCCCACGTCTCACTCCCCAGAACCTGTGACTATGTGACCTGACATGACAAAAGGGACTCTGCGGTGTGATTAAGGTAAGGGTTTTGTGATGGGGAGAGCATCCAGGATTACCAGGTGGACCCTTCGAACGGGAAGGGGCAGGAGGGTCACAGTGAGAGAAAGAGCTGTGACCATGGCAGCAGAGGTCAGAGTGACAGCAGAGTGACTGCTGGCTTTGAAGACGGAAGGGGCCCCTAGAAGCTGGTAAAGGCAAAGAAACAGATTTTCCCCGAGAACCTCCAGAGGGAACTCAGCCCTGCTGACACCTTGATTTTAGCCCAATGAGACCCATTTTGAACTCTGACCTTTAGAACCATAAGATGCTCAATCTGTATCGTTTTAAGCCAGGGGTTCTTATCCAGGGGTCCATGGACCCTTATGGGGTCCGTGGAAAGATTTCAGGGGGTCCATGAGTTTGAACTGAAAATTCCAAAAAAACATTCTTCCTGTGGGGACGTGTTGGTGCGGGTGTGATATATTTATTAAATAATACACAGTAGAGTGTGGACTTAGTAAGGGGTCCGTGGTTTTCACCTGACTGGCAAAGGGGCCCATGGAACAAAAAAAAAGGTTACGAACCCCTGTTTTAAGCCATCGAATTTGGTAATTTGTTGCAGCAGCAACAGGAAATGAACACACCCTTCCCCGTTTCTAGGTGGCTGCTCAGGGCCCCTGCTTCCATCCTCGGCCTTGCCTCCATCAGTAAGGACGAGGAGGCCTTCAACCCAGAGGAGGCCCTGCCTGGGTGGAGAACCGTGTAGACCACAAAAT
Source organism: Tolypeutes matacus (assembly GCA_026826555.1). Classification (NCBI taxonomy): domain Eukaryota; kingdom Metazoa; phylum Chordata; class Mammalia; order Cingulata; family Chlamyphoridae; genus Tolypeutes; species Tolypeutes matacus. The sequence continues at coordinate 319,458 of JAKSZT010053817.1, read as the reverse complement.
GGGTTCTCTGGCTTCCACTTGAGTTTGGCCGATGCGAGGCGCTGGCAGGAGACAGGGTGGTGGGTAGAGGGTGGGTCAGGGCATTTCTTTCCCCAGGCACCCTCTGCCTCCGCCAGGCCACCAGGGTGGGCTAAACCCGAAAGGCCACAGCTCCTGGCAGGCAGCCCCATCCATGTAGCCATCTCCTGCAGGTTCCTGCCACTGCTCTGGTCCTCTGCCTTTTCACACGTAGGGATGGTACCAGCTCCCCATTGCTGACCAATACAGCAGATCCCGAAGGATAAAGCAGATAATGAAAATACGGCACAGAAAAGTTAAGTAATTTGTTCAAAGTCAAGAGCCAGGAAGTGGTAGAGCTAGAGGCTGGGTCTGTTTGCAACCCTTAGCCAGAGGGTGCTGGGATGGCCCGTGGGCTGTGAGCTATGCAGAGCCAGGGGGCAGGCTGTACTTATTTATTTTTTACTTTGAATTCATTGCCAATACTTAACAGCTTGGAGCTTTTAAATACAAATCCAGATTTCCTGCTCCTCTTGAAGGATGACTTGAGCACAGTTCCTGAGTGCTTTGTGTATTAACTCATTTAATCCTCACAACAACCCACAAGTACCACCACTCATCCACTTTTCGATATGGGGAAACTGAGGCACAGAACGACTAAATTGGTTGTCTGAGGTCACCCAGCTAGCAAGTGAAGGAGCTGGGATTTGAACCCACGCACGCCGGCTCCAGGACCCCCAGTGGCAAGTGCTGAGCTGCATCCGCCCTGGTAAAGCCACCCCTCGGATGAGGCAGGGGCTCCCCACATTGCTTCCTCCTACACCAAATCTGCCTCATATTACCTGCCCGGCCCCCAAGGGCATTGGAGTTTGCAGCCCCTTCCCTGGCTCTGCAGTGTCTGCAGGGGAAGAAAAGCCAAAGCCTCCCCTTAGGGAGCTCCTAGTGGCAGCTGAATCCTTGCTCCTGGGGTGGGCCCGGCCAGGTCCTGGGAGTCATCTTTATCCCAGAAGAGGCTCAGCAACGCAGAGGGGGACTTGGTCATCATCCCTAACAGGGTTCAGTGTGAAAACACCCTGTTCAGGGCTCGCCCTGACTTGGCACTTCTCTGGCCACACCGTGGGCTGCCGAGTGCGTCCAGCGCCTGGCTGGAGCCTGGGGTGCCCGCTGGTCACAGGCCTGTACCCAGGAACGCTCAGGGCCCTTGTTCTCCTCACTCCCTGCCCTGCCTCGGCCTGCCTGAAAGGGGCCCCTAACTTTGTCCTTCCTTGGGCACTGACCCCTATCGGCCTGGCCCATGGGCCCGCCGACAGGGAAAACGAGCCGCACAGAGGCACCTTCCAAAAATCTCTGAAATCAGAGCAGCCTGGGCCTCATCTCCCTCAGAATGGGCAGTTAGGCTGGGCTTTGTTTCCCTCCTTCTCCTCCAGTTTCCTCTGAGCATTCTGGGGGAGGCAGTCCGACTAAAGGGCCTCGTTGTGAGGGTAACCGAAGCTGTCCCAGAGCGCCCAGCGAGCGATCCAGGAGGGCAGAGGCGCTGTGAAAGGCGATCGATGGCCTCTGATGGCAGGGTTCTCCCCATCAGACCCCAGTGTGGGTACAGGAGGAAGGCGGGAGAAAATTAAGGGAATGGCTGGAAAGAACTGGTTTGATCTCAGGAGAGGCAAAGTACTTTCGAGGAAAAAATGAGAAGTGTTATCTGGGAAAAGATAGCAATTAATTGACCATTAGCCTGTGGAATAGGTTTTCACCTCTTAAAAGCTCCCAGAGATTAAAGAGGGAAAAGGATCGGTCCCAGGGCACGGCCTCCATGGAGTCTGCCGTGAGCAAGGCATTCTGGGAGACACGTAGGAGGCCCCATGGCTGGGAAGCCCTGGGCGGGGTTAGGCCTAGACTCTGATTCTATCGGGCTATGTACCTTGGGCAAGTCCCTTTCCCTCAGGGCCTTGGGTTCCCCAGACATAAAACAAGAGGGTGGATCCATACGACCTCAGTTGGTCCATCTCTGGTTAAAAACTCTATCTGGTAGTGTGTGGCCTGCACTGGTCAGTATTTACCCTATAGCCATCCCCTTTCTAGCTAACAGAACTCCTGTCTTTGGGAGAGGGGGTTGCAAATTGCCAAGTCCCAGGAAATATATTATGATTGGTCCAAACCAATGGTTCTCAACCAGGGGGACAATTTTGCTCCCGAAGGAACAGTGGGCAATGTCTGGAGACATTTTTGGTTGTCACAACTAGAGGGGAAAGATGCTCCTGGCATCTAGAGGCCAAGGATGCTGCTCAACATCCTGTAAGGCACAGAACTGACACCACAGCAATGCATTATCCAGCTCAAAATGCCAAGGCTGAGAAGGCCTGCTGCAGATGGCGGGTGGGTGGTTAGGCCTGTAGGTCAACCAATGGGCTGTCACAGGAGGGAGAATCCTGACAGCGGTGCATGGGGAAGGCAGCGAAGGGCTTCCAGGGAAGCCTTGAAGGATGAGAACACTGGGCTTTGGCCAAGCAGGAGCTGGGCCCTTGGGGTGAAGGTGGGGAGGGGCATCAGCCAGGAGGGGCTTGGGGCAGCATGTTCAGGGGACCTGAGGTCAAAGGAAGGGATTGTGAGCGAGGACCAGGCCTCAAGCCTTCCCAAGGCTTGGCTGGAGGGCTGCTTCAGGGCTCCAACAAGGGGCTTTTCTTCCAGACTTCTCAGGAAGGCTACCGAGCAGCCTGCCCAGACCGCATGCCCACAGCCAGCCCCAGAGGCCGCCCCCTGGGCTTGGCCACTGCACTTCTGCACCCGGGGTAGTTATTTATGCTTCTGAACTCAGGGTCAGGACAGGGTTGGCAGAGAGGGCATTGAAGGGAAGGCCAGAGTGAGGAGGTCCCAGATCCCGCCGCCCAAGCATGCACAGAGCACCTTCGGGGCACGAGGGCCCACCCACCTCTCCTGCATCACCCCCGCCCCTACACCCTTGCTCCTGTGCTCCAGCCTGACAGGCTGTGTTTCTGCAACAGCTTCTAGGAGCCTTTCCTGAGTTCTCCCCTCACCTGAAATATTCTCTCCCTCCCTCCTTTGCTTGGTTGATCCCCCACTCATCTTCCCACCCTGACTGGGCATCTCTTCCTTGGGGGGGTCCTTTATATGTCCTGAAATAGAGTCTCCTTCCTCCATGTTCCCACCATACTCCATCTTTTCCCTTTGGGAGGCTCATTGCACTTCCTTGAAATAATGTCTTTAAAATCCACCTTACCAGAAACAAGACGGCAGATGGCTGCGAGCACAGTCGTTGGCATCAACAACCCTGGGTCCAAACCTTGGCTCTGCCATCCACTGCAGGACCCCAAGCACACCAGTACATTTCTCAGAGCCTCAGTTTCTCCATCTATAAAACCAGGGCAATAACAATCCCATCCTCATAGGGCTGTTGAGAGGATTAAATGAGATCATCCCTGCAATGTTCCCAGCACATGATAATCCCTTTATCATTATTATCATCGTCACCATGGTGGTGGGGAACCTGAACTCAGGACCAGACTGCTGGGGTCCCAACCCCGGTTCTACCAGCTACTATGCATGGACCCTGGTCAAGTTGCTTGACCTCTCTGTGCCTCCATTCCCTAAAAATGGGAACAATAATAGTACACCCCTCATTGAGCTATTTGAGCATTAAATGAGTCAATGTATGCAAAGCGCTGAGAACTGTGCCTATCGCATAGTAGGAGCTACATAAGGGTTTGCTCTGATGAGTTCATATGAGCCAGAGTCTGTCTTGTTTGACACTTGTTCATCTACATGCCTGGTACATAGTAAGTGCTCAGTAAATTCTTGTTGACTAAAATTCCACATAAGGAATGCCCAGCCTAACAGGGAGGCCACGTAATCGGAGCATCGTCTGCCTGGGGCTAATGGAGACGTATGTAGGATATTTTGGTCCCCAGTGAGCACTCAGCTGTCTCTCCAGGAAGACTAGACAAAGAAGGCTAGGCCTCGGCTTTCTCATCTATAAAGTGGGCTATTAATTGGATTTTCCTCACAGTTTGGGGGCCTGGTTGGCAAAGACTCAGTTGACATTTCCGTGGATCAAAAGCTTTAGTGCCAGGCCCACTGGAGAAGCTTCCACAGAGAGGGAGTGGGGAAAGGTGTCAAATGTGGGGAGATTGCAAGAAAAACTGTAAAGCCACTGCGGTGATCTACTTCCATTCGAGTGTTTAATTAAGCTAACATCGATTCCCGTTGTCTCTGGGTAAAAAGAAGTAGAGGACCCTCCGTTTGCTCAGCAGTTCGTTAATATCTACCTTGCATACAAATCTGCCGCAACCCCCCAACCCCCATTCTCTGCCCAGCTCAAGCTTAAGGGTGGAGAGGTTTCACAAGGCCAGGGGTCTTTGTGAATTGTACAGGATCTCTTGTAGGATATTCTGAAGCACAGTCTTCAATAATTAATGCCAAATTAATCTTGTCAGAAGAAATCCTTTGATTATTTCTTCTCCATAGACAAAAGGGAACAGTACTTGTGCAGGGCGGGGAGGTGCTGGTTATCCAAGAGGGGCCTCGCTAATCCCTGACTGAAAGTCATCCTCAGACTCCTCAGTCAGACAGGCGGCTCTAATCCCAGCTGTGCAACCCTGGGCAACTCACTCTACCTCTCTGATCCTCAGAGTCCTCCATTGTGAAAATGGGAGGATAACAGTAATCTCTTATGACATAGGCTTCAATGAAGTGGTCCATCCAAAGCACTTAGCACAGTGCCTGGTGCATAGTAAATGCTCACTAAACGTAGTCATTATTATACAACACCATCTGACCCTTGAAAAGACTCTGAATTTGGATTCTAAAGACATGGTTCTTGCCTGGTTCGACCACGTAATACTGCGTGATTTTAACTCACATCACTAAATCTCTCTGACCCTCTTCTGTCATAACCAGCCCTGGAGAATTTGATGAAGGAGATGGGGATTAATAATAAAGGCAAGGGAAGTGGATGTGGCTCAAGCGATTGAGCTCCCACCTACCACATGAGAGGTCCCAGGTTTCGTTCCCGGTGCCGCCTAAAGAAAACGAGCAAGACAGCGAGCTGACGCGATGGGCTGGCGCAGCGAACCGACACAACAAGATGACGTAACAAGAGACACAACGAGGAAAACATAATGAGAGACACACACACAACAAAGCAGGGAGCAGAGGTGGCTCAAGCGATTACGTGCTTCCCAGGTTTGGTTCCTGGTGCCTCCTAAAAAAAGGAAGACGAGTACTCAATGAACAGACACAGCAAATGCAAACAACAAGGGGGTTGGGAGAAATAAATAAATAAATAAAATAAATCTTTAAAAAATAATAAAGGCAATAGTACTTCTAGATATTCATTGATTTTTTTTTTAACAAATCAATTTTATTGTGTATTCATTGATTTTTCTCTCTCACCTATTTCCCCAAGCCCTCCCAACTGCACTATCCCAGCTGCCGTTACCTAGCTCAGGCCTGTCATCTCATACCTGCACTTGCTCATCCATTCCACAGCCATCTGGTGAGCACCACTGTGAGCCAGGCCCCATTCGAGGCACAAAGGCGAACGATACAAACACGCCGGCCCTCACAGAACTTACACTCTAGCTCATTGGCTCTCCACCAGGGGGCAGTGTTGACCCCCAGGGGACACTGGGCAATGTCTGGAGACATTTTTGGCTGTCACAAATGCCAGCAGAGCCTAGTGGGTGGAGGTCGGGGATGCTGCTCAACATCCCCCAACGTGCAGGATGGTCCCACCACAAAGAATCACCCAGCCCCAAAGGTCAGCAGCACTAGAGGGAAGACACATACAGTAAAGAAAATAAAGAAGCCCATCACCTGGTAGATTCGAAGGTGGTAAGAGTTACGGAGAAAGTCAAGGAAGGAGGTGGGGGTGTGAGGAGTGGGGATGGGGGTGGTGGTAAGGGGTTGGATTTGCTGAGGATCTTACATGGGGTAGGACAGAAAGAAGGTCCAAGGTGACTCCCCAGTTTTTGGTGTGAGCATCTGGAAGGATTAATGAGTAGCCCTACCCAGTGGTCTCTTTATATCTTTTTTTTTTTTTTTTTTTTTTTAATATGATAGGGGAGTGAGTGTAGCTCAGTTGGTTGAGCACCTGCTTCCCAGGTATGAGGTCCCGGGTACAATCCCTGGTGCCTTCTAAAAAAAAAAAAAAAAAGGGAGACAAACTTTATTAGCTCCCAGTGTTTCTGTATGTCAGGAATCAGAGAGCAGTTTGGCGAGGTGATTCTGGCAAGAGCCTCTCCAAGGGCTGCAGCGAGATGGCCGGGGCTGTGGGCATCTGAAGGCGTGACCGGGGCTGGGGTTACCCGCTTTCAAGAGGGCACCCTGGCAGGTTGGGCAAGCCTGTGCTGGCTGTTGGCAGGAGGATAACAGTGAGTTCCTTTTGATTTGGATCTGAGGGCTGCCTGGGTGTCCTTGGCATGGCAGCTGGCATTCCCAGAGCAAGTGGTCCAAGGTGAAGTTTGGTTCTTGTGGCAGAAGTGAGGACATGGCTGAGTGGGAAGGAAATCCCCAGCCGCCCCCAAGGTCCAGGCCAAGGTGAGCGGCCCAGCCCTTCCCTTGCTGGAGTCAGACTGCACATTTGGGAGCCCAGAGGCCAATGGAAAACCTGTTCAGTACCTGGGAGGGTGAATGGGCTATTGTGAATGAAAAGAGCATGACCCACAGAAGATGGAAAGAAGATGAGCCTGCTCTGCTTTCTAATTTTGAAAATTTGTTTTCAACAATATTGAAGCACTATTTTTAAAGTTTATATCTAGCTGTGTATCACAGAAGAAATGAAAGACTAAAGTATACTTATTAATGAAGAAACCAGGTGAACTATGCTTATGGTACCTAAAATATCTTTACATCCATTCTTGACCCTCCATCCCTCCTCCATTCTCTACATACCAGCCAGGACAGTCTTTAAATAGAAATCCGATGCCTCCATTCCCCTTCTCTAGTCCCTCCCACCCATCCCCCCCCCCAGGGCTCCCCATTGCCTGGTGCCCACCCTGACCTACGAAGCCTACCATGCTATGGCCCCTGCAAGTCCCCTCACGCCCTCCCCAGCCCTACTTCCACTCTCTCCCCAGCCACAGCACACCTGGTTCACCTCCTCAAACACACCAAGGTCCAGGCCAAGGTGAGTGGCCCAGCCCTTCCCTCGCTGGAGTCGCCCTCCACCCCTCCCTGCCTCTATTCCTGCAGGGCTCAGTCACCACCTCCTCCAGGTAGCCTCCCAGGACACGGTCCAGGCTGGGTGAGGGGCCTGGTCTGGGCATTCACAGCACCCTCTGCTTCCTTGTCAACATGCTGATCACACAGCCTCCTCCACAAGGGCTGGGCTCTGGGAGGGTGGGCATTAGGGGCTGCTTGTTCAACCATTCTAGGGCCTGCAACTGACAGGTTTCCCAGGACGCAGGACTCTCAGTGCTAAATCTGGGGAAATCCCAGACAAATAAAAACCAGTCATCCACCCTAATTATATCCCTGATGCTTAGTTAGCAGAGTCTAGTCCAAGATCAGCTCAACTCATATTTGTTGAATGCATGGTGAATTAGAGATTTACGAATGTTTCTTAAATGAATGGATGGAGCATCAATCAGTTATTAATCCAAAACCATTAGCCAGACTTCCAGGAGTCCTTGGAAGACCTGAGCACACCCTGATTGAACAGGAGGGGTCCTTAAGATCACAGGGTTTCTGCTTCCCAGGTTGAAAAGGGGACCCCAGGCCCATCCTGTCTACACAGAAAGGGATGTCTGGGCTGTGGGAGAGCAACTGAGTCAGTGGGTCTACAGACCTAATTCTGGATCTGGAAACGCAATGCCCCACCTGAGCGCCCCAGGTCCTTAACCTAATCAGCTCTGATCCCTGCCCCAGCCCTGTTATCCCAGCCTCCCCCCAGAACAGGTTATCTCCCTGTCTTTATGTAGCCTACAAAATTAGGAACTTGAAAATGCTCCTGGGTTTTCTTTTTATCTTTCTCATTTTCTTTTTCTTTCTTTCTTCCCCCACCCCTCCCCTTAGGGCAATTAACAATCCAGCCTTATCATGTTCTAAAAAATGGGGGGCTAATTGTGTCCTCTGGGCAAGCAGCCATTATGCCAAGACAAAAGATGCTCAGACTGTTTTCCCACATGTAAATGTGGACCCCTGTGGGGCTTACAGGACAGAGGGGGCAGCCCCACCAGGAAGATTGGTTGCACTGAACTAGAGAATGACTTGTTTTAGAATAGGATGCCAGAGGATATGGGGGTGTGTCGTCCACGCCCCTCCCCACAGATGTAGTTATCTGGGGGGACACAGGGGATCTTTTTATGGGACCCACATCCCACTTACAGAAAGAAAACACAAAACAAAAAAGTAGCTCCATGAATCAAACCCATGTAATGCCCATCCAGGGAAAAGAAATAGAATACTGTCTGCACCCTAAAAGCGCCTCCTCGTGTCCCTTCTAATCCCACCTTTCTACCCCACTCAGGGTGACCACTAACCTAAGCATGGATCCCTAAACACTACGGTTTAGTTCTGCATCTATTCTGAGCTTACACAGTATGTGTTCTTATGAATCACACAGTATGTGTTCTTTTGTGTCTGGCTTCTTTTATTCAGCATTATTTTTGTGAGATCCATCCCTTTGTGGCATGTAGCTCTAGTTTGTTCACTTTCATTGCTATGTACTATTCCTTGGAATGACTGAGCCTCATATTATTTCCTACCATAATGGACATTTGAGGAGTTTCTCTTTTTTTTTTTTTTTTCCTATTATGAGTATTATGGGAAAAAAGAGAACATATGTACTCATTTTGTTGAGTGTATACTTTGAAGTAGAATAGCAGTGATGGGGATGTATCGTTCAGCTTTAGTAAATACTGCCAGACAGTTTCCCAAAGCAGTCATACCAATTCACACTCCCACCAGCAGTATTTGAGGGTCCTAAGACCCCCTTTGAAACTTCACTTATTAATTCCACTTTGGAATTTGCAGGCTTGCAGTACGGGCCCAGGGAGGGTCCTAAATAAGACAGATAGAGGTGGCAACGACGGATGTGGCTCAAATGGTTGGGCGTCCGTCTGCCATATGGAGGGACCTGGGTTCGATCCCTGGGACCTCCCGGTAAAATTTTAAAAAATAAAAATAAAAAATAAAAAAAATAAAAAAATAAAATCATCATGCAGCGCTGTGATCGCTAGACCCTGAAGGTGTGAGGAGCTTGGAGAGCACACAGTAGGAAGATCTGAGAATAATGCTTCCCTCAAGACTGGAGGGAGGCCTTGCAATTAACCACATGAAGAGGGACAGGGATGGACAAGGAAGTGTGCTAGGCAGCTGGCAAAGCATGTGCAAAGACCCTGAGGTAGGAGGAAGAAGGTGCATTTGAGGGCCTGGATAAAAAATGCCCAGAGAGGTCAAGAAAGCCTCCTGAGGTGACACAGCAAGTTAGTGCAGAGCCAGGCCTGGACTCAACTAAGGGGTCCTTTGCACCCATGGGTGCACAGTGTGTGAATACAAACAGGTTCCCTTAGGAGGCAGGACACCCTCACAAGACACAGGGCCTCTGCATTCAGGCAGACCCAAGGTCAAATCGTGACTCTTCCATGACCTAGCTGTGCAGCCTTGGGCAGGTCCCTTCCACTGTTGGTCAATTTTTACAGACAGTTTCCTTGTCTGTAAAAAAAAAAAAAATGAGGACAATAACAATAAAGCCACAAACCTTGGGGCTGCTGTAAGCAGTAGAGGGGATCGTGCTTGGAAATGGCCTCGCACACAGGCACACAGTGAGTTCGCAGTAAGTGCAAGGAGCCTCATCATCTCCCTTCCCCCAAACTGCTAGGACAGCAATTCTGTAGGAGAGGCTAAGCTTTATTGAGTACCTACTACATGCCTGGAGCCTCCCCAGGAGGCAGGAGCCATGAGGATCCCCGTGTGGCAGATGAGAAAACCAAGACTCAAAGAGGTGAAGTGCTTTGCCCTCCACCACACAGCTAGGAAGTGGCAGAGCCAGGCTTGAACCCTCCCTCATATGGAGCCACAGCGGCCGAATTACCTTCTCAGTCTCCGCAAAAGAAGTTGCTGTTTTTTTTCCCCTGGAAAATCAATATGGTGAAACAGGAAATCAGAGAAAACATTAATAATCCCAGGCAGCAAAATGAACTGCTTCTAAGCTGCCGTTCTTGCTAAATCCCATCCGTGGAGCTAGTTACAAATGGTGCAACTCAGAGTAAAACAGTTGCTCCCGTGGACGTCAAAGGGAATGCAAAATGCATAAAGCACATGACCCAAGTTTCCAGAACGATGCACCAGGGTGTCTTCTGAGGTCAGCCACAACACAAGCTCTCTACGAACCAGACGAAACAGGCTCTGAGTCCCCACGCTGGGCATACCTGGCTTTACAAGCAGTGGTCTGAGCCCCCAGACATGCTTGTGTAAGCTGCACCATGTTGCAAAATTGCCTCATTGGTGGCCAACATCTACAATTGGGCAGATTTTGCATAAAACTTGGAATTCTTTTGGAAACAAAACGAGAAATCTGGTCACCTTGGGTTCCTGTTTTTGTGTGGTGACAGTGGGCTGGAGCTGGGAGCAGTCACCCCCTGTAGACAGGACAAACGGCCTCTGGTTCACCATCGTCCCTCTGCTCTGCCTCACTCCTGCAGGACCCCCCTGCCCCTCGAGGCCTCCGGGTTTGTGAGCCCTCCCTACATCCTTGGAGCCATCACAGCTTTTAGCTGATAACATGAGATGGAGGCTTGTTAGGGATTAGGTCACTTAAGTCAACCACAGCTGACCAGGGAGGGGAAGCGACTGATCCAAGGCCACTCAGGGGTCAGGAGATGTCCAGGTTAAGAGTTCTGATCCTGATCTGGGGCCCCTTCCATTGCCCTGAATACTTGCTGAGCCCCAACCCTATAACAGCAGCAGTAGTCATTATAATACTAATAGTGATAAGAGGTAGCACTTATTGAGTACATTGCATGTATGATCTCACGTCTCATTTTATCCTCACAACAACCCTGGGTTGGAAGGTTTGTTGTTTTAGTCTCATCAGTATTTATTTCCCCTTCTTTGGTCCTGGTTTTCCTTTGGGGACCTACCCCTCTCCCACTATTGGTCTTTGAGGTTCAGGAAGCCCCACGGGATGAGTCACACCTCACAGAGCTCCAGGGTTGGTCAAATGACCTAAGCCTGGCCAAATAGCACAGCCTGTTTTCCTGGCCCGTGCTTGGTTCCAGGAGGCGGAGAGCCCCAATCCCAGGGCTCTGGCTAGAACTTGGCTTACAGCTGGCACAATGTAAGAATGGAGCTGTTGATGGGCATTTGTGCCCACAAGAGGAGAGCCAGTGTGAAAGGGAAGCCCACATAGAGAAAAGGAGAATCTAAAGATGGAGATAGAGAGTGAGAGAGACCTGTGGTGTGGTCTTCAGGCCTGGATCCAGCCAAGCCTGAAGCCTCATCAGTTACATAAGCCAATATATTTCCTTTTATGCCTGAGAATAAAAGAATGTGATGATATGTGAGTTGGGCTTTCTGTCATTTACAACCAAAAGAATCCTCAGGAATATAAACATTATCATTATTTCCACTTTTCATATGAGTAATTGGAAGCTAAGGGGTTCAAATGAAATAAATTACCCAAGGCCAAATAGATATGAATTGGTAGAATGTGGACTTGAGCCAAGTTAGTACTTAAAGCTTTTTTTTTTTTAGGTCAGAAGTCGTGGTCTCTTAAAGGCCTGTCCCTTTGCTGCCAGGGGTTAAGAGTGGGGGTTTTTAGAAACAGCATGTTTTCAGAGCTGCTGGTACCTGGTGGCATGTTGGAGAGGGCCACCATATTGGAAGAAAGAGGAGGATACTGCATCTTAATGAAATATATAATTATTATTTAAATCAGTTCAGACGCCACAAAGAGAAAAAAAAATCAAAGCTTTCTGTGGCATTTCCCCAGTGCCATTTTTAATTCTATCTTATCAAAACACTGTTGGGATTTGTTTTTCAAAAAGAAAAGACTCCTATAATTTTGAAAAAAAAATTTTTTTTTTTAAATAATAGAAGTTAAAATAGCCCACAGCCCATCGGGTGGCAATGGAAGGAAGACAGGGACATTTTCACAATTTAAAGCAGATTAAAAACCTAATTTGTTGACTCTTTTTTTCCAAAGCTCACCTCTCCCTTGGAAGGCTGTGTATTTTGCATAATGAGACTGAAAACTCTGCTGTCCTCTCCACTCTTTGCTGGGATTTCAATAGGTTCCCATCTCACATGGGGGCTAGGGTTTAATGGAATCATGGCATTCCCCTTTACTTAAAATCTTTACAAGGCTTCCCACTGCTGGGAATATAAAGAACAAATACTTTTGGGGGCCCAGAAGGTTTTGAAGATGGTCCAATTTCATTGTTCACTAGCTCTTCTCTACTTCCAAAGTGCTAGAGTCCCTGTCCTTTGGTTCATCACACTCTCCTTCCCACCTCAGGGCCTTTGCGCATGTTGTCCCCTTTAATTAGAATGCTCTTCTCCTCCTTTTTCACTAGGTTAAACCTCTGATCCCAGCTCATTTTTTCTTTACTCAGAGAAGCCTTCTTGTCAAATGCCCTGTTAATGTGCACTCCCAGTGTCATATTCCTCCCTTCCTGGCAGCTCCCTCGAGTTGGAATTGAATACAGGGCTATATCTGATTTTTCTCTCCACTGTCTCCATAGGGTCTGGCACACAGTAGGTGCTCAATAAAAATTAGTGAACGAGCAGATGGGTGAACCTCGATGGGATGGGAGCACAAAGCATCACAGTGCCATGGGTGCTCTCAACACTTCAGGCCTTCCCTTTGCTGAGTCTGAGGCCCCCAGCCCCACTCTCCCAACTTGTCTCAAAATCTCCTTGTACCTCCACCTTTAGGTGCTCTGGGCATTCTTGAATGAGCCCATGCTGTACAGGGAAGAAAGCACATGCTCTAGGACCAAACCAAAGTCCAAATCCCAGCTCTGCCACTTAAGAGCCAGGCTTCATTTTAGTGTGGAGATAATACAACACCTTCCTCAGAGGACTGTTGTAAAGATCAAGTGAATGAAAACATAAAATGGGCAGAGCCTAGCTCTTGGCACCTAATAATCCCTTGTACCTTTGAGAGGTCCAGCAGATAACAGATAGTTGCCCCAAACTGGGTGACGGAGGAGGGTTGCAATGGGGAGGGCAGGATGTGGGAAACCACAAGGTGGTGCAGCATCGGACAGTTAGTGATATGAGGAGCTGTTCCCACCCCTAGGCCAGAAGGTGCAGGGGAGGAGGGGAGGGGCTCCTGGGGCTCAGAGAAGGTTCCTGAATGGAGATGACCTCTGACCAGAGCTGTTAGAAGCTACCACCGCCACCCTGTCATATTTTCCTCACAGCACTCATCACTCTCTGAAATTATGATGTTCATTTATTTGTTTACGTGTTTCTTGTCCTCAGAATCATCTCCAGGACAACAGGGACTTTGTCTCTCTTTCTCCATACTCCATTCCCAGGGCTTAGAGAGGCACATAGTAGGTTCTCGGTAAATAGTAACGCCCGGCGCATAGAAAGCACTCAGTAAATACATGCTGAGTGAATGAGTGTGCAATGGTTCATTCATTTCTTCACCCAGTAAGCCAAGTAATGGCCCCCAAAGATGGCCTTGTCCTAATCCCTGGAACTGTGGATGTGTTACCTTACGTGGTGAAAGGGACTCTGCAGATATGACTAAGTTAGGGACACTGAGATGGGGAGATTATTCTGGATTATCTGAGTGGGCCCAATGCAATCACAAGGGTCTTTATAAGAGAGAGGAAGGATGGTCAGAGTTAGAGACAGAGATGTGACACTGGAAGAAGAGGTCAGAGTGATGGCAGGGTCATGAGCCAAGGAAGACAGGTGGCTTCTAGAATCTAGAAAAGGTAAGAAGGTAGATTCTCCCCGAGTGCCTCCAGCAGGCACGCAGCCCTGCCAACCCATCCTAGACCTCTGACCTCCGGACTGTAAGTTAATGAGTTTGCACAGCTTTGAGCCACTACGTTCGCAGTGGTTTGTTACAGCAGCAACAGGAGACTAATATATACTCACTCCTGCCAAGGAGCATGAGACCTAAGGGGCTATCGGACCTGCATAGTCTGAGATACAGAAGGCCCAGGTTTTGGTCCCAGCGCTGCCCCTAATTCCGTGGGACCTTGGGCAAGTTCTTCTCCTTCTCTGGGCCTTCTCCACCTTCACAACTCTCAGGGGTGGTAGAAGGGCTGAGGGCTGTCCGCCGGGGCCCCCTCCAGCACTAGAATGTGGGCAGCTCTCTAGAAGCTCAGACTCAAAGGTGGGGTGGTCAACGGCAACTGGAGCTTCAGGACTGTCCCAGCAGCCACCATAGCCCAGAACTGGGAGAAGCAAGGAAGGGGGTGGGTTGGGCAGTGAAGGCCTCTTCCTAGGGCTGGTGAGGAGCAAGGAAGGAGCTGTGTGGGCCCCAAGGCACTGCCTCGCTCTTTGTGAATGAGAAGACACATGGATTTACCTCCCATGACCAACCATTTCCCAGAGGCAGGCAGAGCAGCAGGGTGGCATAAAAGATAAAAGATACTGACAAAAAGAGATGGTTTCCCACACCTCACTGCTCTGCCTGTGGACAGCTAAGGAACTACCAGCTCTGTGATGGTGTCCACCTCGATGAGAGCTAAAACAGAAACTACCACAATAATAACTTCCCTAACTGGCACTTCCATAACTCTTACTATGTGCCATACACTATTTGAGATCATTGAATTTGCACACAGCCCTTTGAGGAAGATTCAATTATGGAAGTCTGTTTTACAAACTGAGGAAACTGAGGCACAAAGTCACTCAAGTGATGAGCAGCAGAGCCAGGACTGACACCAGGCAGACTGCCTCGGACAAAGGCTCGGATTGCTCCACCATCCTTATCCCCACCCACCTCTTGAGCTCTTTGTGCTGAAGCCTTTTGATACATGAAGTCACATAGTCCTAGAGACACTGGCTCATCATTCCTTTTTTACACATGAGGAAACCAAGGCACAGAAGGGTGACTCCAAATCTTCTTTCGACTTTTTGACTCCAAATGTGATGCCCCTGCATAGCTCTTCACTGTCATTTCTGAGCCTCACATGGGCTTGTGTTCTCCCCACTAAAAATAATAAAAATGAATATTGTTCTGAGCACTTATTATGAGTGAACATTGTGCTAGGATTTGGTGGGAATTAATGTATTAAATACTTAGAACACTTCTAGGAAAAGGCACTGTGGTTATCATCCCCACTGTACAGATGCGGTAACTGAGGCACAGAGATTAAAGTGCTTGCCCAAGGACAGAGAGCAAACGAGTGGCAGATATCTAGGGTGTGAAGCCAGGCAGTCCGAGTTCTGAACCCATTCTGTTAACTCTGACTCTACAATTAATTCACTTTGGAGCAAGCACCACCCTGGATCCCTTTCTCTCCGCCTCAAGCTAAGCTGGTAAGACTCTCCCAAAGTCCAGGCTCTGGGTCAGTTCCAAGTCCAAAGGACTGGTGAAGGAGTCTTCCATAAAAATGGAAACAAGAGGATGAATACCTCCTAGAACTATTACAAGTCATTCAACCATTATTTCTCTCTTGTTGGAAAGCATGCTTCCCATAATTAATTCCACCCCATATAACCATCACATTTTATTTGGAGAAAGACCTTCTCCGAAGCCTAGGGAATGAATGGGGAGCTACCACATTCTGTACCTTATTTCCTAAGTTGGTAAACGGAGGCCACTGTTCTCAGCCTGAGATCCAAGAATCCTGGGGCTCAGACAGAAATAGGACCCTCCAGCCTGGTGGTTCCATGTATAGAACATTCATTTGTTCATTCTCTCAATAAGCATTTATTGAGCACCCACTACATACCAGTCCTGTCTCAATGCAGAGACACAGCCAGGAATGTGAAGCAGACCCTGCCTGCGCAGAACACTTATTTATCTTCCCCGGGAGTGGTCTCCATCCAGCCCGCCCCACCCACCTGATTCATCTTCCCAGGGCCTACCACAGGATCTAGGAGTTCTGGTATGAAATAGGCACCCTGTAAAGGAGAGTTAGATAAACAAATTGAAGCAAGGACATGCTTTTAAATCAAGTAAATCGCCAAATAATGTTTATGGAAGAGGAAGGTGAAGTTCAGAAAGAAAACTTGCTGGAGATGCCCCAGTAGGTTTGAGGAAGATGCAGGATTTGGCAGGGTCATCTCTGCACTGGTTCTGAACAAAGGCCCATGGACACTTTAGTGCCAGGAGGAACCTTAGTTATGCCCATTCAGGAAAATGGCTGGCTTTTGGCTTAGGTGAGCATAGTTAAGTGCTTGCTATAGAACATGCATCATCTCACTGAATTCTCTGAACAATCTCCTAAGGTAGGTATCATTATTCCCTATTTATAGATGAGGAAGTGAAGGCTCAGAGAGCTCAAGCACCTTGCCCAAGATCACACAGCTTGTAAGCGACAGGGCTGAGATGTGAAGGCAAGCTTGTTCGACTCCAAAGACCATGCTCGTAGCCCCAACTCCTGCATCAAAGCAGAGTTAAACTGGGCATCCATGCCCAACTACTGGGCATTTATGAGGATGTCACTGTACTTATTTGAGGCTGTGGCATCTATTGCAAGGTGGCTGACCCAACTCCACCCCAATGTCCTGTGCTGGTGTGGGCCTTCCTGCCTGCTAGCCATCGGGGCGTTAGAGCTCTGCTTTCTGCAGATGACCCAGATCCTGTGTGAGATACTGACAATGGCAGCAAACGTAAGGTAGCAGGGGTTGTACCTAGCACACTCAAGGAGGTATTGAGTTTCCAGCAGCAGCTTTAGCAGAGGCCCTGGCACCGGGTTCTTAGTTTTGTGGTAACGGAAGCAGGGTAGCCACGTGCCCATTTCCCTGGTCTGAATCCCAGCAGAGGCTTGGAGTCCTGAGCCACCAATAATTGGTGGCAGCTTCTTTTTTCCCCAGTTTCCTCATCAAAGCAAGGGTAGCAGCAATGTCACTGGGCCAGTGTCTGTCATCTGCAACTGAACTGCCCAATACAGAGCCTTTTCACGGAGCGGCTGGTATGGAATCTCAGAGCCAAGGTGAGGAGCACGTGTTTAAGGTGCAGAATGTCCCAGCACAGGATTCTAGACCATCCAACACCAACCAAATCCATGGCTCCAGAGACTCAGGAAAAGGGGTCCAAAAATAATTCAGCACCCAGATTCATTAAGACCAGGATTTTAAGACAATGGTGCTTCTAGGTTTTCTTCTTAAATGGAAAGGGTGCCACCTTTGTTTTCTTCTGAGACCTTGACATTCCCCAAATCAAGCTGGAAACCTGGGTTTTTACGTGAAATCGTCCAAAAAATTTTTTTTCTTTAAGATTTTTTTATTTTTTTATTTTATTTATTCATTTATCCCCCCCTTGCTGCTTGTGCTCAGTGGGTCAGCCAACCACGCCGTGCGGGCGGGCTTGCCTTCACCAGGAGGCCCTGGGAACCGAACCCGGGGCCTCCCACATGGTAAACGGGAGCCCCACCGATTGAGCCACAGCCGCTTCCCCGTCCAAAATTTAAATGGTGGCAATGACTCCAAATGCTCCTAAAACACACCTGTAGGCTGGATCCAGCCAAATCTGCATATGCAGGGGTTGAGAGCCCTAACAACTAAATCACATTATTGGCATAGCTTTAAAGAACCCCACTCCTCTCTGGAAGAAGAGAAGGTCTCATTTTCAATATCGAATCAGAGTCAGTGGGCCCAGAGGGAGGGCAGGCAAAGATCTGACCGCAGTTATCTTAGCGTTGATATTCTGTCTTGGCCCCTCATCATTCTGCACCTACCACCCCTGAGGTGTGGGAGCAGAGGGAGGGCTGGAACCTCCCCACGCCCCACATAGACACACTCCTAGACGAACGCAGAAACGCTCTTCAGATCTGCCAGGGGGAAAGAGCAAAAGGTGGGCACTGGTTGACGCAGACACAGCCCCTGTCCATGGCATTCAACTTCCTTATCTCAGGCACAAGTCATTTCAGGCCAACTTCCTCGTTCCCAAAATGGTGACAAAAATCCCCACCCTGCCCCAAGAAGGCTACTGGGAATGTCTGACAAAATAAAAAGGTGAGAATGTTTGGGGGGAGGTAAAAGTGTTTTTCAAATTCCTGGTCTTGTTATTATTAAGGTTAACAGCTGCCATCAATGGAGTAGTTCAGACCTGCCAGACATGAAGCAGGACAGTTTCACATATGGGCTGTCACCTAATCCTCATGACAGCCCAGGAAGTGGGAGCCATCATCACCATGCCCGTTTTACAGATGGGGACACTGAGGCCAGAGAGTGAGCCCTTCACTGTTAAGTGGCTGAGATCGAATGCAGATCTGCCTGATTTCAAAGCATGTTTATTCTCTGAGTGCCTACCATGGGCCACATGCTCTTCTAGGGACAATAAGATATCACTTATTCAACCCTGAAAAATAAAGAGTTCCACATTAGTGAGTGTCCCAGACACTGGAGGCTTTGCACACAGAAACATTTCTTAGTTTAACCATGGATCAAAATCTTTTAGACAATGAACTATTCCTTGTCCTTTGCCCTTCCTACTAAACAGGGCTCACCTGTCTCTCTGGACTCTCACAGAGGCCAGCCATTCGAGTGTCCAATAATAGTGAGATGGGCCCCAGCTACTGAGATGAGTGGAGTCTTTTGACCCTTAGACCAAGTTCCTCCAAGCTGTGATTCTTTCATTTTCATGCTTCTTATTTTTATAATCTCTTCATCTGTCCCCTTGTTCTCAGGCTGTCAGCTGTTGCTTCTGGCTGCTGTCACTGTGCTTTCTCTAACATCCTACACACTTCTAATTTGCTCCTTCGATATGCTATAGGCCTGGGAAATCAGGTCAGCGAGCTTATCAGAATAGTAGGTAAAGAAACAGTAAATGGGCTCCAAGTGACGAAGTGTTGGCTCTTTCCTGATACTGAACTATGGCAGTTAAATCGGGCTACTTTCTTTTTCTATATAGTTGCATTTTCAAGGAAAATGGCCTGTAGTTATAATGATGATAAATTCTAAGAGCAATGTGACAATGAAAATGAGCCTTGCTGTTTCAAAGATTCTGGGTTTTCTACCTGCTTCACAACACAGGCATTCAAAATACAAAGAGCCCAGCTCACTGGCTTGCAAATGGAGACTTTGTTGGGGAGAAATCAGGGTCATCTCAGCAAAGCGGGGTCCACTTTGGGCACAACTCAAGGAGGAAGAAATAAAGATGACCTGCGCCTCGAGGCCACTGCTCCAAAACTCCCACATGGCCCCATCACGTGGGGCTCCAGCTTCCTGGAGGCTCCCTGGACTTTCTCTGAACCTGCCAAGTCAAAGCCCTGTCAGCTCAGTCCCCAGACCCTCCCGAGTGGTCTGCCATTCCCTGTCCTAGAGGGGCCTCCAGCTGTTCACAGATACCCACAGCCACCCAGCCTCCAGCCTCACCCACACCCATATTTACCGTTAGGCCTGTGAGGATAGACCCTCACCTGGCTCATGCCATTTCCTCATTAAGAAATGAGAGGGAGAGAAAAGGGAGACCTTCCTCTGAGGAGTTTCTGAAATATCTTATCACCTTCACCTGGATAGAACATGGTGGGGGGGCGGTGGGGGAAGGAGGGACGACGGGAGAGAGGAGTTGAGAGCACAGACTCTGAGGCCAGACAGACCTAGGCTCAAATCCCAGCTCTGCCACTTACTGGCTGTGTGACCCTAGACAAGTGAGTGAGCCTCTTTGAGCCTCAGTGTCCATACCTGTCAAGTGGAGACAGGGGCCCTTCACCTCATCAGATTGCTGCAAGGATCCCATAAGAGAATGCGAATGGAGCTGTTTGCAATGCCTGGCCTTGTAAACACCACAGAGGTGGTGATGGTGATGATGATGATGATGATGATGATGATGATGACTCCCATCAATAGCAGCAGCAGGAGGGTCTGCAGATCAGCATCCTGCAGGACGAACTTGGTGCAGAAGCCAACATATATTAAGGATTTGGAGCTACTCCAATTAGAGAAGAAAACAGAACCATAAGAGCCCAGACTGGAAAAGTCCTTAGAGATTATATAACTCCTCTCCTTTTCTGCAAATGGAAAATGAAGGCCTGGTGAGAAGGGACTTGCTCAAGGCCACTAAGCCAGTGAGTGGCAGAGCTGAGACCCCGATCTCTTTACTCCCTGTCCAGGGGCTCTTCCCTTGGCTCCGCAGCCACATGCTAAAACAGAGAATTGAGAGGATTTATCAAGCCATCCAATATTTGGGAGCTGAGCTAGAAACATGAACATCCGGACAAAGAAGCCGCAAGCCTGGGTCAGGCCCTCCAGCTTCCCAAGACCCCCGGACACATTTGTTGGAGTTGGAATTGGGAAGGAGTCACAGATGCCCTCCCGGATTTCCAGATATTAAGACCACATCCAGGAAGCAGATGTGGCTCAAGTGGTTGAGCACTGGCTTCCCACATGGGAGGTCCTGGGTTTGGTTCCCAGTGCCTCCTAAAAAAAAAAAAACCAACAACAACAAGCAAACAAACAAAAAAAAAAACAAACTCAGGGGAGCCGAGGTAGCTCAGGGGTTGAGCACCGGCTTCCCACAAAGGAGGTCCTGGGTTCAAGCCCCAGGCCCTTAAAAAAAAAAAAAAAGACCACAGCTATCTGCCTCTCACTTACTGGGGGTAGCCTTGGGGGTGTCTCTACTCTTCTCTGGGTCTCTGTCTCCGTATCTAAGAATTCTCCCAGCTCACAAAGTCTCTGGAGTCAGTGCACCTTCCTGATCCTCTGGGTGCCAGACCTGTGAATGGATGTAAGCCATCACCTTATCCACAGTGATTCGGCCAAATTAACGGGATTTCTGCTTCTGCCCCCTTTAGCCAAGGCCCAGTACCCTGGCTGAGGGGTCAGCAAACTTTTTCTGTAAAAGGCCAGATAGTAAAGATATTAAGATTTGCAGGCCATATGGTTTCTGCCACAACTGCTTACCTCTGCCCTTGTAGCTCAAAAGCAACCACAGACAAATACTTAAATGATTGAGCATGGCTGCATTCCAATAAAACTTTATTTACAAAAATAGACAGGGGGCTGATTTGAACCATGGACTGTAGTTCTCTAACTCCTGTTCTAGATCACTCCACGCTGGGCCTGCCATCTCCTGGAAGATTAGGATGACCAACCTGTCCTGGTTTGCCCGGGACTTTACTAGCTGGAAGTCCTGTGTCCTGGAAAACCACTCCATTTCAGACAAACCAGGATGGTCAGTCATCCTATGTGGGATGCTGCAGCCCCCGGTTTCTTCTCTCTCAGCACTGCTCTGGCTGTGTCCTCCATAAGGAGGAGGAGACAGAAGAAGGAGGAAAGGCTACTGTTTAAGGTGGCTTTCGACGTGCCAGGCACGATGTGCAGGCCTTTGTCGACATGATCTCCTTTGATCTTCAGAACAACCCAGTGAGGTGGGGGTGGAGGCCGCACTGGAATCAGTTTACTCTGCCTCCAGAGCCCAGGTTTTCCCGCTTCCTCCCCAGGCTGTAAGAACCTTGGGGACTGAGTTGGGGCTTCTCATCTCTGTATCTTCAGTAACCAGCACAGAAGATGACACTTAGAAGATGCTGAACAAATACTGAGCGCCAGCAAATACTGATGCTGAATGAATGAATATGTGAATGAATGAATGAGCGAGCGCAAATTTCTCCACAGGCAGACACCTCCCACTTCTGTGAAATGATTCACTCCTGCCAAGCCAACCTTAAGGTGAGCTAAGGGGGAAAACAGGGAATTATGCTAAGATGCTGGTTGAGTCAAACATGCTTGCTGGCACTAGGGAGGCAGTGTGGCATCGTGTTACAAACATGGTCTCGGGCCTCAGACAAGCTGGGAAATCCTCTTCTGGTCTGCATGATCTGGGCAAGCCCATTCACCCCTCTCAGCGCCACAGATCATAACAGAAGATTTATAATAGAAACAACCTCGTAGTAAGGTTGTGAGTAATAGATGTCATCCATGGAGTCCCTGGCATGGCATGTTGTACCTGTAAATACTCCATCAATGTTCCCTTTTATTATTGTTACTATTGTTGATATTGGGAGGATACAAAGTAAGGCAGGATGGAATACCAATTATGCAGTCCTGAATGAGTGCCAGGGTCAAGCAGACTGCTAGAAACTGCATTGGTTTGCTATGACCACAATAATGCTGTGTAACAAACAACCATAAAACCCCAGTGGCATACAAGAAGCAGCAATGATTTAGCTCAACTGTCTGTGGCCGGCTGGAGCTTGGCTGAGCTCGGCTGGGCTTGACTCTTCACTGAGGTTTGGGCCCAGGATGGCTTGACAAGTGTTCATACTGGGGACAGGCTGGGGAGGCACAAGCTACCTTGGGGAAGCTCTTCTCCCAACCAGGGCAGAAACACGAGGAGTCCCCAAAGGCCTAAGCTTGGAATGGGTACAGGGTTACTTCCACCTCTCTCTAATGACCAAAGCCAGTCACATAGCCAAACCCAGAGTTAAGGAGAACTGCAAAGCCTCACGGCTAAGGACATGGGTACAAGGAGAAGGGAGGACGTGAGGCTAGTGACTGAGTCCACCCCAAGAACCAAACACCGGCAAAATCTTGGAAGGGGTCCCTCACTGGCCCTGCCCTGCCCTCTTTGCCGGCTCATCACCCTCAGCTCCTGCCTCATCAACTCTCAGTCAAAATCTGCAAGAGGCTTGAGCAGTAACATCTGCAGTCCAAGGGGACCACAGCCCCACTCATAGCCCACCCCAGTCCCCATATTCCCAACATCTGTACCTGCTCCGGGGAGCCATTAATCTCGGGCAATTTCATTCCTCACTTGATTTGTTTATTTAAGGAAAACAAGTTGCTCCTAATTAGAAACACTGCTGTCAAGATGTTCGGCGCATCCTAGGCTGCCTATTTTCAGACCTTCTGCCTAAAATTATACCTGCACTTTTAACGTCTCTGAGTTTGTTCAGCAACTGTCCTAAGTGGAGGTTTCTGGCAAGAGAGGTTTGGGCTGTGGTGGGGGAGAGGGAGCCAGGGGCAGGAGAACATGTGGGGTTCCGGAGAATGGCAAGGCAAAGACACCTGGAAAAATTAACATGCAACCTCCCGGCCCCCTGCCTGCTAAGGCAACACTGGGAAGGTGCCACAACCCAAGCACAGTTCAGACCTGCAGATCAGGGAGAAGGTGTGTCTTGAAGTTCAGAAACGTTTTCTGTTTGGAAGCACATACATCTATACCCCCATCGGCATTCGGACACACCTGCAGAGAAAGTTACGATATGGTATAACCCTATTTATTGTATCAGAAGTTTTCTTCTTCGCAGGATTTTCCTGAGCCTTCTAAACATGCTCAGAAACACACTCACACCTGGAGATATGCAAGAAGGTATACTGCCAACACACACACAGGTACACACCCTCGAAACACACACACGTGAGATGTGCAAAAAAGTTACACTGTTGCACAGGCAGGCAAGCATGCTCAGAAACACACTCATACATATACCTGGCGACACACAAGCAGACACAATGCAACACCCATGCGTACACACACTTAGAAACTCACTTAGACACACGAGATGAGCACAAAAGTTACATTGCAACACACCCAGAAACCAACAGTCAGAAACACACATATACACACTGGGATGCAATGCTACATACAGGCACACACACTCAGAAACGCAAGCATACACACAGAGATGCACAGAAAGTTCACACTGCAATACACACAGGTACATACCCACAGAGACACACAGACACACAGACAAAATCAAATGATCCCTCTAGCATTCCTGGATACACATGCTCAGAAACTCACACATATACACAGAGACACTCACAGAGGTTACACCGTGATACACAGTTACACACACTCAGAAGCATACATATACACAGAGAGATACAATCAATACTGTGCAGTGCTATATACACATGTACACACACAGAGGCACAAAGATATATTGAAAAACATATATCTTCCTCTGCCAGTAAGCACATGCCACAGATTCACATTCACATTGCCACACACATATATGTACACTCACATACATGCAGAAACTTCCAGCTGCTCACATATACACACGCAGACAGCACATGTGTCCACTCAACATGCACCCAGGCAGACACGCAAAGCTGCTCAAACCTAGGTATCCCTGCCCTGACCCTCACAGCACACACACAGCCGTGCAGTCGTGGTCATGCACTTGATCAAAGACATGTGTGTAACTCACTACATACGTGCACAAGTACACGTACATATCCACACACAAGGACTCACACACGCACACATTCTCTTGCAGGTGTGCACACATACATCCTCACAAATCCCCAGGCAGGCATTCTCATGAGTGCACACTCATATCGATGCCATCCACATGCGTGTGCACACATACTTTAGCTCTCTGTGCAGGTCACATCTACCTGAACACGTGCACAAATCTGCTTGAGAATGCACACATATGCACACACTCACACACACATCTACACACACACACCCTGTTCCATCAGGAAAGCAAACTGTTTATTTTCTCGGAGTCCTAAACATCAAGCCCAGGGACTGATCTAGCACATGGGGAACTGTTCCTGTCCCAGTCTCGACTGCAGACCCATGAACTCACTCCAGGCCAGCAGGACTGAGTTCTGCCTTCCCCACTAGCACATCCAGCATGAACCCAGGACAACTCTAGTTTGGGGCAGGAGATAAACCTCCCAAGCTTCAGAACCACTCAGAAAGAAATAAGACTGACCAATCCACTGCTTTCTCCCCCAAATCTCCCCCACCTCCTCTCCACACACAAGGCTATAAGATATTTCTCTCCCCAGGCAGCTCTCAGGCCCTCGGCAGGCTGGGTGCCTGACACTTAGACATACTGAACTTCTCTGCCCTGGGTCCCCAGACAGCTGCAAAGTTGAAGCCAAGGGGAGAGCTTACCTCCACCTCCTGTTGTCATGGCGATGTAGCAGCTGGGTACAGTCAGCCCTCCCTGACCTCCTGGGCTCCCCACTAAGAACTGCTAGTCCAGCAGTGCATTTATGAGGGTGCAGGGAGGGGGTGGAGACTGCAGGTATCAGGTGATTGGAGAGAATGAGGGCCCGCCCCCAGTGAGAGGCTCACCTGGTCTTGGGTGGGACAGGGCCAACCTCCCTGGGCACAGAAGCACCCGGATGCTCAGGCACAAGTCCCGAAAACAGACAGTCTTGGTGCTGCCTCCATTCAGCGCCACTCTGCTAGACTTTACACCCAGTACTCTCCATATGCCATTTTATTTAGTCCTCCCAACAACCTCATGAAGTGGGAACTATTAACTCCCCATTTTACAGGTAGAGAAACCAAGGTTTGAAGGGGTGAAATGAATGGTCAAACTCAGATCTGCCTGAGTCCTAGGTCTCAAACACTAAAGTACATCGCCTTTTATAATTTTGAAAATCTCATCTGTGGCAACTGCTCATAGCCATAGAGCATCTTAACTGGGACCTCTGAGGATACACGAAATATCCTCATTTTACAGAAGCAGCATCTCAAGAGGTCTAGTGATGTTCCCAAAGTCATACAGCAAATTGAGGACAGGCTTGAAACTGTCTCTTGGTTCACAGACGGGGCTTTCTGCACTACATCCCACACCTGCCTCCCACACACTGGCGGAATCCCCGGGTCTCGGCAGCCTGGGGAAGCAGCTCCTAGCTTGGGCTCAGAATGGGAGGTCCTCAGAATCCCACCTCATGCCCCAAAGCCTGCCCAAGAACCACACAGCAACACGATTTGCCAGAGGCTGACTCTGAGCCCAAGCAGGAGACCACAGGGCCAGAGGGAAATCTCCAACCTTCTGAGTCCTGCTACTCCCTGGCTCACTGACCAACCAGCTCCCTGGAATGACTTTGGCCCTAGGATGGGACCCAAGCATGAAAGCATGATAACATCTATGAGGCTATGACCACAGGGGTGACTCCAAAATGATCCTTGGAGGCAGGTAATCTCTTTGGAGCTTGATTTTTGCTTGGAGGAAAAATAAACTGGCTGAACTGACGAGCTCTGTGCCCCAAAGGGCCTGGAGTGTGAGGGGACCACCCACATCCCCAGAGCTGGGAATGGGAATGCCAGGAGCCTGTATCCAACCATCTATTCCAGCCCCTTCTCTCCAAAAAGTTTGTGTCTTTTCAGGCTCAATCTGACAATAGGAATCATTTCACTGAGCAGTCCAGGAAACTTCCCTAAATCCTTTCCTCATCTAAGGAGCAGCCCTTCTTCCTCTTTGGAACTGCAAAGAATGGAACTGACTCCTGTCTCTCCCAGTGGCTTTGCCAAGAAGGTGAGCAGACTCCTGCAAAAAACACTTGGGGCTGCTGGAAGGGCTTGGAAGGAGGCGACTGGGCTGAGTGGGTCCCCCTCTCCCAGGCGTGCTCATTCTCCCTCTCCCTCTCCCTCTCCACACACACACACCCCAGAACGGACCATTAGAAAGCCTATAAAGCACTCCACAGAAAGCCCATCACCAGGCAGCCCTGGATTTTGGCTCCAGATGACAGGGAGCCTTGATGGCCAGAGAATTCACCCCCAACACGCACCTCATAAAGCCAACTTGGAAATATGAGGGGCTCCTCCCCTAGAACTCTGAGCTGGCCAAGAAGGGGGTGATTCATGAATCAAATGAAAGGATTCCCTAGCCTTTCCCCTAAGCCGGAGAAGCCCCCCGAAACGTGTGCCTTTGTTAGCCCCGCGGGGTGCCCCGAGGGAGGACGCCCGGATGAGCCCTGATGTCCCACCCTCTGCCAGAGGAAAGAAAGTTTGTCATTTACCCAAACCTGGGCCATCACGGCTCTGGGTGTTTCACTCACCCTGCTCTAGGCGCTGAGCCCCCAGCCTTGGGGAAGCGGCTGGAACGCAAGCCCGGCGCTGGGCGCAGAAATCATTTCGCATCAGCTCGGCGCCCCGCTCCCGGTGGAGCCCCCTCACCCGGCCCAGACCCCTGAAGCCCTTACCTTAGGGGTCGCGGCCACTTGCAAACTCTGTCCGCGAAGCCCGGCAGGCGCCCGGGGTCTCCCCGCGACTCCGCTGCCCTGCCCGGCGCGTCCGCTCGCGCCTGCAGCGGCATCAAGACAAGCGGAGCCTGGGGCTCCTTTCCGGCCACCGGGCTCCCCGGGCGGGCCCGGGGGCTGTCTCTCCGGGTCTGGCGCCAGGGGCACGGTCCGCGCCTCCAGCGGGAAAGTGGCAGAGTGTGCGCCCTGGATTGCAGCCGCTGCGGCGGCGGCGGCCGGGGACGAGGAGGCGGTGGCGACGCCAGCCGGCGAGCCTGGGCGGCGGGCGGAGGCGGGAGGAAGTGGAAGCCGGGCTCCCGCGAGCCCAGCGCCCGGGCGAGCGGGCGGGACTGCGGGGGCCCCGCGCGGCGGCGAGGCCCCGCGCAGGCACCGGCCCCGGGGATGCCCGGGCACCCGGGCGCGCGCGGCGGCGGGGCGCGGGTCTCGGGCCGCCCGGCCTCTGGCTCGCGCTGTCGCTCGCCGCCTCTCGCTCCGCGGGACTCCACGTCTCCAGCCCGAGCTCTCCGCGGCCGCCGCCGCCGCCGCCAGCAGCGCGCTCCTCGCACGGAGCCACAGCACTGCCTGCCGCTTAACTCCTTGCGTGCCACCTGGCCCTCCGCAGCCGCCCGCGGAGCTGGGCAGACCCGGGTGCCCGGCCTGGCGCGGAGCTCGCGCGGGGGCCTCGCCGTCCGACCCTCGGTTTCCTGGTCTGTAAAATGGGCTGGGTGGACCCAGGAGGATGAACCAAGCTGATTACACGGTGCCACGCTACCTGGCCTGGAGTGAGCACTCAGCAAAGGGCCGAGGGCTTGTTGCGGTGGCTAGAGAGGCTTAGCACAGAGTCTCAGGCTTGGTAAGCACCCAACCCAAAGGGCAGTTTTGTCTTTTGGCGTTGAGTTTGTCAGTGGGTTTAAGTTGTGTGACTGGCTCACCACTTCCCGTCGCAGGGCCTGTTTCCTTCCTGGCTCTGTGACCTTAGGCAAGTCACATGGCACCTGTGACTTTAAATGTCCTCATCAGCAAAATGGGGGTAATGATGCCCACCTTCAAAGGATGCCTTTAAGACTTCCGGCTAATCTCGGGGAAAGAAGCCCATCTCATGTTGTGGCATGTGACAAGAGCCACCATTTAGTGAGAGCCTTCTAGTTGCCAGACACCACACCATGTAATTTCAAATTCAAACATGTCATCTCAGTGATCTGTCAGAACAACCCTAGGAGATAGCTAACTTTTCAGCATCTCCACTTTTCAGATGAGAGAAGTGAGGCCCAGAGAGGTTAAGTGGCTGGCTATGGGCTAGGACAGCTAGAAAGTAGCAGAGCTGGGATTTGAACCAGGACTTTCTTACTCCAAAGCCAGTATCTGTTACACTTGGGACTCAAGGACCCACTCTAAAGTGGCTTGTGAGTGGATTATTCTTCTTTGGAATTAGCCACAAGAATTCATACCTGCATTTAATTTTCTTATGACATTCTTTTTTCCCAACTACACAATTAATTCGTGTCTAATGCAGATAATTCAGGAAATACCAGTAAGTATAAAGAAAAACAAATCAGTCCTACTCCCACCACTCAGAGACAATGATGATTAATATTTTGGTGTAGTTTCTTCCAGTCTTTTTCTATACCTGCATGTAAAAGCAGTTGGCACAAAGAAAATTGTCCCATGGCAGCATTCTGTATCATAAGATGGGAAGAGCTTGACAGATGCAACTCAGAAATCCTTTGCTAAGGCTAAGACTCCAGACTCCCCGACCCCCAATAATCCTAGATGCTGTTTCTCTACTGGCCGGCCCAGGAGAAATCCCACCAGATTTGAGATTTTTTTTTTTTTTTTTTTTTATCTCACGAGGTTATCATTGGGCAAACCCTGCTCTGGTACTTTCCCCTCCCTTACCCTGCCTTGTGCCTCCCTCTTGGAAAACCAAATCATCCCTTCCTCTGGAGTACAGGAACCACCAATTCCTCATATATCTTCCAACCTGTCCCTTGACTCTCACCCACACTACATCATGAGCAGAGCATTCCCAGGATGGCAACTCCAAGGGATCCTCAGAGACACCCTTATGCTACAGACACATACAGGACAGTAGAGTAATGTGGGTTCAAATCCTGGCTCTGTCCTGGGCCACCTGCAACCCCCAGAACCTCTCTGACCCTCTGTTCTACACCGTTAATATGAAGATGTAAAAAATGCCAACCCTCTGGGATGGTTAAGAGGATTATAGGAGATGATGGTGAGTAAATGCTCAACTAATGGCAGCTATTGCTTTTTCTTATTAAAGAGGAGAAGTGATCTGACTAATACTAATATTGATTATCAACAATTACTGAGTCCTTGCTAAGTGACAGGCACAATTCCCATTAGTTCTTTACAACTTTAGGTGATAGGTATTGGAATTAGGTCATTTAAAGATGAGGAAACTGAAGCCCAGAGAGATGAAGCCATTTGCCCAAGGGCACACAGCAAGTTCATGGCAGAGCCTGGATTAGTACCCAGCTCTTCTGTGTGCCCCCATCTACCCTCCCCTGCCAACCACCAGCCCTATAGCAAATGGTAGACTCTGTGAGCAGTTTCCATCCCCTCCTCTCCACCATGAACCTCTTGTTGGGACTCTGAGACAAACCTCTCTCAGAGAGAGGTCTGAGGATGGTTGCCTGGCCAAGGAGCCCACTGCACGTTGGCGGGTATCTGAGACAGGCGCTATGGACCTTCAGCAGCCCCCAGACCACCCACCATGGCCCATTTCCCCCTGTCCCCTCCCTAATTCCCCTTGAGAATGGGAATCAGACCCCTCACAAAGTGGTAAGAGCCACAGTCTTGGAATCAAGCTAGTAAAGTGTCCTTGGATTGCTCACTCCCCTCTGAGGCTCTACTTCCTCATCCTTTCAAAGGACTAATGGGACTTGAATAAGACTGTTTCTCCAAAGAAGATATACAAACGGCCCAGAAGCACATGAAAGGATGCTCACTGTCATTAGTCATTAAAGAAACACGAATCAAAACCACAATGGGATACCACTTCACACTCAGTAGGATGGCAATAATAATACTAATAAAACAAAATAACAAGGATTGGTGAGAATGTGGAGAAATTGAAACTCTCAGGCATTACTGGTGGGAATGTAAAATGGTGCCACTACAGTGGAAAACAATTTGGTGGTTCCTCAAAAGGTGAAACACAGAATTACCATATGACCCAGCAATTCCGCTCGTAGGTATATACCCAAGAGAACGGAAAACAGGTGTTCAAACAAAAACTTGTATACCGATATTTACAGCAGCACTAGTCACAAAAGCCAAAAAGTGGAAACAAGTCTCCATCAACAGATGATGGGTCCAAAAATGTGGTATATCCATACAATGGACTATCATTCAGCTATAAAAAGGAACAAATAGGCTATATCCATGCTACAGCATGGATGAACCTTGAAAACATGCCAAGTGAAAGAAGCCAGACATAAAAGGTCACGTATTGTATGACTCCATTTATATGAAATATTCAAAAGAGATAAATCCATAGAGATAGAAAGCAGATTAGTGGTTGCCAAGGATGGGGGCGGGCGAGGGGATTGGGAATGACTGGTTTATGAGTACAGGGTTCCCTTTTGGGATGGTGAAAATGTTTAGGAACTAGAAAGAGATGCTGGTTGCATGCCACTGTGAATGTACCAAATGTCTCTGAATTGTACAGTTTAAAATGGTTAATTTTATGTTATGTGAATTTTACCTCAATTAAAAAATCATATATTTTTAAAAAGGACTAATAATGTCTGCTTTGCCTGCTTTTTAGGGTTGTTAGGAAGACGGTGGATTGGGAAGTACCCTGAAAACAGCAGAGTCTGTAAAACTATAAGGATGATGTTATAATGGTTACTATCACCATTAAAGGATCCAACAAAGCATTGCGGCATCTTGTAATGGTTGAGAGTGGGAGCTATGGAGACAAGCCTTTTTTCCCTATATGGACATCCAATGGAATCATTAATATTTCTTGAAAGAACCACCCCCCCCACCCCAACCCCGATTTTGGGGGCCACCTTTGTCATAAGGCATGAATCCACATGTGTGCAGGGGCTGGTTCAGGGCTCTCCATTTGTCTCCACTGGTCAATTCGACTAACCTTGCACCAATATCAATCACATGGTCTAAAAGCCATCACTTTGTAATAGTGCTGATATCAGTAAAACAAGCTCTTTTTTTTTATCCCCCTGCAAGAGTATCTTAGCTGTTCTTGGCCTTTTGCATTTGCATATAAATTTTAGAATCAGCTTATGAAGTTCCTCACACACAAAAAACAACTAAACAGCAACAAAAGACCTGCTGGGTTTTGATTGGGATGGCATTGAATCTACTTGACACCTTTACAATATTGAAATTTGCAATCCACTTACCTACACAAAAATTAATCCCAGTCAGGAGTGTAGATTTAAATGTGAAAGGCAAAACAACAGAGCGGCTAGAAGGCAATATAGGAGAAAAATCTTTATAACCTTGGGGTAGGAAAAGATTTCTTAAACAAGGTGGAAAAAGCACTATCCATAAAGGAAAAGACTACATTCCACTACATTAAAATTGTAAGAACTTCTCTTTGTTAAAGACCCCATTAAGAGAGTGAAAAGACAAGCTATAAAGCGGAAGCAGATATTTTCAACACACATAACTAACTAAGGGCTCCTATCCAGAATTTACAAAGGACATCTACAAATCAATATGTAAAAAACAGACAACCCAACCACAGGGCTAAGAAACTTGGACAGACATTTTACAAAGGAGGATATTCAAATAGCCCATAAACACATTAAAAGGTGCTCAATACTAATTAACAATCAGGGACATGCCAATTAAAATTGCAAGGTGATGATACCACACTAAAATTATAAAGACAGACAGTCCCAAGTCCTGGTGAAAATGTGGAGCAAGTGGAAATTGGGCATACTTCTGGTAGGAGTGTATATTAGTTAATTAAAAAAAAAAAAAAAAAAAAAAAAAAAAACGCTCTAAAAACTGCATGGCAGCATCACTAAAGCAGAATAGATATTTACTCTCTGACCAGTATTTCCACCCCCGCGTGTATACCCAACAGAAATGAGTGCTTATGTCCACCACAAGACATGTATAAGAATGTTTATAGCAGCAATCCTTGCTGCTCATAACAGCATATTTTGATATAACCACAAACAACCTAAATGTCAATCAACAGTGGACTGGATAAACTGTGTACGGTCATATGATGGCATACTATACAGCAGTGAAAATGACCAAATTACAGCCATACACAACCACAGAGGTGAATCTAAGGACCATAATGTTCAATGACAGAAACGAGATACAAAAGACTTCCATAATATTCCAAAACAGAGAAATCCAAACAAGAGAGTTGGAAGCAAGAATAGTGGCATCTCTGGGAGGAGGGTGCACAAAGGGATTTCTGGAATGTTGAATGCCTTCTTACTTCTTGACCTGGTTGGTAGCTACACTGGTGTTTGTGATAAGTCTTTGAACTGTGCAATTACACATTACACTTTCCTATACATATGTTAAATCTTAACTTCATAAAATGTTGTGTTTTTTATAAGTGACAACTCTTGAGCAAAACAGAACCGGATTCAAACATGAACTTTGTATATTCTGACAATGTGACCATGAACAAGTTATTTCATTGCACTGAGGCTCAGTTTCCTCATTCATAAAATGGGAGCAATTGTAGGACCTACTTGATAGGATGGTGTGAAGACTGAAAGGGGGAAGCGGCTGTGGCTCAATTGGTTGGGCTCCCGTTTACCATATGGGAGGTCCCTGGTTCGATTCCTGGGGCCTCCTGGTGAAGGCAAGCCGGACTGCACGATGCAGACAGCAAGCACAAGCAGCAAGGGGGGAATAAAAAAAAAAAAAAAGATTGAAGGGCTTCAGGTGAAATGACAGATGTAAAGCACAGTGCCCAGAACAATCAATATTGGCTGCTTATGATCACAAATCATATCTCATCGTATTATATATGTCCCACAGAAAAGGTATGTCTGAAAAACCCCTGAGAGAACTGAGTTTGAACCTCAGATAGGGTTTCCAGCTAAAATAGTGGATGCCCAATTAGATTTTTTAGTATTTCTCAAATATTGCACAGGACATACTTATATTAAGAAAAACATTGTCCTTTATTTGGAATTCATGTTTAACTGGAAGTCCTGCGTTTTTTCTTTTCTTGCTAAGTCTTGCAACATTAACCTCAGTATTACCGCTGTGTGACCGGGGGTAAGTGGTTGGCTCTCTGGCCTTGGTTACCTAATCTGTGAAATGGGAATAAAAGTCCCTTCCAAGAAAATTTAAAAAAGAGAGAAAAATAATAAAAAAAAGAAAATAATAATAATAAAAATAAAAGAGTCCCTTCCAGTGTTGGCGACAGAATGAAACTGAGTAAAGCAGGTGGGCGTGCCCAGCACAGGACACATAGTAAACACCTTTCATTCATTCCTTTCCCCTCCCATCATCTCTCATCTCCCCTTCTGTTCTTCCTTTCCTTGCCTAAATCTTGGAGTTACCAGGGCTCCTTGCAAGCTTTGTTTTGTTTGTTGCTGGCCCATGAAACTAAGAGATTGTGATCAGCTATAAAAAGTAAGCAGCTGGGAAGCGGCTGTGGCTCAATCAGTAGGGCTCCCGTTTACCATATGGGAGGCCCTGGGTTCGGTTCCCGGGGCCTCCTGGTGAAGGCAGGCCCACCCGCACGGCGTGGTTGGCTGACCCAGCGAGCACAAGCAGCAAGGGGGGGATAAATGAATAAATAAATAAAATCTTTAAAAAAAAAAAAAAAAAAAGTAAGCAGCAAAGTTGTAAGATTTTTGTTTAAAACCCACACACAATTCATTAGGGCAGGAAGAGACAAAGCCTGCTTTTTCTAGACCCATCTACTCGACAAACTATAATTTTGGCCAAGGATTTGCTGTGTACCCCCCTTACCCCTGCCACTGCATTGGTGCCTCTGGTTCCAGAGTGGAGCCTCCTCTCCTCTCCAAGCCTTCTATTTCAGGCCAGAATTTTATTGTTTCAGAGCAAAGCCCATTGCAGGGCTCACCCATCTTGGAAATAAACTACAAAGAACAAACAAAACAAAACAGGGGGATGTAAGAGAATTTCTGAGCATAAAATCAGGAATCACCTACGAGCTACATTCATAAAAAAGTCACTGACCCATACATCACTGTCATTTAGATTTCTCAGCATCTAAAAATAGGATTTGCTCTAATTTTCTGAGGCAGCGATGCAAATGGAGAGAATGTGAGCGTAGGGAGCGAGCTGCATCAGGCGGTAAGTAACTTCCCTTTGATGGTATTGATCTAAAGTGAAAAGGCAGGGACTCTCTTTGAATATTTTCAGGCAAATCCTGGTAGAGATCAGAGGGTTAAGATGAAGGACTCTGGAGTCAGTCAGACCTGGAATGGAGCCCCAGCTCTATCACCTCCTCGCTGGGTGGCCTCGGGTAAATTAATTAAACTCTCTGGGCCTCAGATCTTTCATCATTAAAATAAAGGAGATGATAGTAGCTCCAATCCTATGAGGGTTTTACACAGATTAAATGGTAAGCGCATATAGAGTTCATCACAGTCCCCATGGTCCATGTATTACACACATGAGCCACGTCCTATCACTATAAGGATTCCAGATGTAAAGGCCAAATCACAGGCAACGTGAGGATGCCATTAATCCAGGGTTCTGGAGATGCAAGTTTTAAAACACCCATCTGGGAATTTAAGCATGTGTGAGTTTCTCAGAGTTAGATTTTTTTTTCCAGGCACTAGACAATTGACTTACACATCACTGTTAATATGTGAAAAGAGAGAATAAGATTGACAAGAGGGAATTGTGATGGGTCACTGTGACTTTGTCCTTCGTGCAGATACTGGAAAGAGGAGGCCCTGTAATTGCAAGGAGTTTAGGCACAGTGCCCAGGGCAGGCAGGGCCCTACTGTCATCTCCCATCACGTCTGATAGTGGTTGGTGTTTGGGGTCCCTGTCTCTAATTCAAACTCCTGGAGCTGTGTTTTTTAACCTGTCCTGTGTCCCCAAAACACAACACAGAGTTTGACAGTAGGTAGATGCTTAGGAAAAATTGATGTGTGACCGAATGAAGTTGGCTCAGTCACAGATACGTCCAGATTAAAAGAAAGCTTGCTAGAATCAAGAGAGTTCACCCATCAAAATTTTGGTGAAAAAGGCAAAGGTGCATAAACATAGAAGGATGTACACTGCAGAACATTTTATTGGCAAAATCCTGGAAACAATCTAAATGCCCATCAGCAAGAAAGTGGATGGATCGACTCCAGTATATTTTTAAAGGGAAACACTACGCAGCAGTGAAAATTAATGAACTAGCACGTAATGTCTCATCAAGAATAAATCTCAAATATATATATATAAAATGTTGAATGAAAAAAGCTAGTTACAAAAGGACACATACAGAATAATATCATTTATATAAAAAGTTCAAAAACCTGAAATACAATTCTGTATATTTGCATGACTACATACACATATAGTACAAGCATAGAAACAAGCCTGGGAATGATAAACACCGAATTCAGAGCAGTGTTTACCACTTCTGGAGGAGGGAAAGAGATACGCTGGTAAGGA
Source organism: Tolypeutes matacus (assembly GCA_026826555.1). NCBI lineage: Eukaryota > Metazoa > Chordata > Mammalia > Cingulata > Chlamyphoridae > Tolypeutes > Tolypeutes matacus. Next base: position 283,806 of record JAKSZT010053817.1, on the reverse strand, counting down.
CTTTAACTATGTTTTCAATATTCCTGGGGCAGGATGGTGGCCACACAGAAGTTCATTACACTAGCCTCTGCACTGTTTTATATGCCTGAAATATATTTCATTAAAGACAAAAAATGAGGCAGCAGTTGAGAGTGAAGTCTAGAATCTAACTGACCTAGTTCCTACCCCATTCTAATAGTTCCTCACTGTGTGCCGTGGGTAAGGGGTTTAAGCTCTCTAAGCTTCTGCTTCCTCGATATTAAAATGGGGAGACCACCTCTGGGATCTGGGAAGAATTCAATGGGACATTGTGAATAAATTGTTCAGAGCAATGTAAGCCCTCCCCAAATGATCGTTATTAATATAATTAATATCATGCATTGTCAACAGCAGCCCATTTCATATCATTTGAGAACTGGAAGCATCTTAGAAGACCACCAATTGCTAATCTTTCCCTACAGGTGAAAACCCTGAGACTGAAGAGGTTGAATCGGATGTCTGAGGTCTCGGGGTGCATGCAAGGTACAATCCAAGCATGGGGACCTCAAGGAACATCTGTGCATGCAGGGCTGCCTCTGGGTAAGGCCCTCCATTGCTCTGCCCACTAAACCTGCAGAAACCCCCACTCTATTCTAGGGGACCAATGATAGCAATATGGGGCATCTGCTAAACCTGGGACACAAGTCACTGAGGCAGTGGGGACACGTGCAACTTCAGGAGCCCTAACTGTGGCTTCACCCCTTTCTCTCCAAATCCAAAAGCCTGTTTATATGATCATGAATAAGACTGAGAGGAGTGAGGCTATCGGGCTATCACTGAATGCATTCAATATATATTTTTTAATAAATAAAAAACCTGACACCCAATACAAACGCACATGTATCTTCACAGAAAGATAGGTACTGGAATGTGCTATGTGTGATAGCCTCAAACTGGAAACAACCCAAGTGTCCATCAAGAGGGAGTGGGGCAATAGTGTTGGAGTAATTCTGCAGAATCCTGCCCAGCAATGCGAATGAAAGGACTATTGCTACCACAGCCACACGAATGAATGTCACAAACACAACACTGAACCAAAGAAGCCAGACCCAAAGGAACACATGCTGCCTGATGCCACTTACATAAAGTTAAATAACTGACAAAACCAGTCAAGCTGTTAGAAGTCAGGATAGGGGTTACCCGGTGGTGGGAGGCTGTTACTAGAAGGGGGCACAGGAGGCTTCTGGGGGTCCGTTTTGTTGATCTGGGTGCTGGTTACACGGGTATGTTCTTTGTGAACGTGCATAGAGGTGTACACTTATTTTCTGTGCATTTATGTACCTGTGCTAGACTTCAGTAAAATGGTTTTTCATGTAAGCATTTGCAAATTCCAATATTTTAATCTTAATTAGTTACCAAGGTCTGTTACAGTTGAGGGGTCACTGTACCACCCCAGATGGCTCCACAGAGGAAAGGGGATAAAGGCTGGCCTCCAGATTAGCACCCTCCCCTAAACCCTAACTTGCACGTACTCGCTGAAACTGGCTTTCATTTGAGGCTCACTGAAAAGGGGTTTGTCAACATAGAATCAGGCCAGGTGGAGATGAGGCCTTTACTCGGGACATCTGAGCCAGAGAGGCAGGCAAACCATCCAAATTATCTGATTTGGCAGTTTCCCGGGCTCAAATGACCCAGATAATGGTCAAACTGCCATGGTGACACCACATGCTCATGCCAAAATATCCACCAGGTAGACCCTTTCCCTGGGCCCTTTTTTGTGGGCTGATAGAAGAAAGGCCTTTGCCACGCCAGGGTCTAATTTCTGCAAGAGGAGTTGCGGGAGCTCCAGGAGAGTCTGTAAAAGGGGCAGAAAGGTAAGGTCGTCCAGGAACCCAGAGGGTCCAGGCAGGGCCCCCCCCCACTCACCCTGCAGCTCTCTCACGGCCTCTCCAGGACTCAGCTCCCTGGGACCCCCACAGCCAGGGGCCCAATGAGCACCAATTCCCTCACTTAGCCCACATTACACCTAGGGAAGGGAGGTAACATGGATATCCTCATTTTATAAGGGCCGCTGAGGCTCAGTGGGGTTAAATGAGTTGCCCCAGAGTACATGCTGGAAGGCAGTGGAGTCTGGTTTACTTTTTTATTTTTTAGGTACCGGGGCTGGGTATGTGGGAAGCCGGCGCTCAACCACTGAGCCACATCGGCTTCCCTGAGTTGGTTTTCTTTTTGTTTGTTTGTTAATTTTTTGTTTTTAGGATGCACCAGGACCAAACCGGGACCTCCTGGGAGGCAGGCGCTCAATCACTTGAGCCACATCTGCTCCCCTGATTTGCTTTTTTTTAAAAAGATTTATTTATTTACTTTATTTTTCCTTTTTATCTATCCCCCCCTCCCCACCCCCAGTGGTTCTCTTGTCTGTCTGCTCATTGTTTGCTTGCCTTCTCCAGGAGGCACCGGGAACCGAACCTGGGACCTCCCACATGGGAGGCGAGTGCCCAACGGCCTGAGCCGCATCCGCTCCCCACAAGCTGCGGTGTCTGCTGGCTTGTGGCATCTGCTTGTTGGGGCGGGGGTGGCATCTAGCTCCTTGTGTTGGGGGCAGTGTCTGCTCATCTTCTTTAGGAGGCACCAGGACCAAACCCAGGACCACTCATGTGGTAGGCAGGCACCCAACTGCTTGAGCCACATCTGCTTCCCCTGATTTACTTTTGAACTGATTCTCTCCCCAGCCATGCCCTCTCTCATCTCAAGATGGCGGTGGGGTGGGCTTTGTGACATGCCAGTCTTCCTTCGGGGGTGCTGCCCCCCCATCACTTGCCCTGGCTCTTCATGCATCAGGCCTCAGTTTAAACCTCTCTTCCTCAAGATGCTCATCAGTGCAGGCCCTCCAGGAAGCAGGAAGTACGATTCTGAGCTAGTCCCGGCGAGTCCAGCCATCAGGGGAGTCTCAGGCTGGGCAGGAAAGGTCTGGCCTTCTAGCCTTCAGTGGACCACAGGATCAGTCAGCACAATTTGCAGAAGGGAAAGTGAGTGTTAGTTTATTCAGTTTAGTCAGCAAATTGTTTAGAGGAGTGGGGAGCAGAGTGTCTCCTAAGAGAATCCCTTGTAATTGCTTATGCATGGCTGTCCTTCCTTCTGGACTGTAAGCTCTGCAAGGGTAGGAATAGCATGTGGTAGGTGCTCAGTGAATGAGTAAGTGTGGATGCACTAACCCTCCCAACCAGCCCCCTGTGTGTGCTGACTTCCATGCATTTCCTGAGGATGCTCCATGCAGTGTGTTTTAGTAGCAAGGATGAGGGATTAGAGGCTGGATCTGGGCTCAAGTCTCAGACCCAGCTCTTCCTACCCACGTGGCTTGAGGCAAGTCATCTCACCTGTCTGAGTTTCAGTTTACTCATGTGTAGGATGGGATCCATAATAATATCTACCCTACAGATCAAATGAGATATTGCTGTAACAGTATTTTTATCATTATTACACTGAGCAAATGTATCGTCATTATTTTTAGAGTTTGTGATTATTTAAATAAACTGTAGGACATTAGCCTCCAAGCTATGAACATCATCCATCTCCAAGTATATCATTACTTCCATGGAAAAATCATATTTAATGTACATTCATACAATCTCCTAGAGAGAGGACAGTACCAAACAAAGACTATTTTATACCATCATTTGTTATGTGTTCATTTGTCTGTACCACAGCTTGTCCTTGAAAGAAGGATCCATTCCTTTTTGATCTGCTAGCACTTAGCAAGGGATGTACACATGATAGAGACTCAGGAAATGCAGATTTCTGGCCCTAAACGGGAGTTGCAGTTATATGTCCACATGCCATGTGCTTCACCTGCATTCGCTGATTTAATCGCTCTGACAATCCCCATGTGGTCAGTACCATTCCCGGTCCTGCAAATGGAGAAACTGAGACCCAGAGAGATGAAGCGAATCTTCCAAGGTCGCAGTACTTGCAGGTTTCAAGTCTGGGTCATGCCGGCTCCAAGCTGGGGGTTTTTCCACTAGGGCACATGGTTGGCAGCCTGGCAAACAGGTCAATCCAAGATACAGTCTAAAACACAGGACGATGCCCTCATTCTTCCAGGGGACGCCAGTCTGGCCTCCAGGGAAATGCTCTTGGAAGCCAGCTTCTTCTGGAACTTTCTAATTTAGACATGTGTGTCTAGTAGGACAAGAGGGTGCCATAAGCTATAGGATTTTTACCTTGGAGTTCAGGAGTCATTGGCCTGACCCAGTTCCGTTTAAAAGACCGATGACTCTTTTGAATGTCATGTCTTCACCTCTCAACCTTTTTCCATGCAAACACACTCAGGAGCCACAGCCCATGAATAACCATACCAATTAGATCAGCAGCATTTGCTGAGCACCTCCTTTGTGTCCACGCTGGTGAGGGGCCACCATCGCATCCATTTTGGCCTTGCAACCTCTCAAGTGCTGGTTGTGAGGCTGGTATTTCTGCCCCCATTTTCCAGATAGGGAAACTGAGGCTCAGAGAGGTTAGGTAACTTACTCAATGTCACAGAGCTGGGAAGTGGTGCAGCTAGGATTGGAACCCCAGACTGGTCAAGGTCTAAACACAAGACAGGAGAGAGAGGACACTGGCAGCCAGAATGGGGCTCAATGTTCTACAGCCTACCTCTGAGGCAGGAGGTCCTAAAAGACATACTGGGACAGCCTCCTCCTTGGCTCCCTGACTCCCATCTCCCCCATCTTGTCTGTCTTCCAAACTGTACCACAGCAATCTCTTAGAACACAAGCTCTGACTACATCCCACTCCCTGAAGATCTCCAGATGGCTTCCTGTTTCCCAAGGCTGGGAGCCCAAGGCCTTCTACAATCTGGCCTCAGGTCTACCCACAGCTTCCTTTCCCACTGTTCCCGTCCTCCCTCCATAGCACACCCTTTTCTCTCCGGGCAAGTCCTGTTATTTCACACATCACACCTTCACATATGCTGTTTCTTCTCTCCTTTCTTCCACTTCTCCATCTAGTCAACTGCTCATCCTTCCATTGCAGATGTTGCCCTCCCTTGGAATGCCCCGGCTTCCCTACGTCCAGTCCATGGCCTTCCTAATGCTAATGTAAGCAGGGTGATGGAGAGTAAGTGGGAACTAGTTTGGCCAGTGGAATTTTATCCTCCTTATGTCTTCTGGCATGATCAGAGACCTGGGTCTATCTCAAAGAAATACATTTGACAAACCATTTACCTAAGCTGTAGGTCCTACCCTCCAACACACATTTATTGTTTTCCCTGCCCAAGAGAGCACACCGCATCTTTCCCCCCACCTCCAACCTTGTGTGTCTGCTTTTGGAAGTGTGCGCCTAAGACCAGCAGCCTCAGCCTCACCTGGGAACTTGCTGGAAATGCAGTAACTTGAGCTCCACTCCAGACCTACTGAATCAGAATCTGCATTTCAAAAAGATTCCTAAGGGATTCAAGTGTACATGAAAGTTTGAGAAACCCTGTCCTGACAGCCAGTCCTAGTGTCGCCCCTCTCTAACACTGTCACACCCATCTTCCCATGACCAGCAGAGGGCCCAGCCCCGAGAAGGACAGGCAGGCTCAGCCTGGCTCTCTGTGGTGCCTCCCATGGCGCTGTCCTGGTGGGACCTGGCTGTAACCTCACCTCACCTCGCCCGAAGCCACACATTAAACTCTGTGGGTGTTTGGTCCATGGGGCAAAGACTGGCGGGAACAAGGCCAACCTTCAGCTGAAGAGAAGCCCCCCTCCCATCCCACTCACCAAGTCAGTAAATAGAAATGGCATTAATAAAAGTCACTGGGCCAGGGTGGGGTTTGGTGGCAATCCCACCCCCAGGGACAATTTTTCAAGTCTTCATTTCTTCAGGGTAAATTCACTTTGGAGAGCTGAAGCGAAAGAGAGTTTGTGCTGTGTTACATATGTTGTTGTTTTTTTTTCCAGAAAGAGAAAGACGGCACTGCCTGTATAGCCCTGTTGTCATGCTATAAAGAATTCGCTCACTTCTGTTGGGTTTAGAGGCTGATTGAGAAGCCCAATGGACTCTGAAAAATCTTTAAACACACACACGCATTACTAATTGGTGGCACCCAACCATAACCAAGAAAAAAGGCAACAAGCTATCCATTTAAATTGCAGATTGTGACCTTTATGCTTGAAATCTTTTCAAACATCCTGTTTATAGCTTTGGGGTCCTGGCATTCAATAATCCTCCCAATTATTTTCCTCAGTTGGTTTTTTAAAAATGGTTATTGTTATGCATTGCATTCCCCCAATTTCTGGGCCTTACCCAGTTGGTTTCTCCAGAGAGTCTAGGTAATTTGAAAATGCCTGCAGCATGACTTCTTTTCTTTAATGTTCCCACTTTATTCTACTCAGCTGAACCAGTTGCAAAAGCTGATGAACAATGTTCCACCACGGCCCACTCATAGACAAAGGCAGAGAGGTTAAAAAAAAAAAAAAAATAAATAAATAAAAAAGTGGGAGACGGGGAACAAGGTATTTTACTCCAAGCAATAAAACGCCTAAGACCCAAAGGTCTTTAATGCATGGGTGTACCCTAGCATTCTTTAAAGTGTTAGTAAATTCAAGGGAAGTTGTGAGTAGGTGTTAAAAGGGAACTCTGCATTAAACAGATGAAAGGATTCCCTAATACAGGGCCTTCAAATGCTAATATGCATGGGGGGTTGTCTTCCTTGTGAGGATAGGGAGGCAAGTCTACTGTGCAGATTCCCAAGTTTATTTCCTGAGGGATATCCTAGGCCTGATGGTCCATAGCTTGTTCTGGTTACTAATGCCGCATAACAAATAAGCCCAAACTTACTGGCTCAAACAACCACCATTTTATTATATCTCATTAACTGGGGGTCAGACATTCAGACAGGGCTCTGCTGGGTGGCTCTTCTCTTCCATGTGGAGTTGATGGAGGCCACCCAGTGGTATTCAGCTGGAGGGTGGGCCGGTATCAAGGGTCCAGAATGGCTTCACTCACCTGTCTGGCTCCTTCGGGGGTGGCTGGAAAGCTGGGACTGCTGACCAGGGAGCCTACATGTGGCCTCCCAGTGCGGTGGTCTCAGGCAGTTGACCTTCTTACACAATGACTCAGGGTCCCCAGAGAGAGCATTCCGAGGACCTCAGGGAGAAGCCACAAGGCTTGTTTATGACCCAGCCTCGATGCCCCAGAACATCACTGCTGCCCCATTCTGTTGCTTGAGTAAGTCACTAAGGCCTACCTTTTTTCATGGGGCAGGAGAATTAGATTCTGCCTCTCAGTAAGATGCCTGGCGTCTTTAATCTAAAACACTGCTCCAAAGTTCCCAATCCATCTTGTAAAGACTTGGGGTCAGAATGACGGAAGCATGAGCCCCGGCTTCCTGGCATCATTACCTTGTTCCATTTTAAGTACCTACCCATCCCCCTCCCCAACCGCACCAGCAGACGTAAGAGTTGGAGTGGACATCAGTTATTTCTACCTTCCCACTTTCTTCTCTCCTCTGTTCTGGAAAAAAAATCACTGTTTCCTCAGAGGAACACACTGGCTTTTTCAACTAGCTTTTTGAGGGCAACAGTGCATTTGATTTCTCTCTGAGTGCTGAAGCCTGAAGCACAATAAATGTTTAATGACTGAATGAGTGGACTGGTGAACAACACTAGCAAAATTAATACTAATAATAATGGGCATCGAATGCTCACTGTGTGCCAAGCACCGTGCGAAGCATTTTATTTATTTTTTAAATATTTTAAAAAAAATTTTTTAAGATACTTAGATTACATAAATGATAAACAAAAAAATATAGGGATCCCCATAAGCCCCGCTCCCCACACCTCGCACACCCTCCCACATAAACAACATCCCTCATCAGTGTGGCACATTCATGGCAACTGATAAATGCATCCTGGGGCTTTGCCACTGAGCATGGACCATAGTTCACATTGTAGTCTACACTCTCCCCCACACAGTTCTTCAGGCTATGGGAAGATATATACTGGCCTATATCTGTCATTGCAGTGTCATTCAGGACGATTCCCAAGTTCCCCAAAAGCCCCCATATTACACCTGTCTTTCCCTCCCCTGCCCCCAGAGCCTCCAGTGGCCACTGCCTCCACATCAATGCTGTAATTTCTTCCAATGCTAGAATCACAATTTGTCTATAGTAGAATACCAGATAGTCCACTCTAGTCCATACTTCATTCCCCAATCCTGAGGATTCTGGGATGGTGATGTCCATTCCACCTCTAACTGAGAGGGGCCTTCAATCACATACAGCTGATGGATGGGACTCTCTTGCCTGCAGTTGTCGGCTCTCTTGGTTCCTTGGTATGGTGGTTGTCCATCCTCACCTCCTTGTTAGTTGTCCTGGGTGAGTCCAATAAACTGGAGAGTAGGTGTTGCAACCCTGCTGAGGCTCAGGGCCCAACTGGCACATGAACAGCTCAAAGATGCAAGTTTCTTGGACATACACCTACCAACTCCAACGTGCAAAGCATTTTATAGTCACTTATTTAATCCTCATTACAACTCTATGGGCTACTATGATTATTCCCACTTTACAGATGAGGAAATGGAGCCATTTGTCACATGGCTAATAAGGAGTAATAAGGAGTAAAGCAGAGATTCCAGGTCAGATCTGTCTGGACTGTGCATCTAGTGTTCTGGAATGTTCTATAAGCAGACTGGCAATGGAGGGAAAAGTAGCCACTATCCACAATGGTTAGTATTTACTGAGTATTTTCTGTATGCCAGGCTCTGTTGTAAGCACTGTATTTACTCACTTAACCCTCACAACAACCCCATCAAGTAGGTTTTATTTTCATTTGAAGAAAACGTGGCACAGAGATGTAAAGCAACCTCCCTGGTGCCACACAGTTACTAATCAGCCAAGTCAGGACTTGAACCCAGAGCCTGTGCTCTCATCCACTCTGCTACCTACTTGTTTGCCTCCCACACTGCAACAAAAGCTTGGACCAAAAGGCCAAGTCTCAATTGCATTCAGCTTTTTTATAGATTTCAAAAGCCAGAGTTTCAGCAAGGCTGGGATGGTGACCTGCCTCCTGCCTGGGTTTGGGGGAAATGTCCCTTTCCAGCTCCTCTCACCCTCCTTGGGTTCAGACCCTGCATGAATCAAAGTGCTGGGACAGGAGAAGGAAAACTACAGCTGGGCCAGGAGCTCAGACTCGGGGTCCTGCTTGCCAGGCCTGGCTGTCTGAATAGCCCCCATTATGTCTGACCACCACTCTGGCACCAGCGCCCAGAGGGGCTCTAAAGGCCCACAGCAGGCCCACCCCACATTCCCCACATTCCCCACTGCCTCAGGGTGGAAAGAATTTCCAACCAAACTTGGCAAGCCGGGAAGGACTGTGAGCTGGCTGCTCCCTCTGGAAGTTGTGATGCAGCCCAGGCAGCTCAAAGAACCTTTTTCCACCCCTAGCTCACAGCTAAGCATAACCAAGCCACAACCACACCTACCATTGACTTCAGCCTTTCCTGAGGCCTCAGTTCAAACCTTCTCTGGCAGATGGGGTAGCAGGCTACAAGGCCCCAACAGGGAAAGGACTGGTGGGTTTTGTTCTCTACAGCACCCCCAGTGCCCAGAACGATACCTGGCACAGAGGGTGCTCTCAGTAAATACACCATGAGTGGTGGGCTGGGATCTAAGTCTCAAAAGGTGTGCGTCTGTACAGCCACTCATGGCAGACACACCAGGCAGCCCCAGAAGCTGGATCTGTCTTCTGAAATAAATTACCATCCCTTTATCAGCTTTAAATAGTTGCTTATTTTTTCCTTCTATGCTTTTCCTCTCTTGCCAAGAAGTGGTCCACTGATATTATGCTGACTATATCTGGGGCTAAGATAATGCTTTGGGGTTCTTCTCTATATTCAGAGTCTCCATCTTCCACAAAGTTGAAATAGCAATGTAACTTATCAAATGTTACTACTGACACAGAGCTAAGCCCTTTACAGGGATTATCTCATTTAGTCCTCACAACTCCTCGAAATACGTATTCTTATTATCTTCATTTTACATACAAGGAAACTGAGGCATAGAGAATGGAGAGGATTTGCCCACACTCCCACAGCAAGTATGGAATGGCACTGGAATCCGAACCCAGTTTCTGTGGTTCCAGAGTGTATTCTCCAGGATGTGCATTGCTGGTCTTTCTGAAGGCAAAAGCTATTTTCCATGAGGACTGCACTCGCATTGCAGGAGCTGACTGTCACACCTTCCATGACCCTACCGTCCAGGGCCTGCCCACATTCCTCGGCATTCTCCCCTCCTGGGGCAGTAGCTTCTTAGTACAGGCGTGTGCTGCTCGGCCTATTGTTTTTCTCTGACTTGACAGCAATCTCAGCCCAAGAGGCAGGCCAGCTGGAAGGGCCAGGGAGCTGATCCCCCAGGGACAGCCCTTGACCAATGACCTACAAGAATCGGTGAATAAATACCCTCAAGTGGGGAAACTCTGGGCGTGTTCTACTCTGTCTCCCAAAGTTCCCTGGCAGAACTGAGCTCCAGCTGGCCCTACGACAGGAGTCTTCTGCTCAGTAACACCCTCCATTGGCTTCCTTCCCTTCTCTGTCTCACTTCCCCATTTCCCTACTGGTGCTTCCAAGGACTTTGTGTCAGAGGTGCCTGCTTCTGGGGAGACACTTTCTGAAGTCTTTGAAGGAGGAAGGATGAGGGGGACCTCTTACCCCAAGAGGCCAGGCTCTTAACTTTGTCTGGCCTCACAAAGGCGACACAGTGGAATGGGCAAGCGGACCAGTGGCCAGCCCCCCAATCACTGGTCCATGCCTTTGGAATCCATCGTGTGGGTTTCTTTGGGCTACAGCTGCTTTTCCTCCTGCCTGTTTAGCTTGGGAGACTTTATATATTGTTTGCAGTCCAGGAACGTGCACTAGGCAGAACTTCATTCACTCTAAGCTCTGTGGGTATAGTCTGTAGACCAGGCACTGTAGGTTCTGGGGATCCAGGTGAGGGGTGCGGGAAGCATTTAGCAGAGGGAGTCAACCTGGCAGGGGTCCAAGAAGCCTTCCTGGAGGAGATTCTCTGATGCCTGAGCCAGCCCCCAGAGATTCTAACGGAATTGTCGGTGGTGTGGCATGGGCCAGGGCAGGGGAAGGAGGGCATGGCCTATTGGAGGCCTGTGGGAGAGGAGCTGGGCTTCACGTCTGTGCCTCAGATACACTCAGTCCACACCAGCTGTGCTCGTGGTTAACTTGCAGCACCCACTTTCCCTGGAACTGGGACCTATGGCCTGGTAAGGAAGCTCCCACCTTGCTCTACAGGGGAACCCAGCACCCAAGCTCTAAACTAAAATATACACATGGCATGGGATCAGGTACACAGTAGGTGCTCAATAAATGCCCGATGAATGAATCAGTGAGTGAATGAATAAGTGAATTGATAATGCTAATAAAAACAATATCTATCATTTATTGGGCATTTACTCTGAATTTGGGATTGTGCTGAGCAATTTACATACAAGATAGCAAGTAGGTCACACAGTAGCAGAGTGAGATTAAACCCAGTTGGATCTGATTCTGAAGCCCAGGTTGCTGTTGAACCATTATGAAAATGCTTCCCTATGAAAGAGACTAAGTGAAGAGGTGAACGTTTGATAGAATGAATGAATGAATTAGTGAATTAATGAATGAGAGGGCATGAGGGAGTAAGGGAGATACTGACTGTTCCAACATTTCATGTACGATTGTCATCTTTTCTTTTCCATGTAGACTCTCTGATTAAAGTGCTGTCCTTGGGCCCTCATGACAATTTCATTGCCAGTGAACTTCCAGGTCTCATTCCCTCTGGAGTCCCCAGTCTTTGTCCCTCTCTACAAGCAGCGCTGCCCTTTTCCAATGAGCCAGACCTCAAGCAGGGATGCCATATTGCCCAATTCCAGCCCACTACTGACATTGTAGACTAGAAATGGTGCCCCTTGCAGCACCAGTGGGATTGGTGCCCTGGAGTGGTGCAACATGGTGGCCTTGCAAAGGAAAGATTCAAGGACATGAAATGAGTCCCCCTCACTGTCTAGACCCACACCCATCTCCAAAGATGGTGTCCTCCCTAACTTGAGCCCACCTACCTCCTGCTCACCCTTTTTGGTTTCTGGCAGTAACTCCTAATCTGACCTCTGAGAAAGGTCAGAATATTGAAGGTTAATATTCTCCAAAGTGGAACAGAAACCCTGGATTTCCCTGCATATGGCTACACAGGTTTTATTTATTTTTAAAAGATTTGTTTTATTCATTTATTTCTCCCCATCCCCTCATTGTTTGCACTTGCTGTGTCTGTTCATCTTCCTTGTTTCTTTAGGAGGTACCAGGAACCAAACCTGGGACCTCCGATATAGGAGGGAGGCACCTAATTGCTTAAGTCACCTCTGTTCTCTGCTTTGTTGTGTCTCTCATTATGTTTTTCTACTTCTGTCTCTTGTTGCATCATCTTGTTGCATCAGCTTGCAGAGCCTGCCCGGCGCACCAGCTCTCTGTCTTCTTTAGGAGGCACCGGGAACCGAACCAGGGACCTCCTGTGTGGTAGGCAGGAGTCCAGTCACTTGAGCCACATCCGCTTCCCTACACAGGTTTTAGAGTGAGAAAGATGTAGGTTCTTATCTCAGCTTCTCCACTTACTAGCTATGTGACTTTTGCAAGTGACTTCGTTTCTCTGTGCCTCAGTTTCTCCATCTGCAACATGGGGATAATAATACCACCTCACAGAGATATAAGGGTGAGTTTGCTCCCCAGGGAACAGTTGGCAATGTCTGGAGACACTTTTGGTTGTCATGGCTGAGAAAATGCCATGGGAATCTGGTGGCTAGTGGATGGTGTGAAACATCTCACAATGTACAGGACAGCCCCACCCTTGCCCCTGCAACAAGAAATTATCTAGTGCAAGATATCAGTAGTGCCACGTAGGGAAACCCTGATCTAAGTAAATCATACAGCGCTAAGCTGGACACAGAGTAATTGCTCCAAAAAATGTTAGTTCCTTTCTGTTTTCCTTTTTTCTTTCTTTTTTTTTTTTTTTTTTTTTTAAGATTTATTTATTTAAATAAATCTTTGTTAAAATAAAATAAAGTGTTGTTTTACACTCGCTGTCTGCTCTCTGTGTTCTTCTATGTCTGCTTGTCTTCTCTTTAGGCGGCACCAGGAACCGATCCTAGGATCTTTCAGAGTGGGAGAGAGGCTGCTCAATCTCTTGCGTCACCGCAGCTCCCTGGTGTGCTGCATCTCTTATCGTCTCTCCTCTGTCTTTCTTTTTGTTGCATCATCTTGCTGTGCCAGCTCACTGCATAGGACAGCTTGCCTTCACCAGGAGGCCCTGGGAATCAAACCCTGAACCTCCTATATGATAGACAGGAGCCCAATTGCTTGAGCCACATTCACTTCCCATGTTTTCCTTATTTCTTGATTGCCAAGATGTCAACCTGGTTCAGTGACCTTGGGCGGTGTCTTGTGAAAGAAAATATTAATTAATAAAGGTGGGGAAATGAGAAAGAGGTGCTAGGCCAGCACTATCCACTAGAAATATGATATGAACTACAAATGCCAGTCACATGTGTCATTTTAAACTTTCTAGTAGCCACATTACAAATGGAAAAGGAACCAGGTGAAATAAAGTTTAATAATATATATTTAACCCAAGCTATCAAGGATATTATCAAAATGAAATCAATACAAAATATTATTAACATGATATTTTAATTTCTTTTCTTGTATTTGAGTCTTCAGAATTCCGTGTATATTTTACCCTTACAGCACAACTCAATGTGAACTTGGCATATTTCAAGTGCTCCGCAGCCACACATGGCTAGTAGCTACTGCATTGGACTAAAACCCTTCCACTCACAGATGTTTGGTGCTGAACAGGTCAGGCTGAGAGGGGAAAAAAAAAGAAGAGGAGAAATAAGAAGAAAGGAATTTGGGAAGGGAATCTTTCAGAAGACACAAGTGGGAAGCCAGGCTAACATCTCCAAAAAAGGTCTGGAGCCCGATTCTCGGCCTCTCCACCCTGGCAGGGGGAAGACAGCATCTGGACCCTGTCTCGCCTCTCCAGATTAGTCCTGTCCCAGGCACCAGCAGAAGAGAAGTCCAGCCTGGAAGCTTGGCGCAGGGCTGGGGAGGGTGTCCTTGAGAGCCCAGGCCGGGCAGCTTATTGCCTAGCTGCTGCCCCCAGAGAGAATCTAAAGCCCATAAGACACACACACACACACACACACACACACACCCCAATCCCTAATCAAATCAAAGGGACTGTTTGTGTAAATCTCATCCCAGGCTGGCTCCTGCAATATTTTTAATCACTTTTGCCTTAGTGAGGTTGAGTGCCTGCTCCTTTCATCAAGTGACAGCTCCCTGAATGAGACAAAGCCCATTTCTACAGCCAATATGACAGAGCATTTAGGGAATACTGAATCCATTAGGAAACAGAGTGGTTTCCCACTGTCATCAGCTGAAATTCAGATGACCTTACAGCTCAGGGCCCAGAGTAGAGGCCCCGGGACCAGTGCATGGACTCCCAGACCCACTGCTAAGTTAAGCCCCGTGAAACCATCTACAAAGTGGTTAAGGGCATGGGCACTGGGGTCAGACTGCCAGGGTTCAAATACACCAGCTCTGCACTTACCTTCTGACAAAGGACAAGCAATTTAAGCCCCCTGTGCCCCTTCTTCACCCATAAAATAGATATAATAGTTGTTATCCTCCCTGCTTTGGACCACCTTCCCCCAGACATTTACTTGACTAGTGCCCACCTTCTCCAAACCTTTGTTCAAACGCCACCCCCTTCCAGGGACCTTCCAGGAGTGCCTTCTTCCACGTGGCACCCCCATCCCTGGCACACTCTGTCCCTTTCCCTGCTTTATTTTTTCACAGCATTTATTACTGAATATACTGTATCACGGGTTTATTTATTTTGTTTCTCTCTCTCCAGTAAAATGTAAGTTCCATGAGGGCAAGGGCTTTAGTCTGTTTTTCTTACTGCTGTTTTCCAGCACCTAGAACAATGCCTGGAATTATGTAGATGCTTGATAAACATTTGTTGAATTGATTTCTTAATTAAATGAGTACCCAACAGTGCCTGGCACATAGTAGGTCATTATTATTATTCAGACATTGATCACAAATCATGTAAGTGCACACAGACCCTACTTTCCCTTTATTAAGTCATTTAAAATATGTTATGCATATACTATGTGTCAGGTGGTATGCTAGGCTCAGCTGATGCAGGGATGGACACAGGGACTCACAGATCAGCAGAGGAAGTTATTGTGGGGACTGAATGAGCTAATGCATGGAAAGTGCTCTGCACAGTCTGGGAAGAAAGTGTTTGTATTAGTCAGCTTTTGCTATGATAAAGCTATGTGACAAACAAGTCCAAATCTCAGTGACTTCCAAAGTATGGTTATTTCTCTCTCACGTGTTCTGCAGGTGAGCTACGGCATCTCTGCTCTGATAGTGAGTCCAATTTTGAGTCTGATCCATGTGTCTTCTCATTTGGGGACTTAGGCTAAAGAAGCAGCTCCTATCTGGATATTTTCTTAGGGTAGAGTAAGACCTAGCAGAAACTTGCCGTGCCTGAAGATGGGCACTGCCTGGAACTGGCACACTATGGCTTCTCCTCACACTCCACTGACCAAATTAAGGTACATGGCCAAGCCCAACACCAACAGGCTGAGGAAATATACTTTGCCCACTGACCAGGAGGGAAGAGTGAATATTTACTGGATAATAACATAAAAAAAAAGTACTGTTTAACACAGGTTACATATTCTCTCAAGGGTCTAACCCAGATGATGACAGAGTTAGAGGCTGGAAGTTCACTGATATTTGTATGAAGCGAGAGAGCTCCAGTCTGAAGTCAAGGCAGAAGTAGGACTCCAGTCTCAGGCCTGCCAATGAGTAATCAAGCCCTTGGGCATATCATTTCACCTTCCCAGGCGTCATCTCTAAAATGAGGCTCCCGCATGACTCTCTGGGTTGCCGTGAGGATCAGGAGGACTAACGCATGGGCAGACCTTTTGGGAGCCAAGCACACTCCACAGTTGTTGGTTACTATTCAGAACCATAAGTATGCCGATGGATGCTGAGTGGAGTGGCCAGTGAAGCTTTCTCAGCTCAGCAGGCCTCCAGCTGAGCCTCAGGCCATTCCAAGCAGAAATCTGCATGGAGGCTCCCTTGAAGGTGACATCTCAATATTCCTCTTGTAAGTTCCTTCTCCCACATTCCTTGTCCCTTATCTGTAATCCTAATTGTAGCAAATAAGATATCAAGTGACAACTATTTATTGGGCATCTCTTTGGGCCTGGTACTCTGCTAGGGGCTGGGAATACAGCAGTAAGGGGGCCGTAGAAACACCTGCTGTCATGAAGTTCACGTTCTAGGGGGAAAAAGAAGTAATTTTAAGTGTGGGGAGTATTGGGGTGGTGTAGGGAACAGTGAGTGAGAATAACAGAAAGAGCTAAGTTGGAAGGGAAGTCATACTAGTGAAGCGGCCATTATAACACATGGTGACAAGAACTGTGATGTGGGAAAACTTGGAAGTCAGTGAGAACCCAGAGGAGGCATCTGATCCAGCCTGGAAAAGTCAGAGGCGGCTTCCTGGAGGAGGTGTGCCATGTCATGGTAGTTGACCCTCCCACATCCACCTCACCAGAGGTGATTGGATTTGTCAAAGCTAAGGATGGTGATGCAATCCTCCTACTTCCCAGAGGTTGGCTCAAGAAGGGGCATGTGACCCAATCCTGGCCAGGTAGACATGAGGAAAGTCTGTTGGGAAGGTGCAGGGAAAGGTTTCCTTGAGTCTAAAAATGAGATACAAGAAAAAAAAATCTATTTCTCTGGATGTGGCTGGATCTGGATGTGATGGCAGGTCTATTGCAGCCACCTTACAGCCCACCTGGGACAAAGCTTGAGAAGCAAAGAAATGGAAGGTATCTGGGTACCTGAGGACACCATCGGACTGCTGCCTCAACAAAGCCAGGGTTCTCTTTCCCCCAAGCCCCACCTCTGGAGTTCCACTTATATGATATATCGAATTGTCTTATGGGTTGTGCTAATTTGAATCACCTAGTCAGCTAGGTGGTTCTTAGGGCCTTGGCTGGGCTCACTTAGGCATCTGATTGCAGCTAGCAGCCAGCTAGGTGGCTCTGCCGGTCTTATTTGTTGCTACAAGCTGATACAGGTGAAACCTGAGCTGGGTCTTGCAGGATGAATAAGAGCTTTCCAGGTAAAGAAAGAGGAAAGGTCAACCCAAGTGGAGGGTTGGACATATTCTGGGCCAAGGCATGGGTGTGTTTGGAGAAGGGTCACAAAGGGAACACTGGGTCCAGATCCTCCCAGCAAGCAGCCCACGAGAGTGCCTGCTATGCCAAGCTGGGGAATCTGGCCTTACTCTGAGAATGCTTCCCTGTATATCAGGTGAGGTTCTCTAGGAAGCAGTAAAAAGCAAACTCTGGAATCAGACAGACCTGAGTTCCAACCTTGTTTTCCCCACACAAAAGCAATTGGCATTAGACAATTAAAATAAACTTTCCTGGGCTTCAGTGTCCTTCTCTGAAAAATGGGGGTGATAATACCTACCATGGAGGGACATTGTGAGAATTAAATAAGATAATGTATATAAAATCCTTTTTCTAGTCCCTGGAACATGGTGAATGGTAGCTCTTACTATAATTTTATTATTTTCATATCATCATCACACACACACTGTATCAGTTAGCTAGTTCTGCCTAACAAACCACCCAAAACTCATAGCTTAAATAATAAACAATTATTTTGATCACTGTCTATGGGTCAGCTAGGTGGTTCTTAGGGCCTTGGCTGGGCTCACTTAGGCATCTGATTGCAGCTAGCAACCAGCTAGGTGGCTCTGCCGGTCTCAGCTGGGCTTTTTCACATATTTGGGGGTCAACTAGGTTTCGTCTGGTCTAGCATGGTCTTGGCTGAGACTACTGGGGTCTCTCCACAGGGTCTTTCATTCTTTAGCAGGCTAGCCTGGGCTCTTCCTCATAGTGGCTGGGCAGGATTCCACAAGAGAAAGCAGAAGTACTCTAGTCCCCTGGATCCCTCAGCCTGGAGCTGTCTCAGAGTCACTTCCACTGCATTCTATAGCCCCAAACAAGTGACAAGGCCAGTCCAGATTCAAGGGATTTTGAAACCCTTAAATGGGACAAGCAGCCTAGTCACACTGGAAAAGGAGTGGCTATAGGGAAGGGTAGAGAATTGTGGCCATTTTCGCTTCTGCCTACCACATACACATTTGAAGCCAGAAGACCCTGAGTGCCCCTCTCAGGGTTTGCCCAGGAAAGGGTCCCAGACAGCCAGCATCTAGAGAAGGCCTTGGCCTCTTCCTTTGCTGTATTTGCACATTTTGATTGGTTCCCCTACTTATCGTCTATCCCAGCAGGAAGAGCCTTTTTTGTCCCCAGCCCCTGGAGCACAATTAAAATCCTGCATTGTTGTCCAGACCTTCATGTGAGAATCCAGGAGGCAGAAATCTGATTTGCCCTAATTTTTCCATAATTAACTAGTCAAGACACCTGATGTGGTTGTTGCTCTCTGGGGAGGGCTGTGGGGGGGGCGAGTAGGTTTGGCTTTCTCCCAAGCCACCCAGTGAGTCCCCACTTTCTTCATCTCCTGGGGGAAGGGATGCTACTGTTTCTTGATGACCTACTATGAACCCAACCCTTTGTTGGGTGTTTTATATATGTGAAACTATTGCCCCTCTCAACAGTCTTACAAGGTATCTATGATTCCCATTTTACAGATGAACAAAGTGAGGCTCAGAGAGGTAAAGTCACTTGCCCAAGGATACACAGCCGGAAAGTTCCAGAGCCCAGGTTAATGGTTACTTCGTTAATTAGGGGGCCATCCTTGGACAAGCTCCAAAGAAACTGAGGCAAGGCAGACCTCCTCAGGGGATGTGATTTGACTGGTTATATTCCCCCTCAGCCTGTCAAAATGCCTGGAAGCTCTTCATTAATCATTCCTTTCTTTGGGTCTTTCTTTTTCCACCACCACCATGCAAATTCAGCATCAGACAAGGAGACCCTGTTCAAATACAAAGACCATGGATCTATAAATAGTGAAAAGTGTGGATTTCTGAGCTTCTCTCATATCTTTTAAAACTAACTCTTTAGGAACAAGGCCCAGGAATCTGCATTTTAATATTCTCCTCCTTAGGTGATTCTGATGCACAAGCCACTGACCACCTCATTCATGGAAAAAATACTCGCATTGTGGGTTGTTGTTAAGTGATAAAGGCATCACCCCATGTTTGACAAAGAGAAGAGATCTCAAATAGGCACAGAAAAAACTCTGGATGAATATGCTAACAGTGGGAAGTTCCCTCTCAGGGGGGAGTTGCAGAGGCTGGCCACGATTAGCGATTAGTTGTACTGCTGTACAGTGTGTAATGAGTGCTTGTTCCCATGTAACCAGAACAAGCAATAAGCATCTTTTAATGCAAATATCCTCGGAGGGGGGTGGGCATAAACAGCTGGAGGGCAACATTGAAATGGGAATTTTTGGCTGTGGCAGCTAGCTGAGAGCAAAGCCTTGGGGGAAAAGCCACTTTAGACTTGAGGGAGAATGGGGGCAGTAATTTAAATCCCAGCACAGGAGGCACCAAAATCCCGGTCTTTCTGCTTACATAGCCCATAACCTTAACCTCTGTGTGGACAGTTGTGGCAGATTGTAATGATGGCCCCAATTCTTCACCCCTCCCGGTGTCCACGTCCTCCGTATGTGACTACAGTGCATTCGCTCGCTCTCTCCCTCGCGTTCTTGCTCTCTCTGTGACTCAGCCTGACATATGACTTGCTTTAGCTAATAGGAGGTTCGCAAACATGACCCAAGAAGAGGCTAGGGAAGCGCTTGCATCTGTCCCTAGGCTTTGCCCATGCCCAGGCTGCCCTTGGAGGTTGAGAGAGACATAGAGAAGAGTCCAGTCATCCCACTTGACAGTCTCCTGAACTCCATGCATACCAGCAGACCCAGGCAAGAGCAGCAGAGCCACCTAGCTGACCGCCCAGTCCCCTGATCAGCAAATGCTATTGTTTTATGGTACTGAGATTATTATGCGGCATTATTGTGGTCATAAGTAACTGATACAAGTGTGAACCAGTGCATGCAAGTGTCTTCCGGGAAACGAGCTAGGAGTGGGGCCCCTTGACTCAGATTCATCTCTAGGGGGAGTCTGGCTCTGACAAGAGGGATATTCCTAGCAGGATTTACCAGAGGAAATGGCTCATGGCCCCCGCCTTAGTTATTTTTCTGATTTATTGGATACCCCCTGTGTTTATGCTCTTCCAAGTGTGAGGACTATTTCTTCTGTCACAGAGTAAATAATGGAGCGCCACCAATCCCACAGCTCATCAGTCATATACATATTAGAACTGACTGATAACTGACAAGATCTCCTGTCCACCCTCCCAGGTGAACAGACACAGGCAGCAGCATTCTTTCTCCCTTCTCCTGGGAGTTCACAGTTACAGATTCAAGCTACTCCCTGTCTGGCCCTACAACTTTAACTAATGCCATCTGCAAATACAACTCCAAATAACTCCAGGACCATGTACTAACCCTCAAAACTTGTAGATAATAGAAATGATTTACTGAACTGTATACTGGGTATTCTGCTAAATGTTTTACATGCATTAGGTAATCCTCACAAGAAAATGCAGTAAATACTTTTATTTAAAGATGAAAAAGGAAAAAATATAGTTATAAAAAAAACTTTAATTGAGGTAAAAGATAAAAATCTATACCATATTAGGATACTATCCATACTTTATTAAAAGAGCTCTCAAAATTGACAAGAAAAATGACAAATGACCCAAGAAAAAAATGAGCTAAGGGAAGGAAAGCACAGAAGAAATCCAAATGACCAGCAAATAAATAGAGTAAAAGATGTTCAAATTCTCTAGAAGTTAGGGAAATGCAAATTAAAGTAACAATGAAACCCCAGGGTATACTCAATGAACTGGCAAAAATTAAAGAGCTATAACACCTCCTACTGGCAGAGATGAGGGGAAAGGGGACTTTCGTGAGTGGCTGGAAGGTGATGGAACTGTGGCCTAGAGAAGGTCTCTGCCTTGCCCAAGTTAACACAGCTGGTAAACGGCAGCATCTTCCTTCAAGCCTAGAGGATCCAGCTCCAAAGCTCATGCTGTTAACTACTGAATAACTGGAAGGAACTTAGCCATCTAGTACAGAGCCTCTCTTCAAAGACTATCTTAGAGAAAAGAAATACCAAAAGAGTTGCTGTAGTTGAAGCTGGGGGTGGGGGGCAGTCCAGTTCCTGCTCCTGTGTCTCCTTGTTACAGAATCTTTTCCATCACATCTCTAGAGCTCCGGTGAGTAGAGTTGGGAAGCCATCAGCCAAACCCACCCAACTGATTGGCCCCAGAGAGGGTGGAAATTGCTTGAAGTCACACAGCTCATCATGGCAGAGCTAGGACTAGGACCTGGGTCGTCTTGCCATCAGACCAGCTGTTTACACTACATAACTCTCTAATCAGCTTCATAATTATCATCATGGAAGTCTTCACCTAGAAAGCACCTTCTACATGTCCAGCAATTTGCAGGCATCATACTGTTGGCTCCTCACAACAGCTACATGTGAGATAACTGAGACTTAGAGAGGTGACCGGACATATCCAGTGTCACACAGCTAGGAAGTAGCAGGGAGAAATTGAATTCAGGTCGGCCTGACTTGAAAATGAGAGTTCTTTACACTCTACCAAGTTGCCCCAGGTAAAGCAGCTGCTGGGAATGGCTTCGTGTTCTGGCAAGTAGCAAGATGGTTATTAAATTTGCAGGTGTCACAACTACTCATAGCTACAAGCAGTGGGGAGGAGAGCTCGCCCTTTCTTATGGCTCTTTCTTAGTAATGGGGGAAAGTTTCTCAAAACTTAACAGACTCCCCTTCATATCCTATTGGGCAAAACCAGGTCACATGCTCATCTCTAAGCCAGTCGTTGCAAGGGAAATAGGATTTCTGTGATTAGTTTAAACTAATAATCTGCAGTGCAATGGCTGATGGGAAGCCAAGCACCTACCTTGAAAGGATACATTTGGGGAGAATCTGCTCTGTTACATGGTCAATACATTGGGAAGTCTCTGTCTTTTTCAATTTTGAGTCCCTGGCTGCTAGGGCACTGCAGACACTCAGTAACGGTGAGTCAGTGTGTGAGTGAGTGAATGAATGAATTATCTGTGGAAGAGTTTCTTTCCTTCCCTTACTTTCTCCATTGCCCAACTCAATAACCTCTCAATGACCTCAACACCCAAGCAAAGTCTAAAAAGGTAGTGTAACTGGAACAAATTAGGAAGTAATTTGAACTCCCTAGAATATTCTGCCAAACAAATGAGTGGATCTGGGCCAGGATCAAGTTGCCTATGTCCAAAAAAATACTAATCAAAAACTGTCTCCACCAGCTCCCCTGGGATAGGATGGGCACTGTGTGACTAACTGGGCAATTCTGTTGTCAGTGTTATTGCAGGTTGCTGTTGCTTTAAATGACACTTCCCGGTACTGAGATGATTTTGGAAGCCTCGTTTATCAACATGGTTAATAATTACTGTTGGTGTCCAGAATAAATAGCCAAACTGGTTTTGGCAGAGGAATAACCAAAAATGTCAGCCAGAGTAAAATGCAACAGGCAGCGTTGGCCACTGCTAATTAGAGGACCAGTGGTCGCCATGCAACATGGGGGGCTGTTTGGCTGTGTTCCCTCACATCGGAGCCGCAGTGGGTGAGAGGGGCACTGCCTTCCCATTCCAGCAGTAAATTAGGCCCTCTCTGGGAA
Source organism: Tolypeutes matacus (assembly GCA_026826555.1). Taxonomy (NCBI): domain Eukaryota; kingdom Metazoa; phylum Chordata; class Mammalia; order Cingulata; family Chlamyphoridae; genus Tolypeutes; species Tolypeutes matacus. The sequence goes on along the minus strand of JAKSZT010053817.1, from coordinate 261,037 downwards.
TTCATGCTGGAGGATAGCAAGCTGAGCCCCAAGGGAATAAAGAGACACAGAATCTTGGTGGAACCCCTCTTCCCCACCAAGACCCTCCATGAATGGAGCCAAACCATGGAAAGGGGCTCAAACCACAGTTTCAGCCCCTGAAACCTTTGGGTGACCTGCTAAACTTTGTGAATTATGGAGGACAATGTTGCTTGTTTGGCTAGGACTATGCCATGAGTTTTGGCAATTGTGGCATTGTTATAATTTGCTTACGTTCTTCTTTCCCTCTCCATCCTTACAGTGGTTCACTGTGGCTGGAGTGTACCTTTCTGCCCCACTGATATTAGGCTGGACCCCATGTGCCTTGCTTTAGCCAAGAGGGTGTGTTAAAGGAAGTAACTGTGGGCCAGTTCTGAGCCAAAGCCTTAAGCAATATCCCATGTTTCCACTCGCCCCTCTTGAAGCTTATGTTCCCAGCCATTAACGGTATGTTCTGGGGGGCCACAGGTCCCAGAATGGAAGGCAAGGGGAACCAACTAAACTCAACCTGCAGAGCCACCCATGGCTGACTCACAGACCTGTGAAACAGAAAAATAAATGTCTGCTTTTGTAAACTACTGACACTTTTGGTATTATTGCACCATTACTGCAGCAAAAACTGACTCATACAGAAATCTTGTCATTAACCATAAGAAAAACAAGTTAACATTTTTTGGGCACTTGCTATGTGGAAGTCTGCACTCGCCATGAGACAGGAATCATCATTCCCATTTTAGAGATGAGAACACTGAGACTCTCAGGAATCAGGAGACTTGCCCCAGGTCACACAACCAGAAAGCTGCAGAGTTTGGATCTGAATGGCTCCAGAGGCTGGGCTTTTCCCTCTTCTCTGTTCTACTGAAGCGAGTGATCAAGAATCCAAGTGTGATTCCTTCAGGGTACAAAACCCCTGCGCTGCCATCTGAGCACCAGATAGGGGAAATGGAGCCTCCTCTGGAATGCTTCGCTCCAGAGAGCCATTGGAGCCAACCTCAAACTTGAAACTCTTCAGAAGGCCTGGAAGCGGTCCCCATGGATGCGTCATTGTCATCTTGGACAAGTCTGAGTGCTGCTGTTATGCAAGCATCCTTCAGGGGGCAGCCAAGAGCAGGCTCGCTCCTCACTGTTGATGGTGGCATTCTCTCCCTGCAAGCATTTCCTGAGACCTGTTTACTACCAGATAGAAATGGGATGGCAGGAGAAAACGGAGACTCTGTCTGCATAAGGGAACAAAATCCTAGGCTCTTCTCTGGCTCCAAATGAACCCCTATTGTCATTTATTATAAACTCCTGCTTCCTTCCCACTCCACACTCACCCTAGACTCAGGCACATGGGAACTGTTTTACTCTAAGCCTTGGCTGAACTCGTTTCTGCTCTCTGAGACGCTCTTCTCTGTTTTCCATTTCAATTATTAAATTGTTCCTCACTGAAGACCCAACCCAAGGGTCACCTTTTCTGTGACCCCTTTCCTAGTCCCCGTTCTTGTCCTCTATTACCACTATTACAGTCCATCTCACTGTCTGATCTAGATTGAGGTCTGTCTTTCCCACAAGCCCACAAGGTTCCGGAGGATCGAGACTGTCCTTTGCTCATTTGCTATCACTTCTCAGCCCAACACGTAGCTCCATGTCAGGCACTGGGTAGACAGCCTGTTTGAAAACTATGCCTTTAAAATTGTAGAGCACTCTGCAGTTTATGAACTGTTTGGCAAACAGCTCTAGTAGATCCGCTTTCTAGCACGTGACTGTGGGAGAGTTACTCCCCTCCGTGAGCACCTGCCTGATGGTGGTTTTGGAGGATTCCACGAGATAATCCACAGACAGCAACTAGCTCAGCAACAGACTAGCTCACAGCCAGCACCCAATGAATGCAAACTATCTATTATTCTTGTTGGCATTGTTGTCTATTACCCTAGATTCTGGGGTACTGGGTAATGATGATCCTCGATTCTAGGGGTCAGCACACTTTTTCTCTAAAGGGGAAGATAGTATTTGTTGTAGCCTTTGGGAGCCACACGTTGCCTGTTGCATTACTCAGCTCTGTGAAAGCAGCCATAAACAAGACGTCAATGAACAAGCCTGGCTGTATTTATACATTTTATTATAAAACCAGGCAGTGGGCCAGGCTTGGCCCACGATCCTCGTCTGCTAACCTCTGCCCTAGGAAATCAGAGGAAGCAAAGATGAAATCTCACACGGCACTTATACAGGATCCCTATTCTTCAACTTGGAATCTGCAAAGGGGGAGCCTGGGGTGGGGAGGGGGGGAGCACTCGACTTGCCAAGGGGAAGAGGAAAGTGTAACATAGCGAGTCATTGGCTTTAGAATCAGACAGATATGGGTCCTGAGCCCAGTTCCGGCACATCTTGTGTGTGACTTCGGGCCATAGGATACTCCCATTCTTACTCTGATTTCTGCATCTTTAAAATGAGAATAATACCAAGCTTCAATCCACAAGCTTGTGGGAAGGATAAAATCACAAAGCCACATCAAATGCTCAGCAGCCTTGTCAGAAGTTGTAGGAACTTCTTCAAAATGCCGAAGGGAGCATTACAGAGACCCTGGACAGTGAGAAGGAAGAACATTGAAATGGAAAATGCTGACCTTCTATTAGCTTCTAGGACATGGAATTTCCCAGCAAGACCTCGTAAACCGCTTAACATTCAGCAAGGCTGCCATTTGGTGGGCGATAAGCTTGGGTGTTCCTCATAGCCAGGAAGCTTTGTTGTTTTTTTTTAAGAGGACAGTGTTGCGAACCCAACACCTCTAATCTCACCCCCAAACAGGTGCAGGCATAGGGTGGAGTCTGGGCACCTCTGGAGCTCCGAGGACCAACCTTTGCTTAGAGCAGGGTTCCCTGATTCTTCCAGTGCAATGGGGGGTGCAGGGGGAAGATTCGTGGGTGGGTATTGCTCTTGTGATGATCTGAAGTAGAGGGGAATTGAGGGGGAATGCAAGGATTAATGCTGGCAAGCAAGAGGATTAAAAAAGATTAGAGAGTAAAGAGCAATGAATGCTTGTGCACAGGATACTTCTTGACTCAGAATGGCAGGTATTTTCCCCCGATTCCAATAAGCGCCTTAAAAATTTCATGAGGTTTTTGTTTCTCTGCCTATTTATTTAGGTCCCTGGGATATACTCATGAAAAGCAGCTTCTCATTGTGGGCGAGTCCTGGGGGCAACGGTGTAATTTGTATAGTTCAGGACAATAAATTACAAAATGTCACCATGTTCAGTCACTGATGCCCCACAGCAGTCCAGGTCCTATTAAGGAGGAGGTGGCCAGAGCAAAAGAGGAAATCTTTTTCCCACTCCATTCCTCCTTTCTTTGTTTCCTTCCTTCCTCTTTCCTTCCACTTCTTAGGGATTTCTTGGTGCCAGGCACTGGGGTAGAGAGGAAAAGGCCACTAGAAGGTCACAAGCGAGTGGGTGACATAAAGCATTAATAGAGAGCCCTAAGGCCATATGGAAGCTGCTAGAATAGAGGTTGGACAGGCATCCTTCAGGCAGCACTCACGAAGCAATTATTGTATGGGCACAGCTGCACTGGGGACAGGAAAAGGGCAGGAAGATGCACGACATGCAAACCCTCCCATCCTCCCACTTAAATGGGACCCATGAGCCCCACAGAAAGGGAAGACCCTGAAAAACTAATACTTTTATCTACAAAAGTGAGAACAAGAATTCTCCTAATGTCCCACAATAGGGGGCCAGTTATGTAAATTAGGCCACTTAGTGGAATATTATGCAGCCATTGAAATAATAAGGATGAAGCTTGTGTGGCAAGGTGGGAAAAGATGCTTACAAAATAATACCAGGAGTGGAAGGTGAAAAAACTGCATTTTTATCAAAGGAGAAGATGAAACAAATCTCATGAAGACCTGAAAATGATCTGTTCCTGCACCTGACAGAGGTTGCTAGATAAGGTAGGATCTTGAAAAGTAACTGTTCCAGCAGCACTGTGAGATCAAGGTGATTTTTTTCCCTATTTTAATTTCCTTTCATTTATTTGCATATTGTTTAGTAGAAGGCAATAATGGGGCAAGATCGGGGACAGGAAGCTACGGCTTCCTGTGCCTGGGCCCAGGCCTGGGGGATCGGATATCTCAACCTGCTCAGGGACACACCACTGCTCCTTGCCCCTCGGCCACGCTTGGGGCTGGCGGCTATCACCTTCAAAGTCCTTTGGAAGAGAGCAGTCACAGGTCGGGTGCAGGAGTAGATGCAGGGGTGGGGAGCCAGGATAATTTGTCAGGGCCTGCTGCTCCAAAGTTGGCTGGAGGCACTCACCAGCCTACCTTGTTGGAGTACAGCTGAGCTGAATCCAGAGGGGAGCATATTGTGGTAATTGGTCTGCATGTCTGTCTCCCCACTGGACTTGGACCAGTGGAGAACAGGGACTGTGTCATATTCTTTTTATGACTAGCCCTTAGCCCTGGTGCCTGGTGGAGAAGAAAGGATGTCTGTGCCACCCACCCCTGATTACCATGCAGAGCACAGTATCTCACAAGGAGTGATTGAAAGATCAATACTGGAAGGGGTTGGGGGAAGAGAGCTGGAGGGACAAGAAAGGAAGGAAGGAGGAAAGAAAGAGAAAGGAATAAAATGACAGCAAGAGAGAGAAAGAAGGAAAGAGAAAAAAGAAGCAAGAAAGGAAGGAAGGGATGATTCTGCCTCTATTTAAATCACTAAGAAGATACCTGTGAAAGGATCCAGCTAGAATCCTATACCTTGTACAATGAACGCCCTTTAAAAGATGTGGTCCTTGTGGGACTCAAAGCCAGAGCTCCTGGAAGACACAGGCTTGGTCCTTGAGGCTTGGTGTGAGCCTAGGGAAGCAGGACAGAGATGTCCCATTGGGCTAGCTTCCCCTCAGCCATTGCCCACCTTGTGACCAGACTCTCAGGCTATGAAATCCCAAAGCAACCCCAAATTTACCTCTGAGGGCATTGGCAGATGACCCAGATCTTACTGGAAGTTTAGTGGGGGCCAGAGGACGGGGATTAAAAAGCATCAGAGACTATAAGCAGGGCAGACAGCTCAGGAATTCGGCACCCTCTCAGTGGGCCTAACTTTGGAATTTATGCTCCTCAGTGTAACAGAGTTACATTCATTTATAGGTTCTCTACACATGGCTCTTCTGCCCCTTTTATTTGAACCCATAATTAACACTACACTTGATATGTCCAGAGACTTAAATCTTTGGTCTGTCCATGTGCCAGCTGAGCCCTGAATCTCAACAGAGTTGCAACATCTACTCTCTGGTTTATTGGACTCACCCAGGACAACTAACAAGGAGACAACGCCCATCCCAAGGAACAGAGAGTATCTGCAACTGAAAGCAAGATAGCTCCATCCATCTGCCCCATGGGTTCCAAGCCTCCTCTCACTTAGAAGCAGAGTGGGCATCACCATCCCAAAATTCTCATGATTGGGGAATGAACAATGGACTAAAGTAGACTTATTATTATTCTACCACAGACATTATTATTCTAGCAATGGAAGAACTCTTATCATTGATGTAAAGGCAGTGGCCACCAGAAGTTCTGAGGGATGGGAGAGGGAAGAATAGGTGTAATATGGAGGCATTTTGGGGACACTGGATTTGTCCTGAATGACACTGCAGTGACAGATACAGGCCATTGTATATTTTGTCATAACTTACAGAATTGTACGGGACAAAGTGTAAACTATAATGTAAACTGTAGCCCACGGTTAGTGGCCATGCTTCAATATGGGTTCAATTGTAACAAATGTACCACACTAATGAAGGATGTTGTTAAGGTGGGAAAGTGTGGGAGGGGGAGGCAGTGGGACATATGGGAATCCCTTATATTTTTTTATGTAACATTTATTTAATCTAAAGCTTCTTTAAAAATAAAAAATTTAATTATTAAAAATAAAAACTAAAAAAAAAAAAAAAAAAAGAAGAATCAGAGAACAAAGCTTCCTAAAAATCCCCTTCAAGTGTCTGTCTTCCCAAGATTTCCATTTCTTTTGGCAGAAAGAGAGACCCCACTCTCTTCTCCTTCTTGCCCAGCCCCCTCCAGTCAACCTTGTTTCTCTCTCCTTCACTCATCCAGCTGACCTCCCCATGTGTTTTCAGCTTTCCCACCCACCCAGCAATACCAATCCCCAGCTATTAGCCAAACCCACCCAAGCCCAGCCTCTCCAGCCTGTCCCTAACACTCTCCCCCAGGAGACTGAAATGCCTCGTGATGTTTTTTCCACCTAGCATCATGTTGGAATATGGCTAAGGACAGAATGCACTAGTGAACAGCACCGGCTCTGAGTTCAGGCTTAATCTCTGCAAGCTGGGTGACCTCAGACAAGCAACATCACCTCTTTGAACCTGTTTTCCCATCTATAAATGAGGATGATGTGAGTATATGCCCACAGAGATCAGTGTGAGAATTAAACAAGACGATGCATGCCCAGTGCCTGGCCTGTAAAGCGTGCACAGTAACTGAGCCATCAATACTATTAGTTATCAATTGGAAAATTCTGTAGGGTCAGTAGGGCGAGGACTTTGATTTCTATTTTGTTAAGAACAAATTAAGGCCCAGAGGGGTGATGTGGCTTGTCTAAGGTGGCACAGCACCAAGGAGCCAAGCCAGAGGTCAAGCCCAGTCGCCTGACTCCATAGCCCTTGGATTACACCCCAGCTCCTTGGAGTCAAGCCCTGACCACGCAGGTACTGGTGATGCTTGGATGCGGTTAACCTTCTGGAGAGAGGAGGTTCTCCTTCCTGCCTTCAGTTTCCACAGCATCAACATTAAATTACGATAATGAATGACATGGGGTTGTGCTGCCTTCTAGCCTCTGCCAATTACATTTCTTCTAGGCACGACTCCAGAGAACCCATTTTGCTGTTCTTGGCAGAGTCTGGAGTGACCTACTCTAGTCCCTCAGCTCAGGACAAGAAGTTTAGTGCCCTCACAAGACATTTCTCACAGCAGCCATTTGGGGGACTTCTCTGCCTACTGGCTATGGCTTGCTCCGACTGCTGGGATGAACCTGGCCAGCATGCTGTTTGGCTGCCATGGTGCCCCTCTCTGGAGCCTTGTCACAACCAGACACCAGCTAGTAGCCCAGATTTCGTCCCCTGCTACTGCCAATATCATCACTTGGAACTTCACAGTATAGCATGGTGGTTAGGGAATTCTGGAGCCAAGCATATGTGTGTTCAAGGCCTAGGCATGCCACTCACTGACTCTGTGAATCTGGGTAAATATCTAGCCTGTCTGACCCTCCGTTTCCTTATCTGTAAAATGGATATTCAACAGTACTCACTTCACAAGACTGATAATTAAATGAGACTGTATCAGTTAGCTATGACTAAAATAGTGCCACATAACAAATAATCATAAAACATTATTGGCACATGATAATAGGCAATCCACAGAAGAAAAAAATACAAGTAGCCAACAAGAACATAAAAAGACTTCAATGCATTATTAACCAAAAAAGGCAAATTAAGGAAAACTCAAGATACCATATTTCAACTACATCCAATTGGAAATGACATTTTTAAAAGAGACCTTTTTTTAGAAGAGTTTTAAAGTGTCAGAGAAATTGAGAAGATATTACAGAAAGTTCCCATATATTCCACACCCACTTTCTCCTGTTAGTTACATCTTAACTTACTATCATCTAACCTAATCAACCAATAATGATACATTATTATTAACTAAAGTCCAACCTTTATTCATAAATTTCCTTAGTTTTTGACCTAATGTAGTTTTTTCAGGTCCAGGATCTTATCCAGGACAGCACATTACATATAGTTGTCAAGTCTCTTCAGGCTCCTCTTGACCGTGACAATTTCATAGACTTTCCTTGTTTTGACCTTGACAATTTTGAAGAGTACTAGTCAGGGGTTCTGTAGAATGTCTCTCTATTGGGATTTGTCTGATTTTTTTTCCATAAATTTTCCATAAATTGACTGTTACAGGTTTTGGGGAGGAAGACCAGAGAGGTAAAATGCAATTTTCATCACATCATATCAAGAATACACTATTCAACATGATTTATGACTGTTGGTATTGCCTTGATCACCTGGCTGAGACAATGTTTTTCAGGTTTGTCCACTGTAAAGTTACTCTTCTCCCTTCCCCAAACCACATACTTTGGAAGGAAGTCCCTATGTATAGCTCACACCTAAGGAATGGGAGTTGTGCTCCCTTCTGTGTGTGTGAAATCTATGTAAACTCTTTGGAATTCTTCTGAATGGGATATTAGTCTCTTCTTCCCATCTCATTAATTTTTTTTTTTTTAAGATTTTATTTATTTATTCATTTATCCCTCCCTTGCTGCTTGCGCTCGCTGGGTCAGCCAACCACACCGTGCGGGCGGGCCTGCCCTCACCAGGAGGCCCCGGGAACCAAATCCGGGGTCTCCCATATGGTAAACGGGAGCCCCACTGATTGAGCCACAGCCGCTTCCCTCTCATTAATTTTTCAGTCATGTATTTGTATCAGCATGGACTCATGGATATTTATTTTAGACTTTGAGTTATCATCAAATGCTACTTTGTGTATTTTGTTGTTCAAATTTTTCCAGCTTTGGCCATTAGGAATGCTTTCGTGTGGCACCTGTGCTCCTTTGCCACACACCCTGTTGAAGCTAGCTATACCCAGAAAAACATGTCCTTAAATCCAAATCCATTCCTCTGGGTGTGAGCATTGTAAGTTGGACCTTTTGATGAGGTTACTTCAGTTAAGGTGTGGCCCAGCCCAATCAGGATGGGTCTTGAGCATATTTCTTTTCTTTTTTTTTTTCCTTTTTTTAGGAGGCACCAGGAATTGAACCTGGGACCTTGTACGCGGGAGGCAGGTGCTCAACCACTGAGCTATATTGGCTCCCCTACTGGAGTCCTTTAAAGCAAAATTAATTTCAGATGGTTAAAGAAAGTCACAGAGGAAGCAAGAAGCTGAACATCAATGGAACCCAGAAGAAAAGGGAAGACCAGGAGATGCCACCATGTGCCTTGCCATGTGACAAGCTAAGGACCAAGAATTGCCAGCTGCCAGCCCCAGAAGGCATAGAGTTCAGGAAGAAAACTCTGCCTTGATGATGCCTTGATTTGGACTTTTTCCCAGCCTCAAACTGTGAGCAAATATATTCCTATTGTTTAACCCAAACCATTTCGCAGTATTTGCTTGAGCAGCCTAGGAAACAAAACACAGCCCCTTCACTTGTTTTAAGCATTTCCCTCCTTCCTTACTTACTTCTTTACTTACTAGCACTACAAGATGCTGCAGGCTTACCTTTTATATATATTGACTCATAGAATCAGCCATTTCTCCAAGGAGCCCTGGTTTCTTTTATTGGAGAATGGTATTAGGCCAAAATCTGGGTTTCTCACACTGGTATGTTATTTCTTTTAGATCTTCTCAGCTTGTAGGGCAAAAAATATGTGTTTGTACTCACCTATGTATGTACACATATCTATAAATATTTCTATATGTAACAATCTGTCAATATTAAGCTAAACAGTAGTTTATACTGATGTCTCCAACTCCAATCCATTACTACGTGGACCACTCTTGCCTCCTCCCCTTGCTTATATGTAAACTCCCAATCCAACAATAAGAAACTTGGCTTCCACCATCTGCCAATCATTTATTTCACTGTTCCACTCTAGTATACATATATGGCAGTATTATAAATGTTAACCCTACTCCTGTGGGAAACAACTTTATCAACTAGAGTACAGTGCGTATGTGCAGTTGCTTTGCCATTAGTCTTAGAAACTTCACTTATTTCCAGAGTTACTAAGGTCAGCACCTTTTACCCCAACCTCCTTCAGTGGGGTTGTTTCATATATTTGTAGTATTTTTAGATTCTCCTGTCATAGTCTGCATTCCTTCTTTTTTTTTTTTTTTGTCTGCATTCCTTCTTAAATGATTCTTTATTGCATTCATTAAGGCTCACTCTTTGTGCTGTACAGTTCTATGGATTTTGAATAATGCATCATATCTTGCAGCCACCATTTCAGTATCATGCAGAATAATTTTACTGCCCTAAAAATTCCCTGTGCTTCACCTATTGATCCTTCTCCCTTCCTCCCAAGTCCCTAGCATCCACTGTTCATTTTAATATCTCTATAACTTTTCCTTTTACAGAATGGGCAATTGAACTTTTAAATGCTAATATTTAGTATTGTGGAGGATGTGAACAAATAGGTCCCCTACTGTGCTGCATGTTTCATTTTGCCCATCCGTGGCTCAGATGCTTTTCTTTCTTTCTTTTTTTTTTTTTCAGATGACTATTCTTTGACCCAGCAAATTCTACTTCTGGAAAAGTATCAAAAGAACAAAATTCTAGATGAGTGTTAAGATTTTGCCATGAGGATGTTTAAGGCAACATTATTTATCATAGTGAAATCATCCATCCATTCAACAAATATTTATGGTACATTTGCCATGTACCAGACACTGTTTTAGGCACTGGGAACATAGAACCTAGACAAAATAGACAAAAATTTCTGGCCTTGTGGAGCTTATATCCTAATGGCTGATACATACCTATACATACACATATACATACACATTTATACACACATATATTGAGATGATGGTAAGAACTATGGAGAAAATAAAGCAAGAAGGGCACTAGGCAATGCCTATGTGGTTGGTGGGTACTTTGCCTCCCTGCTCACAGAACTTTGGGGATTAAAGTAGGGCATGAGGGATGACCAGGGAGTCCTGCCTGGGCTTCTCAGGGTGGGGGGCTGGTGGTATGTGAAAAGGTATTACAGGGAAAAATGAAATTATTTCTGAGGTTCTCAAGGCAGAGAGTGGTAATGAGCCTGTGAACAGTGGGGAGGGGGCAGGAGAAAAAGGTGGGGGTCTTGCTGGGAGCATGCAGAATCCCAAGGCCCCTTCTTCACTCCTGCCCATGGTGACGAAGACTGGGGATGGGGCATGTTATCTGGAATACACAGAGCTCAGGGTCTCCTCTTGGCTTCAAGAGAACACCATCCAGTCATTAAAATCAATGTGTTGACACATACTTGATGACATGAAAAGATGTTCATAATATATTTTAAGCAAATAAAGAATAAGACTGTAGATTCAATATGGAAATATTTTGGTTATGTAAAATGTAAATACTTCTGTGTATATAAACATGCAGAGAAAATTAAATAGAATGTTGTCTCTGGGTGATAGAATTATGATTTTTTTAAAATTTTCTCTTTTTACTTATCTGTGATTTCTGAAGTTTCTACAGTGAATATAAACATGAGAGAGTATAACTGAAAAGAACGCAGAAATGGATTTAGGAACTGTCTTCAGATGAGTAAGAATTTATCATGGGGCTTGGAGACATCAGCTACTCTCCCCTGAGGCCACTGCCCCTATGTCTGCCCCTCACCCTGCCCAGAGCGGGCACCTTGCTCCTCTGCCTGCCTCCTAGCGGGGGGCCAGAGGACACACCCTCTCCAACCTGGAGCTACCACGTTTGCTTCTCTGGAATCTTCTGTGGCTTTTTCTGGTGCTTGGTGGGAACTTGGGAGTGAATCCACAGCCTGGACACAAGACTTTCACCCAAGCAGCAGAGAAGGTCCTCTCTCACTTTCAACGAACACTTCTAAACTACTCACCCTTGTTCCCTGCCTTGAGGCCACCTTAGTGAAAATTTCCTTGAGCCCAAGACCTGGCATTAGGAGGGTGTCTGTTCCAAGAAAGCAGGAGGTGGTGCTGACCTTGACTTTGATCAGGACACAGTGAATACAAGGAAATATCAGCCAGAACAGCAGATCGAGGGCCACATGGTTGGTGCAGACGTTGGCTGCAGGGCCTCACATAAACTTCTCTCTCATGCTAGAGAATTTACCAGACATCACTTCACTTCCTTCCCCCCCATCACCCATACCTTAGGCTCAGACATGGATTAGATATAGCTATAGCCTTCAGGAAGCTCCAAGTCCAAGAAGGTATGTAAATCACAGGTACAGCTCACCCCAATACCTGGCACACAATGAAAAAAACAAAACAATACAGAAGAGTGCACAGTTCAGAAAACACAGCACTGATTTCCAGCTGGGCTTGGAACCCCAGGAAGATCTGGGAACTTGACATTGTGCAAAATGAGGTCCAGAAACAGAGCAGGAAAACCTGCTCTGAGGGCAAAAACACAGAGATGAGAAAAATAAAAAAGGAATTCTGTGAATGTGAAGCTAGTTTTCTGATATTTTATTTCACTTTTGAAAACTAAAATAGCCTTATCATTTTTCTGACTGGATCCCATGCTTTAAAAAAAAATAGCTGCATATATCCCAGCATGGGGCTTATACTATAATTTACTTAACCAGTCTCATTGGTCAGACATTTGGGTTATTTTCAAGTTTTCACTATTATAAGTGACATACATATGTAATTTTTACACTTGTCCAATTTTTGCCTAAGGATGAATTCCTAGAACTGTAATTATTTGATCAAAGCCTATGTATGTTTCAAGGTTTTCTATGCATATTGCAAAATTCCCCTACCAGACTCAGAAGAGAGCATGGGAGTGGCCATGTAACTGCAATTGCCTGAATACATATTATTATTCTTTTTAATCTGCTTTCTCTGTGAGGTGATTCCATAGAGTTGCTTGAGTTCAATGATATCAACTGACACCTATCACACTTAAGCCCTGTCCCTCCACTGAGCTCACGTCTGAAACACCCCCCCCCCCCCCCCCCCCAACATGCCACAATTGGAAAGGTCCTTGAACTCTCTTTATGTCTCTCCCAGTCACAACTTCTCTCACAGGTCAGATACTGAAAACCTGAGCTGGAGGCAAGACAGAGGGTGTGATGTGGCCTTTAAGAATATTTTGCTCGTGCCCCTAGTGGGCCTCAGCCTTTCTGCAGATGTTTCTTCTCCTTACACAGATCACTTAGGGCCTCCCAGCAGGGCTTCGCTAAGAGTGCCCCTGTCACTCTGGTGAGACTGCTCCTCCACCATTTGGGGTGGAGGGTGGGGGTGGGGGTGGGGCGGCAGGAAGCTCTGGGACTTTGAGAGAAGGAACATGGGGTGGTATTTAACAAAGAACACGTGTACAATCTCTAGTTCCAAGTCTCCTTTTGCTTTGCGCTGGGAAAACCGGGGTCATAAAGGTAGAAAAGGCAAGAACAGAGAAGGGGAGTCACCTGCCTGGGGTCGCACAGCAATCACTGCAATCACTCAGTCTGAGACCTCATGACCCCCAGTCGCTGTTGGGCCTCTCCCAAGGCAAACGCCTGATTCTAAATCTCAGCACACTGTGGGTCTCATGTGGAGGGTTGTTTGTGCTGCTGCATCACCAAGCTTTTAAACGCCCAGATGGTTCCAGTTGTGAGGGTCTATGGGCCATAAAACTGTCATCCTCACAACTCAAACCTCTCTCACAGTCATGATGTAATCTGTTTGCCGAAAATGGCCCCACTCCAGGCTGGTGGTACCAGAGCAGTCACCCTGATGGAGACACAGCCCGGGGGTAGAGAATATTCATGATCATTTATTATGAGCTGTGCAAAGTAACTTTCTTTCATCTGTGTTCTCTAGAACATAAGGGGCGACTGTGTGCCCAGGATCCAGGACAAGGGCCTGGCACACAGTGGCCATTACGTGTTGGATGGATGGGTGGATGGACAGACAAACAAATAATGGTGAAATATCAGCCCCTTGTCATGGTTAAGAAAATTTCCATCAGTGAACACCTTTGGTAATTTAGCAGAGCCAGATGTATTATCTTGTTTTAAATAGAAAAGAATTAAATCAATATTTTAAAAAATCATAGGCTAAGAACTCGCTGACTGTGTCAATTTGCTCTCTTCACCTTGTATTATGTAATGATTACAATTATGCATATAAATATATTTACGAAAGTCACAGTCTCTAAATACACGGTTGTGATTTCTATTAATGCCTCCATGAAAGAAAGCATTGGGACAAAACCAACTGGAACTTGAATGAGAACAAATATTTATTCAGTGTCCATTAAGCATCAAGTTGTTTGATTCAATGTTATCCTGTTAGACCCTCTCAACATGTCTGCAAGGTAGGGAATTCTGCCCCCATTTGACAGAAGAGAGAACTGGAGGGCAGTGAGTTGCATGTCTTGTCTGAATCCACACAGCTAGTAAATGGCAGAGCAGGCTTTGAATTCAGATGATCTCAGTCCCAAACCCAAGCTGCCCCATTTCCCCACAAGGCCCGTCTGGGAAGAGTGCCCTTGTGAAGGAAGGGAATGGGGGTGACTGCTGCATGGGATGTGCTGCTGTCCCGGATTTATCTCACTAATGCCCCGGCAGCCCTGTAAAGCAGGTACTTTAGCATCCCTCCTTCACAGGTGAGGAAACTGAGATTCAGAGCAGAAGTGCCCCTTCCAAGGGCATTGATTTCATCCTCATGGAAACTCTGAGGCTGACAAGATTTCATGGCAATATAGCCTCAGCGAGGCAGACAACAGCCCTGGGACCTCGCAGGCTTGCTCGGTGCCCCAAAATCCTACATTACACTCTCCTTGGAGGCACAGCGTTTTTGACTCTGGTTAAAATGCAAATGCAAATCGTACCTGGAAGGGATAACACAGAAAGCCATTATCAGCCTGGAATAAAGCCAGGCTACATTTATGTCCAAATCCCATTCTCAATAGCTTTGGGTGCCTTTTTAATAACTTAAAAAAAATTGCAAGTAATTCATGTTCATTGTAGAAATTTAGAAAATGCTGAGAGGCAAAAAGTAAATGAATACATAAAAAAAAAATTTAAAATCACCCAAAAATTCTCTGAGATAGACATGTCAGATTTTATCCCTACCAACAGCTCTTCCTTCTACATCTAGCAACAGTACTCAAATTTTGCTCTGGGAAACCATACACCCTGACTCTTCACCTGTCTAATTAGGGTAGGGCTGACCCCATCCCCAGTGGTGGTGGTGGTGGAGGATATGACCCAGAAATGGCCATTAGAACATCCCAGCCCTTGCCCCTGCGACAGTTCAGGGAAGGGTGCATGACCACACCCAGTCCATAACAGCTCTGCCAGAATTTGCACTGCAGTCCCTGGGAAAGAGGATTTTTTTTTCCCCCTCTGCTTTTCCTAAGCTGCAGAGAGTCTGGGAACAGATAATTGCCATTCTTGCCATAGACTTTGTAGAACCTGCCTGAGAATAAAGCCAACTCTACAGAGGAAAGGAAAGCTAAGGGATGTAGAGAGATGGATTTCTGACGTAGGCTGAGCACCTGGATCCAACTACACCTGAAGCCATAATCCCTAGACTTTTCCAATATTCTTATTCAATGCACCCATCAGACAAAGAAAATCAACATTCACTTTTGGAATGTCTCCTTCCATACTATTTGTGTGAGTATGGAGTTAACCACAGCTGCCCTTGTAATCGATCATACCATCCTATATTTACTTTCCTTAAGTCATTTATGACCATTAGAATGGACTTAGTACTTGTGTAATCAGTTGTCCAATATCTCTCTTTCCCTGTGGACTGTAAGTTTCAGGAGAATAGTATCTGTTTTATTCCAGATTAGCCCACAGTAGTTGCACAACAAATATTTGTTGAAAATACCAATACATGTACATACTAAAAACTGGAATCCAGTTTGGAAAATGATTTAGGGAGAAGCTAATCCACAGCCAGCTGTACAGCCACTCCATAAAAGTAAGATACACTGCTCCAGTAAAGCGAGGTCCAGATGGATGGCAAACAATGAAAACTGAGTGCCTGAATCTAAATATAAATATCAACCTAGCTAAAACCTGGTGGGGTTAGCCTGGTGGCAATCGCTGAAGCAAATGTGTTGGTCAACTCATCAGCCTCTGAAAATCAGTAGCAAGGAGAAAGCATAGAAAAGAAATCCAATAGCAAGATTCACGGTTTGAAGCCACAGAAAGAGGTTCAGCAGAGGGGACTGGATGACTCTTGCGAATCTCACTGCACAGACCACAGGTCCGTAACAGAGCACTGTCTCCTCGAGGTGGAGCAGTGAAAGTGCAGGGACGGAGATGAAAGGCAATCAGCCAGTCAATAATGCCACTACAATTGTCACTGCATCGTCGATGATCAAACTCGGAGCTCTGCTATTGCTGCTGTTATCACAACTATTATCAGTAACAACATCAATAGCAGTAAGAGCGGCTGGCACGTATTGCCAGGCTTGACGTGAAGGGGGCCTCGTGCGGGATCTCATTCAGTTCTCACAGGAGCCCTCTCAGACAGACACGATTATGTTGCCATTTAAAAAAAAATTTTTTTAAAGAAGCTTTTGATTACATAAATGTTACATAAAAATATAGGGAACTCCCATATGCCCACCCCCACACACACTTTCCCACATTAACAACATCTTTCCTCAGTGTGGTAGATTTGTTACAATTGATGAACACAATTTGAAGCACTGCTGCTAACCATGGACTATAGTCTACACTCTGCCCCGCACCATTTTATAGGTTACGACAAAATGTATAATGGCCTATATCTGTCATTGCGATGTCATGCAGGACAATTCCATTTTCGGGACATTGGAATTGTCCTGTGTGTTCCCATTTTACAGGTGAGGGTGCTGAGGCCCTGAGAGGTGAAGCCATGAGCCCAGTGGCACCTAGGTGGTAAGTGGCAGAGCTAGGAGTCACGCACAGGTCTTCTGACACCTGCTGCTCTGTTGGCTTTCTGGATGACCTAGTCCAACCCCCTCACTGTACAAGTGAGGGCAAACAGGCTGATAGGCCAGGAGTTCTGAAGAGGTAACAGACACTGCACAGCTATTGGACCTTTACATCGGAATCCAGAACCTTCAGCTCTTCAAAACTGATCCTAAGCGGAGAGTGGGGATGGTTCCAGCCATGTCATCAGGACTAAATGAGATAATGCACAGAAAGCACCGTGCCGGCACAGAGCAGGTGTCCACAAGGAACACTTGTGGGCGGGAACAGGGGAGGCACCTCAGGGGATGGGAACAGCAGAGGCAGAGGCATGGGGTGGGACTGCACGCATTACAGCAGGGCTTATGTTTTCAATTTTCTACTTTAAAAGAATTAAAGCTGGGTGGCTGGCTCCTTATCCTTCCCCAGCCTCCTCTGCAGCTTCCTTCCTGCATTAAAAAAAAAAAAAAAAAAGAGGGAAAATGATCATTTGGGCCAATTTCATCAGTGTTAGCTCCCTGTGTAATGGTGAAATGACAAAGAATTATAGCACTGCCCACCCCTTCCAGAGCCCTAGCCCTGTGAATGAAGGTAACCATCACAGTCTACCCCCTGTCCCTGACTAATACAAGTACTTCCAGGCAGTTGCACATAAAACATGCTTATGTACCACTGGCCAGAACACAGGCAGGTGGCTACCCTAGCAGCAAGAAGTGCTGGGAAATGAAGACTATTCCAGGTGACCATGGTCCAACTAAAAACTAGGGAAGGAAACAAGGGAATGCCTATTGGGAAGAATGAACTCTTGTGGTCTTGGCCACTGTGCCATTATTATAAACAATAATCCTGTTTTTCAAATGGGGAAACAGGCTAAGAGACGGGAAAGGGACTTGTCAAAAGTCACCCAGATAGTAGGTGGCAGAGCCAGGATTTGAGCCAAAGTCTGTTTGACTCTGAGCCACTGGGTCTTCTGAAATCTGTATAAAAAGATATAGATGGGAAGTTCCACAAGCAGGAGAGCCCCACAGGGATGTCCCTTCAAACTCACAGGCTTCAGGGCTTGGATTTATATGCACAGCTTCAAACTGGAGCCATTTTGACAACTGAATCCAAATCCCCAGGAAACAGTTGTTTGTAGTCGAGGCTGTGACAGTCTTAATTACAGCAGCCTAAGGAACCCCGCATCTGCAGGCTGCAGGAAACAGGCCACGGATTCCATGTAGAAGGTTCCTCCCTTCCAAGTTAGACCTGGCAGGGGGCAGAGCAGGGTTTGCTCCAGCCTAAAGAGGACATTTGATCATCCCTCCCCAAGGTGGTGGCAGGTGTGTTTTGTGGGCCCATTTGTCTTCTTCCCTCTCTGGCTCTGAGGATGTGCAAATAATTGTGGATATCTGAATGGCCTCACAGAACGAGAAGCAAATGAAATCCTGCTGAGGAGTCAGTGAGAAAGGGCACCTCCAAGGTGAACTATGCTGTGCAAGGCTGAAGTGCTGGGCCCCTGAGACTCTGGCCACTGCCTGCGGGCATCCATGGGACTTAGACCGTTTCCCTCCTTCTCCCCTCTATCATGGTGCAAATCACCCCACAAGAGAGGAGATGCAAAAAAAAAAAAATCAATAATCAAAGCTAAATCGCCTCACATGCAAACATCTGACTCCTCCTTGCAATGACCCCGTGACAGAGGTACATGCATTATCCCCATTTTATAGCAGAGAAAACAGAGTCAAATGGTACAACCACTTTGGAAGTCTGCTTATCAGTTTCTAATAAAGTAATACAAACATTTACTGTTTGACCCAGCAACTCTACTGTTAGGTATTTGCCCAAGAGAAATGAGAACAAATCTATACAAAAAGACTTTACTGGAATATCCAAGCAGCTTTATTCATAATGGTTCAAAATTGGAAATGATCCAAATGTCAATAAACAAGAGGATGGATGGAATACTAGTCAGAAAAATCAAAAGGAATGAACCTCTGATACATGCAACAGCTTGGATGAAGCTCACAGAAATTATGCTGAGTGAAAGAAGCCAGACCCAAAAGGAAAGATGCCGTAGGAGTCCATTCATCTGAAGTTCAAGAACCGACGAAGTTAATCTACGGTGATGGGGATCAGAATACCAGTCACCTGGTCACTTGGGGGGAGTAGGAAGGGGCATGAAGGAAGCTTCTGGAGTAATAAAATTGTCATATAGGTTGATCTGGGTGATACTTACAAGGGTGTGTGCATTTGGCAAAATTAATTCCGCTTAAGATTTGTACATTTTGCTGTCTGTAAATTATGCCTTAATAGAATATTGGGGAGGGGAAACTATATAAACAGGTGAAATGACTCACCCCATCACACAACTAGAAAACGACTTAGCTGTGCCATCAACCAACAGCCAGCCTGAACCAAGTGGTGGAAAGGGAAGCCTTTTCCCAAGGATTTGGACACGTGTTACTGAGCATGCTCCCTGCGTCAGTCCCTAGTGGTGGGCACGACAACCATGGCTCTGTCCCAAAGAAGTATTTAGCCTGGGGGACAGATGGACAAGCAGACATTCCAGGGCAGCATAGTGACATTTAGTGGACACCCCATGGAAGGGAATGGGATTCCGATTTCCTAGAGGAGGAGCAGTGACGCTAGAAACAAGGGAAGGAAGGAAGGTGAGGCAGGCATAAGGAACGGCATGGGTAAAGACCCAAGGTGTGGAGAGAGAGAATGTGGTACATTTAGGGAAGGAACTACAAGTAATCCAGTCCTTAGGTGGGGAAAGGAAGTAATGAGAGGGGCCGCTAATAAAAATAGTGAAAGTAGCTACCACTTATTCTGTGCCAAGCATGCTTCGTGTATTAACTCATTAAATCCTCACAAGGATCCTACGTAGTAGATAATATTATTGTCCCATGTTGCAGATGATGAAACTGAGGCTCAGAAAGGCAAAGTAACCTATCCACGATCACACAACTGGTAAGGGGCAGAGATAAGAGTTGAACCCAGGTTAGCTGATCTAGAACCTGTGCTCTCAGTGATTCTGCTGCACAGCTAGCGGTTGAGGAAGGTCAGATCTCAAAGGGACTAATCAGCCATAATAGGTTTCATCCCACAGGCAATGGGTGTTACTCTACTCTTTCTGCAATTCAGTTTCCTCACACAAAGTCTAGATGTTTCTACCTCAAAGTATCATTAAGGGGCTTAAAGTGGATGAGGAATATGGAGCACCCAGCGAAAGGCCTGGAGGTATTAGGTCATCCTATAATTTAGCTATTATTATTCTATGGCAATAAGGATGTCATAGCTAACATGGGAAGGCCTGCTGAAGGCTACTTGCAAATTACCATAAGGCAGAGCCTGTGAGTTAGCTGTCATTAGCATTATCATCTTCCCACAGACTAGGAAGTGAGGAAGTGACAATGTTGGATTTCACCCCAGCCCTGTGATCCTGGAAAACAGTGAGGTGGAGAAAAACCCCCACCCTTCATGTTCTGGAAAATGGCTTACTGCAAAAAACCCCATCCCCTGGCCCTATGACTTAGTTAAGACTCACAGATATCCCCTTGTTTACCTATGACAAAGCCAGATGCAGACCCTTCAAGCTGAACTGCTTGTCCCAATGATCAATCAGAATGAAGTTATCCAAACTTTGGTGAAGCTTCTCTCCTTCCTCTAGGTCCCAGAACTTTAGCCCACCCTCAGTCTGAGCTACCGTACAGACCTCCCCTTAAGGGCCCGTCCTGGAAAACAGGCTGGCCTCAGCTTGAAACATTCTCTGAACCACTGTCCCATCAAGGCACCTTTTTACCCCACTTCCTGTCACCTGGTTCTTTACTCCTCTCTATAAAAGAAAACCCCCTTTAGCCTAGCCCTTGAGAGCTTGCTGAATTTGTGGCCAGAGTGGTCCCTGTAATGCGATAGTCTCCTCCCCCTAGTGCAGCAGCCTCCTCCCCTCCCTGCCCCCTTGCAATAATCCTTTTTTTAAAAAAAAAAAAAAAAGATTTATTTATTTATTTATTTCTCTCCCCCAGCCCCCTTGTTGTCTGCTCTCTGTGTCCATTCGCTGTGTGTTCCTCTGTGTCTGCTTGTCTTCTCTTTAGGCGGCACCAGGAATCGATCCTGGGACCTTCTGGAGTGGGAGAGAGGCGCTCAATCTCTTGCGCCACCTCAGCTCCCTGGTCTGCTATGTCTCTTACTGTCTCTTCTCGTTTTGTTGTGTCATCTTGCTGTACCAGCTCTCTGTGTGGGCCAGCTCTCCTGTGCAGGCCAGCTCTCCTGCGTGGGCCAGCACTCCACGTGGGCCATCACTCAGTGCGGGCACTTGGCTTCACCAGGAGGCCCTGGGAATTGAACCCTGGATCTCCTATACGGTAGACGGGAGCCCAATCGCTTCAGCCACATCCATCTCCCTGCCATAATCCTTTCGAATAAAATTTCTCCTTACAAGTCTGGATTTGTTTTTTTAATTGACAGAAGAGAGATACACAACATGTCCAGTGCAAGGTCTGAACCTAGAGACTCAGGCTCCAAGGGGCATGCCCCAGCCATGTGCCGCCTGGCGCTACTGAGCCCGAGAAAGGGTCAAATCCGAACTGAAATGTGCTGTGAGTGTAGAATACACACCGAATTTTGAAGGCTCCATTTGAAATAGCTCATTAATGATTCTTCGTATTGACTACACATCAACACAATAGTGCCTGCATATACTGGGTTAAATAAAAGATTAAAATCAAGGACACCCATTTCTTTTTACTTTTATAAATGTGGCCACGAGAAAATTTTAAATTGTATGCAAGACTTGCTTTCTATTTCTATTGGACAGCACTGCCCTAACTACGATGACCGTTTTGCTCCTGGCCCTTTCTGTGTTTGGACTCCCTTGTCTCTCATGCCTTCTTGAGTGTGTACGAGTATATGTGTGTACGAGTGAGTGTGTGTCCTCTTCAAAGACATTTCCTGCCGGGCTCCCATGTGACCACTTTTAACATCACACCACATCGGTGGAGAGGGGAAGCAGGCAGAGGCCCCTCATGCCAGCCCAGCGTCACTCACAGCCCTTCCTCCCTCCCCTGCTGGCCGCTCCAGCTGACAGCTCCTGAGCCCTGCAGTTCCAGGTTCTGGCCCCCGGCAAGGTTACTGAAGCGGGAGTTTGGCTGTCCTCCCTCTCCCAGGGAAAATAAAAATATTCTAATTAACGTTGGGAAGGCCCTGGGAACAATAGTGCTGGCGCCAGGGCTGATGGATGTAATTCAGTTTGGAGTGTGAAGAGCAGGAATCTAGGTTCTTGCTGTTACCAAGTCATTTGGAAGGCAAAAAGGACCCAAAAATGGAGTTAACGAATGCAGGCCAGACCATGTGGGGAGTGGGGGGTTAAACTGAGGGGCCGAAAGACTCCTGTTCCATCCAAAGCCGAGGCATTGGATCGGGTAAGTCATGGGGCTTGGGAACCGTGAGGCTCCTTAGCTTCTCCAAACCTCAGCTACCATATCTGGGAATTAGGGGCGTTTTGGTGCCCTACCTCCTAGCTAAAGCACGTGGCTCAGGGGCTGGCAGAGTAAGTGCTCAATTAAACGGGAGCTGCTCTATTTTATTTTTGGCCCCAAACCTTCCCTATTTCCCACTGGACACCATCAACTGCCATGTGCTTAGCAGATGACAGGAATTGCGGGCAGATTCCTGTTTGCTGGGATGGTGGCCTTGGAAGGCAGGGAGAAGAGTCATGGGGAGCAGCTAAGGTAAGAATTACTGTGCTGACCTGTGGCCATGTCCAAAAATAATGCCACTAGGTGGATAAAGTATCGTTATCTGAACAGCTGGCCTCTGAAAGCTCAGGGTTAGGAATCAAAGGTAAGCTATAAGGGCCTGGGTGCCAAGCCTCCTAAAGGAGGTTTGAAAAGGATGAGGCAGCTCTGTATTAGACACAGAGAATAATTTATTTTTTCTTCCAGGGTGGAGTTGGGGAAGGGAGATTGGAAAAGCTTGGAGAGAGGAGAGAAAAACTAGCAAGATGGCTAGAGACAGGAACTAGGTGAGGGAAACAGATGTTGAATCACCCCATTGCCACCATCAACCCCAAAGAGTATCAATCAAGGGGCATTTTAAAAACCATGGTGCCTAGTACTTCATTTTGAATTACTTATATTAAAGCAATTAACCCCCTCTTCTGACGTACACCCCCAGGCCTGAAATCTGCAGACAATTATACTATCCTCAAAAATGATTTGCACAATTAGATCTGTTTTGTTTATTTTTTTTAATGAAATTCAAAGAGGAAGCTGAGTTTCATATCTGGAGTGATGCGGGGCCACAAAGAATGGAAGCAAGAATCATGGAAACATAAATCCTTTTGAGAATTGGCAGAAATCTTGCAGAGGACTCTGAAATTCCCAGGCCATTGCTGAGCTAGCATTTTGTTAAAATTACCCAGCCCCCCTGCAAACCCTCCTCCCAAGGCAGACATTCCAGAGATGTGGGGCCCTTCCTCCCTGCTGGTGGCCAGCTCTGAACCATTAGGGAGCCTTTCAATGAGAAAACAAAAACAGACTGAATTTAACTTAAGCAAGAGGAGCATAAATTGGAACGTTACTGGATAGCTCACCAAACTGAAGCCAGAGCAAAACAGTGGACCAGCAGACAGAGCCGTGCCAAGGACCTGGGCAGCAGGATCTGGGCAGCAGGATGGTGGGCTAAGGACAAATAAACGAACTCTTTCCATCCCTCTGTGTAGCCACTCAAAATTAAGGTTCCCAAAAAAGAGACTTTGATTGGCCTAGCTTGGGTTCCAAGGTTACCCCAGCAGACAGGGGGATGGAGCTCTGTTTTTGGTAGCCCCAGAGGCATGACATGCAAGTGTGGAAGGGCAGTTCCCTAAAGAAAGGGGAGGTTGTTCCCAGAATAAGAGAGAGAGAGGAAAATGGGCTCTCTGGCTCTGTCTCCCTCTCTCTCTCACACCTACACCCAAACACCACACACAGAAGACGTCCATTACATTCCACCCTTTGGCTGCCCAGCACCCAATTTTCTGTCCCTCCATACAAATTAAAAACATCACATAATGCTGTTATTCCACGTACAACCAAAAGCACAGGAACCCCTCTTCAGTGAGATGGACACATAAAGAAGCCTTTTTAATCTGACTTTCCTCCTGTGGAAATATCCCTTTTAGGGATAAGAGTAACAGATTTCAGGAAGCAATGAAAATGTCAGGTGGGGGGTGAGCGAGTGGAAAACACTGGCATGTGGCATCTAGAAGCTTACTGCCTGACTGAAGAATTTAACCTGAGCATGCAAATACCTACTTGCCCATGTGTCCTGACATGCCTGAGGTCCCAGAATTAAGCTAGTGAGTAAGGGCAAATTAAAAGTACTATGGAAAACAGAGGCTTCAGAGAGAGGCCGAACTAGGTCCCAATCCTGGCTCCTTGCTTCTTCCGCGTTACACACCTTGGTAAGGTTTTGCCAGTCAGAACCTCAGTTTCCTCACCTGTGAAATGGGTTTAGTGTCTACTTCATATGGTTACATAAGTTAATGCACGTAAAGTGATTGGCGCAGTACCTGGAACATGGTAAGTCAGCGCTAATCACGATTACCATCTCTTTTTGACAGATGAGGAAATTAGTATTCAAGGGGGGAAGACTGACTTGTTTAGGCTAGCACTAGAAGCTCATCAAAATTCAAGAAACAAAGGACCTCGGAGAGAAAGAAAGGGCTAGACCCATGCTAGTCAACAGAAACATAAGGAAAGCCGCAGAGGTAATTTTAGATTTTCTTGTAGCCACCATTTCTTTTTAAGAGTAGAAAGAAGCAGGTGAGATTAATATATAATTTATACGATATTTTATGTAACCCAATATATCCAAAATGTTATTTCAAAATGCAATCAATAGAGAAAAAAGTATGAATGAGATATTTTATGTTCATTTTTTCATATTAAGTCTTCAAAATCTGGTGTGTAGTTTTAAACTTTACAGCACATCTCAATTTGGACTCGCCATGTTTCTGTAGTGGACAGTGCAGTGGGGTAGCCCCATGAGGTGCTAATAGTCCTGTTTTGTAGGTGAGGAAATTGTCTCTGCAGGGTTAAGTGACTTGCCCAAGCTCACACAATTAGAAGGAGCAGAACAATCGTGTGGGCTGTCTGGCTTGTTCCAATATAGCTCCGCTGGAAACAGGGTCCTCCCACCTCCTTTGGAGCCCCTACACCCCACTCAGGTTGTCTACTCCCTAAGCCATCGATTACTGCCATGATTTATGGCCTTTCTGTCAGGCAGCCCTGAAGAGACGATTCATTTGTTTCTGCCAATGGTCTCCTGCCTGGACACCCTCACCTCCCTGCACCACCTCTGCTTTCAGCCCGGACGATCGATTCCCAGCTCGCCAACGGTGCCGCCAAGAAAACTACGCTGCAGTTAGATTCGCTTAATCAGGCACTTGCTCGGAGCAGCTCATCTGACAATTTTATTGGGCCGGGAGCATCATATTTCAGTGTCTGTTTCTGCCCCGGATTCTTGTTCCCAGCTCAGCCGTGGTGGGGTGTCGGATCGGCTGCTTTACATGTTACAGCAGCGCCCGCGTTTCTTCCAGGTAAGAGGAAACCCACTGCATGAGGTGTAATTGATTATCTGACCTGCAAGGGGTCACCTGTCAATTAACCAGCCTTTACTGAGCTCCATATGTGTGCTCAGCTCTCAGGGGGGGAATTATTACTGATAATACCAGGAACTGTAACAATGGTGATAGCTAACGTTGACTTAGCCCTTGCTATGTTCAGTGTACATATACTAGCATGTTGCTCACACACCAACAGTACTACAGGGTAGACTTTATTTTATTCCCACTTTACAGGAGAAGAAACTACAGCTCAGAAATGTGGAGGGACCTACTTGCCCAAGGCCACGCAGCTGAGGAGGAGGTACTTTTGGGATTCAATCCCAAGCAGTCTGGCTGCTCTCAAGAACTCACTGCCTTGTAGAAGAGACAAGATACATACCCAAGAACAATATAATGATAAATACAAGGGAAAAAGCAGTTGGGGCTATTGTTTCTGGACTAATACTACTGCAACAAATACTTAGTGAAAAATGTACAATGTGCCAGGCACTGTTTCAAGAGCTTTGCATTCAATATCTCATTAATTCTTCACAAAACTCTAGAAATAAGGACTGTAACCATGTTGTTTCATAGATGAGGAAATTAAGGCTAGGAGAGGTAAAATGACTTGGCTGAAGTCACAACACTGTAACCCCAGTGAATGGAAGACTGAACCTGTTGTGAATTTTCCCGTATTACTGCTGATTCTCTCCCACACACGCCCCAGGGATTGTAAGGCAAGGATGACTCCCCAAGAGATGCATCTGAGCTGCAAGAACCCGACATCGCCCAGGGTGCTCCTAACTGGCATGGCACTGCGTGTGCTTTCAGAGAACAGGATCCACGGTGTTTGTCAGACTCTCAAAGGGTTAAGACCTACTGCTTTAAAGGGTGTTGGAGTCAGTGGGGAAGAGGGGTTCACATCTTGAAGGAAAGTGCTACATAATGCAGTGAGCAGGATGTGGGATCTGGGGCTATACCTGGGCTCAAATTCAAGTTCCATCATAAAATAGCAGTGTGAACTCTGGCAAATTAGTCACTGTCCCTAAGATGATGCCAACACGATATCTAGTTTATAGGGTTGTTGTTGTTGTGGAGATTAAATGGGATAATATGTGTAAAGTTCAGAGAAGAGGATGCCCTCAGTGAATCGTAGCTGCTGTAAAGTTGGTTTCTGTACCCTCTAGCCCCCTTTTCCCAACTCCAAACTGGGATTTCTCTGAATGTAAAATTAAAAATCACCTAAGCCCACGCTATATCATTTGCCCCATTCACTGCTCCTTGCAAGGGTCATTTTTAACAAAGCCAGTTCAGAGCCCATGGGGTATCAAAAGATGCTTCTGGTGTCATGTCAGGTAGATGTTTCCTACCAACAGCTCAGAACCCTCATTCTCGCTGACATTTCTCCAACCCCCACTGCTTCTGAAACCCTGTCCATCCCTCCTTCCCGCATCTGCAGCCCAATGAGAATGAAGGGTACCCAAACAGAATGAAGCTCGTGGTTACTAGGAAAGCTTCCAGGACAAATTCTAAGCTAAGCCCCTGGCTTTAAACATCTGTTGTTGCAGATGCTTTTGACAGCCATAGCTTTTCCAGTACTAAGCATTTCATATACCTTTGCTCATTTAGTCCTCATAGCCCCCTCCGTGGTAGGTGATATTATCCCCATTTTCCAGTTTAAGAAATGAAGACTCAGAGAAATTAAGTAACTGCTCTGAAGTCACAAAGCTAATGAGTAGCAGAAACAAGATAGCACCCCAGAGTCCACATGCTTGACCATAGCACTCCTCTGCCTCCAACCCCCAAAGCAAGTTGTCTGTTTTATACAAAACACTCTTTCCATTTGAATTTTAAGAGTAACCATGGCCAACTGGATCTCTGCTGGCCGCTATCTGCATCATAAAGATAGAGAAAAAAAAAAGTATCCAGTGGGGAGGAATTGGTGGCAAAGAGGCTGCTACAGGAAGAGAAGAACCCACCCGAAATTACAGAAATCACAATGAGTATCTGTAAGTGAGAAAATGTAAACGGAAGTCAGGAGGACACCTAGAGACTAAAAGCAGTCCAAGAGTTTATAGTAAGTTTTCAAAAGGCCTTCAGAAATTTGAAGAAAGACTTATGACGTAATAATGTTCTGGAATATCAGCTGAAGTTGTTTTCCCCACTGCATTTCCTCATAGCTCATGATCTCTCCCCACCCCCCATCCAGGCAGCCACTGATACAGAAGATTCGAGACGATAAAGTAGTCAAGTGCCTGCCTTGTGAAATTTGAAGTCTAGACCCTCTGAATCAGAATCTTTGGAGTTGTGGCCTGAGAAAATCTGTAGTTTTATCAAGTTCCTCGGGTAATTGTGATGTATTCTAAAGTCTGTGCTGCAGATAAGTGTTTGGAAGAATGTGTTATTAGTAAGGATATGTGTTCTATTTTGAGAAAAGTTCCCCTGGATTTGAGGAAGAAGAGTGTAAGAGACCATCTGATAGTGGCAGGGCCCTGAGAAAGAACTCTACTCATCCACCCACTCCTGATTCTGGGGGGGATGAAGGACCCTCAAGAAGGCTGGGCATCTGAGAGCAGCAGGCACCTGTGCCACCTCTACCCGTGGGTGGAAGCTGGGGAGGGGAGGTGGTGAGACCTCTGATAGGTGAACCTGAAACTCATCCCTCTGAGACCTCCATGCTGTAGCATGGCATGGGAACAGAAGACTAATCTAGATTCCCAAGAGACTCCTGGAGACAGAGTGTTCTAAATTCCAGAATGGCATGAGAGCAGCAGTAGGATTCCTATGTGCTGAGCTGGGGGCCTCAAGGGACCTTATGGCCAGAAATATCTACTCATTCAGTGAGGACCTCACACAGATACACAAAGAACAGTCAGGTCAAGAATGCTGAGCTCTGGCCAGAGAGACTAGACCAGGATGGAAGGAACTGGTCCCCACCCTACTGGCATGCTTTGGTAAGATGTACACCCCCAGGGAAATGCCAATTTGACTTAGTCTAGGTTTCTGCTGGGACAGAATGGGATCTGGAGCACCTACATCTCTCAGACCCTTTACCATTCTCTTGTACACCGATTCCCTATGGCCAGCGCCGACCTCTCTTTGTGAGAGGGCTGCTGCCCTCAGCCTTCTAGAACCTCCTTTATGTGCCCACCTAGAAAGTCTGAAGTGTCTAGGGATTCACATCCCCCCAGGACAACCCTTAACTCATGCCTGACAATTGCAGGGGGAGGAGAATATAAATTCTCCAGCTTCTGTCCCCTGCCCCACAATCTGGAAAATCCTGATGTGTGACTGTCCCCAAAGCTCCCTAATGGATTGAATGAAGGTGACCCTCCTTGGGACCTGGCTTGACCCCTTCCCTTCCTGGTCTCACTTGCCTACACCTTAATCAGTTTTTCTCAGAAAAACTTCCTAATAAGTCACTTTGACATGAATCTTCATCTCAGGGTTTTTTCTGGGGAATCCAATGTAAAACAGGAGCTCAAAATAAAAGTTTTTTTTTTTTTTCCAGAAAAAAAATTTTAAGTTACAATTTTATGCCTGTCAGAGTTTACAGACTGAGATTTATCACTTCAGTTATTAATGAATATACTAAAAGCTACTTCTATTTAGCACTTACACATTTCCTTGATCTTATTAAGCCCATGAGTCAGAAACCATTGTTATCCCCATTTTAGATTTCAAGTGATTCACTGACTCTCAGTTCAAGGACTACACAAACATTTACATATATCAGAATCACTTGAGGAACTTAATAAACTATAACTAGGTTTTCTCAGGCCAAATCTCCAGAGATCCTGATTCAGGGGGGTCCAGACTTCAAAATACACGAGGCAGGAACTTGACTCCTTTATTATGTTGACTCTAAGCCTGGGGCTGGGTACTCTGAGCAGAAGCACTAAGGGGATTCAAGACAGAGTCGTCAAGCTGGGGTGCCCTGAGCTCCTTCAATACAACCAGCTCTGGCCTGGGGCAGCCGCTGGAGCAGGAGACAAGAGCAGAGCTGGCCTAGTAGGACTCAGAGTATCAAGGTTCCGAGTTCAAATCCCAGCTTCAGCACCTACCTGCTGTGTGGCTTTAGGCAGATCCTGTCACCTCACTGAGCCTCAGTATTCTCATTTGTAAAATGGAGTTAATAATTATTTAAAATACAAATTATCTGGCTAGTGATCCAGGGGGCTTGGATGTGGGTTCCTGGCATAAGCAGTCTTCAAAAACTCCCCCGTTCAAAACATTTTGATGGGAGCAGATGTGGCCCAAGCAGTTGAGTGCCTGCCTCCCACACGGGAGGTCCCAGGTTCGGTTCCTGGTGCCTCATAAAGAAAAACAAAACAGATGAGCAAAAATAAACAAGCAAAACAGACGAGGGAGCCAATTCAGGGGAGCTGATGTGGCTCAGTTGTTGAGTGCCGGCCTCCTACATATGAGGTCTCAGGTTCAACCCCAGTCCCTGGACCTCAAAAAAAAAGGGGGGGAGGAGTGTAGCCATTTGGAAGTTTGATGTAATTATGAATTCCAAAAATAGATATTGGATTATGCTTGTAAACTGATCTGTTCATCTGGGCATGATTAAGTTATGATTAGGGCATTGACTGGGCCACGTCAGTAGGGTGTTTAGCCCCACCCCTTTGTGGGTGGGGAATAAAATATAAAAGGCATGGCAAAGGACAGAGTTGCAGCAGTTTTGATATTGGAGTTCTGGTGAGGAAGGAGAGAAGGCCCCAGGATAGAGACGAGCCATTCGCCTGAGAGTTCACAGCTGGCCTGGTGGAGAGAAGCAAAGCCTAGAGAGCCTCATAGTCTACAGCTGACCTTGTAGAGGAAACAGAGGAGCTGAGCCTGGAGAGAAACGCAGCCCCGGGAAGAGAGGAACCCAAGAAACCTGAACCCTGGCAAACGTCAGCAGCTGTCTTGCTCCAACACGTGGCAATGGACTTTGGTGAGGGAAGAAACTTACACTTATGGCCTGGTAACTGTGGACTTCTACCCCAAATAAATACACTTTAAAAAGACCAACCAATTTCTGGTATTTTGCATTAGCACCCCTTTGGCTGACTAATACAGGGAGGGAGGAAGGAAGGAAGGGAGGAAGGAAGAAAAATTGTCTCCAGAATACTCTGAAGTGAGTCAAAAATAAATGAATAAATGAATAAATAAAAAATAAGCATGGGTCGATTGGTAGGTAAGTGATAAAACAAAATAAAATAAAATGGTGTGGTAGAATCTAGTGTTAGATAAAACTTCTTTCAACTTTGCTATATGCTTGAAACTTTTCATAATAAAATATTGGCGGAAAAGCCTCCTGACAAATGGTTCTTTTTTGATGCAAACAGTCCCTGTCTGCAACTTTTACCAGTCCCTTTGATACCCAAAGCAGAGGAGAGGAGAAGCTAGAGAAAGCAAGGGCCTGAACTGCATATCTCTCCAGGACTCCATCTTGGGCATTTCAGTCTTCTCTTTGCAGTTTTTCTTTTTGTTGGGGAGTGGTCAGGCAGGGAGAGGGTGTCCCAACAAGGTTCTGGGCTGAGATTGCTGGTTCTGATGGTACAAAAGGGGGAGCAGGGCTACGGGTGCCTGGGGGAGAAACAGAGATGAATGTCACTGGGTACAAGATGTATCTCGCAGCCACCAGATATGACTTCACCGTGGGGCCTGCAATATTTTCCAGTGCTTTGGAAATCACGCCCATTTATCACCCCTTACATTTCTGATTCAACTTGCAGGCAAGACAAGCCATTTTAGGCTGAAGTAAGAAAGATTTTGTGGCCCTCTGAATCCATGGGCTGTTTATTCCCTTTCCAAAGGCTTCTGGAAGGAAATGTGGGATCCATCCAGATTCATCCCAAGGTGTTTCCCTCCAAGTAGACAAGGCCACAAGCTGCTGCTAACCCCGCCGGTGATTCACCCAAGTACAGGGAGATGGCCACACCAGTCAAAGTAACAGAGGTCATGGTGAACAAAGTACCTTTACTTCAGAGGTCCCGAGAAAATGACAAGAGGACACTGGCATCAGTTAAGGGCTGAAGGGTGGAGAACCAGCATCTCTTCTGGAATTTATTTGTTCCCTTTATATGATACAAAAATTAATACAACTCCTTCTTTGTAGTAGTTCCATGCCCAACACATCAAACTTTTTAGCATGGACCCTGGCACAAGGTGAATGCTCAACAAATATTTTTGAATGAAAAAATTGGGCAAATATAGAAAAATATATTTGCCCTCATGGATTATTAGGTCCCATTTATTGAGTAAATTGTGTAACAAATTTTGGAAGCCTTTTTAAAAATGTCACTAATTCTCCTCCTTTGTGTATCTGTGCCTCTTTGCAATGTGACTTTGCACCTCCTCCCATCAAGAGGTGGTGTCTGTTTTCCCACCCCTTGAATCTTGATTTGCTTTGGCTAATAGGATGTGGCATGAGTGGTGGAGTGCCATTCCAAACCTAAGCCTCAAAGGGCCTTGTGTGCATTCCTCATCATCTTGGATCCCTCTCACCAACCAGCTCAGGGTAGCCTGCTGGAGGATAAGAAACCATGGGGAGCAGGGATAAGACAGTCCGGCTGAGTTCATCCTAGATCCACCAGACCCCAGCCAACCCCAAAGCTGACTGCAGCAGGGTAAGTCCTGCTGAGATAGGCTGAGACAAGAAGGACTCTGGTGTGCCCAGCCCAAACTGCCAACTCATCATTGTGAGCTTAGTTGGTGGTTTTAAGACACTAAGTATTAAGGTTGTTTTTTTACCCAGCAAAAGCCGATTGATACACAAGGACTGTGTCACATACATAATATCATTTAAACTGTTCAACAACCCTCCAAAGTAAGTGTGGTGGATTCAATTATCTGTCCTCAAAAAATGCATTCTTTCCTTATTCCACAGCAATAGAGTTTTAGTTGGGACGTAGCTGCCTAGCAAGGGACTAAGTTTCCCAGCTCCCCTTGCAGTTATGTGTGGCAATATGAGTGAACTCTTGCCCAGAGAATGTGAACAGAAATCATGTGTACAAATTCTGCCTCGATTGCTTAAGGGAAAATCCCTAGCCCCAGAACTCTATTTTCCCCACTCTGCTGACTATAATGGAGATGACTGGAGTGACCATGTGTTGGAGACAATCCCTGCATGATTCCACGGAGGAGACATACCTTAAACTGTTATATGGGTAAGAAAGAAACTTCCGACTTGTTGGAGCCACTGTACTGTGGAGTCTGTTTGTGATAGCAGTAAGTGCTGAGCTAGTGCAATAGAGATTATTATATCCATTTACAGGGGAGGAAGTTAAGGCTCACAGAGGTCACATAACTGGCCAGGACAAGTAGGCACTAGTCACGTGTAGCTATTTCAATTAAAAGTAGCTATTTAAAATTCATTATGATTTAAGTAAACTAAAAGTTCAGCTCCTCGGTCACACTAGCCATATTTCAAGAGTTCAATAGCCCCACCTGGCTGGTGGTTAGTGGACAGCACAGATATAGAATGTTTCCATCATCACAGAATGCTCTATCAGATGGCGCTGGTCTACAACATGGTAGAATCGTGGTTCTGACTCGGGTCTGAGTGACTTCAATGCTCTACTTGTCTGCCTACCTCCTGCCACGCAGAGCTCTTTTCAAGAGCTGCTCCCCGGTGCACATACACGTTTGTTTACAGATCATTATTATCCATTCGTCAGAGATGCTGGGGGAAGGGGAAAAGTGGAGACTTATAATTAAAGGGTGATGGCAGCTGGAAAGAGGATCGATGAGGGGAAAAAAGTCAACTCTGAAATGTTCACATTAAGTCGTTCAGAAAATATCACTGGATTTGCTAAAATTGGGCATGAAACAATATAGATGTCACCACGCCTACCCGAATCTTTAAATTTAGGGATGACCCACCCACCCTGGACAAGATGAAGTGCTCCTTTCCTTGAAACTGCTAAGAAAAGGGTCCATATTGATCTGCCGGAGATGTTTATGGTCAAAGAAAGCCTTTCGGTTCACAAGGGCAGGGATGGCGAGCCCTGCTGGATACACTGAGCACCCTAAGCTGGTTGAGTGAGATGTGAGCATGGGGAGGGCAGGGAGGCCAGCTAAGGAAGAGAAAGCCCATGACTGATGTTCCAAGGCAGCAACTGAGCTTCAGGGTGTGGTCCTGCAGCAACAGCCCCCCTCCATCTTCCAGTCACAAGTCAGCCTCCAGCTGAGAGTGAGTCTTCCTTCTTACTTACCTCATTTACTTCTACAGATGACCAAAGGAGCACCTGTATTCATGGGCTTTACAATATTTGTCACATACTTACTATGTACCAGTCAGTGTTCTAGGGATACAGCAGTGAACATAACCTGGTCCCGGACCCCACAGATGTACAGTCTGATTAGGGAGAAAGAGAAGTATACATCCTATTACGTAGAAAGTGATCATTTCTGAGATAGAGGAAAGGGTGGGGTGGGGGCTGTGGGTGCAAAGAGAAGGGCCACCTAATTCGAGTGGGAGGACAAGTCAGAGAATACTTCCCAGACGGGGTCATTATTGAGGCTCAGCATGTGTAGGACAGAGCCTGACAAAGAGGGAGGCCAAGGGAGGTGGAAGGTTCCAGGCACAAGGAACAGAATGTGCAAAGTCCTTAGAATAGTGTTCTGGGGAGAGTACCCAGGTGAAGGAGGCAAGGGATGACAATGAAAAGAAAGCCAAGGTTCTAGATCATGAGGAACCTGTGAGTCAAATTAGAAAATGTGGTCCTTCCTGGAGGCAATAGGGAACTACCAGAGGGATTAAGCAGAGGCATGGCATGATCAGGTTTCATTTCATAAAGATCACCCTGGCTGCAGCCACACGATGGACTTCTGGGGCAAGACCGGAGGCTGGGAGACTATTTAAGGGGCTGGGGAGTGGTCCAAGGAAGAGATGATGGTGACTTTGACTAAGCAGGAGCTGCAGGAAGGAAAAGAGGGGATCAGATGGGAGAGCTATTTCGGGAGACAAGAGTTGAAGATTGAGAAGTTCATTTAGGAGGGGAAGGTGGAAGAGTGGGAAAGTGAAGCAGGAAGGGAAGGTAGCCAATAAAGGATATATTATCTGGCTAGCTATCACTGAGGACAAGTGGAGCTTAATTCTGCTGGGGAGCTCTGGGAGACAGTGTAGAACACATGCCTCAAAGTTATCCCACCTGAGCAGCAAGGGAGCAGGAGTATTTATTCATCAACCCCTGGCAGTATTTGTTGAAGGCTGCTCCTAGGGGCATTACTTCCCCAGCACTTCTGAGCTGCCATGTGGGTGGCAGAGTGGGCTCTAATGAGAAGAGAAACCCTCAGGTCATAAAACAAGGTGCTGGCAGATGGAAATCCATCTGGCATGTAAGGGTGAGGGATACGGGCAGGGCACAGACAGATTTCCCCATGGGAATCGAGCATATCCGAGCTTTCTGGCTTGGGTATCCAGATGTTTTACTTCATGTACTGAATTGAAGAATGAAATATGAGGATTAAGGGATTGTTTTAGATCCACTGGTGCCTATGGTGGTCCCCAGCATGTGGCTAGCATATGGGCTGCAGGTCACGTGGGAGACCAGGCTATGAAGAAACAGGAGCCAACAGTACACGGCTGGTGCCTAAAGTCATGGGAGAGGACGCAATTGCCCAGAGAAGACAAGCAGCATGAAGAGATGGAACCCCAGGATGGCACCTGAAGAGTGCCTCCAGACCCATTGTAACCAACCACCTTCCCTGCACCTTCCCCATCTGACAATGAGTCCCCAAACTCCAGCCAGTGGCCCAGTGTAGCTGGAGCTGCTGAGACCATCCATTAAATGAGCTGTAGATAAAATCTCAGGGAGCACAGGAGAAAGTGATTACTAAGAAGTATCTGAATTAAGGAAATAATTCTCTAGCATTTTTAATTAAAGCCTCCACCCAAGAAGCTTGTTAATTTTAGCTTCGGCAAGTGGTTCTGCCACCACTTGGCATCCTGCTGCCTGAGCACTGTCTGAAGTGGCTGCCTCTGATTTCCCTAATTTGTGAGGTGCTGGCACTTTGGGTGGCAGACGGGTGGGTGATTGCAGCCAGATGGAAAACCCCTTCAGAAGCAGATTCCTATGGTATTTTTGCAACTGGCAGGAGGCCAGAGGGAATCCTGGGGTCTTTCTCATCCCCCAACTCCCTCCTCTTATTAGATGCACTTCAAAAGCCAAAATCTCTGTTGCAGGGTGGTTGGCAAAGAGACTTTCAGGACAGGCTGGTTGAGCATCCCCTACTGTGTGAGTAATAGAGTAATGTTAATTATTGATTAGCTCCACAGAGGGACTAATAGGAGGAGCTAACAGCTACCGAGCTCTTACCATGTGCCAAGCACGGTGCCCTTTGCTTGTACTGTCGCCTTCATCTCTGCAATAACCCTGTGAGCTAGGCAGTGTGATTATCCCAACTTTACACGTGAGGAAACTGAGCTAGCAGGTGGCAAAACCAGGAATCCAGATTCCAAATAGAAGATAAAAGAAGCACTACTGAGCAAACCAAAAACAGATTCGGAGACAGAGAAAGTAGTTTAGAGTCATCTGCCCAAACACATCATGCTCAATAAACATTAGCTATTACTGATATTATTATGGTGATCCTCATACTTGAAATAGGCTTAATAAGAAGACTACTCCCTTTAAACACTCAGAGATACGGGAAAAGATTCACATCCAAGGATGTTTATCCCAGCATTATTTAGCCATAATTGTGAAATTTGGAATCCATCTAGATATCTGAAGATAAGGAATTGGTGTAATATATTATAAATGGTGGTGGATCCATACAGTGTAATAGCATACATATGTTAAAAAACACATGGAAATAAGTGCTCAATGACATGGACGAAAATATCCAGGATATATTGCCAGGTTTGGGAGGTTTTTTGGTTTGTTTTTGTTTTTTATTTAAAGGAGGTACTAACAGAACATAGTGTTTGCACAAAATGTCTGGGAAGAAACACCCATTACCACCTCCAGGGGAGGGGTCCTAAAGCATGGAGGACAGCAAAGGGATGTCCACCCACTCCAATATCGGTGTCAGGATCATCATGAAAGACGTTGAATTACAGAGGTGCTGGAACAATATTTGCTCACATTGAGAAGGGACAAGGCAGGTTCAGCTTCACTAGTGTGCCTCAGTCCCCCATGGCCAGCCAGCAGGCCTCACGGAGGAGCTGGTGCAGGGAGATGGTTTACACACACCCCTCTCCCACATGCTCCAGGTCAGGGATACCACTCATTCCCAGCTGGGAACAGATAGCAAGGGCAGGGAGCTAGGTGCCTTAAAGGCACATACTTAGCTCCAAGCAGTCTCCAGGGAATATTTACATATGTTCAGGGTAAAAGGAGAAGGACACGGTCAACAGGCTGCTATCTGCCAGGGGATGTGTTTTTATCTCAGTTCACAATTACCATCTCCTCCTAGGAACCAGGCTAACACGTCTAACCTGAAGCACAAGGAAAAGTAGCAGGCGGTGCCCAGACTGTCCCCCTCTACAAAAAATAATGTGAAAAATAGTATGTGTGTGTATATTTGAAGACTGAAAATCAAGAGACTAAAAGTTTTCTCTCAATGTTGTGATTGTAAATGATTGTAATTTTCTTCTTTATGCATATATTCTTTTGCAAGAGAAAAATATTTTTGTTGCCATGTTTTAAGATCTCTACACACTCTCATTTATCTTGTAAAACCTCACTCTTGTTTTAGGAATGCAGTATCCTCTCTTATCCTTCTAAAT
Organism: Tolypeutes matacus; assembly: GCA_026826555.1. Lineage (NCBI taxonomy): Eukaryota > Metazoa > Chordata > Mammalia > Cingulata > Chlamyphoridae > Tolypeutes > Tolypeutes matacus. The sequence continues at coordinate 224,091 of JAKSZT010053817.1, read as the reverse complement.
ATATTCATCACATTTAGTTTCCTTCTGTTTGCTCCCTTATCTCTGCACAGTTGGGCATTCATTTTTCTCTTTTAGGAAGGGTTTTTATTTTCTGTTACTTGATGATTCTTGGTTTGTGTTCGTCTTTGTGTTTGAGAGCTATGAGTGATATTTTTATGTATTGTTGCCTGCCTTTGAGGACTCTGCCGCAGGCAGAAGAGTGTTAGCAGCTTGGCTTCTGGTTTCCCATCCCTTCTGGGATCCAAGCCTTCCACTTGGGCCAAGTATCTACACTTCTGCCCCCTAAGTAATGAGAGGAGAGGACCCAGCCAGCCTCACTGGGCACAACATATCCCCCAAATAATCCCCCAATCATTACTTCAGAGCCCTTTTCTACTCCTTTTGTCTGTTTACTCTGAGCTTGGAGAGCTGGGTTTGGGGATATGACTTCCTCCAGAGTTCCTTCTCCATAGATCAGATTGGAGGAAGAGCTACGGACTAGAGTGGACTTACTGGTATTGTGTTATAGACATATTGTGATTCACGCAATGGAAGTAATTACATTATGGAGCCAGTGGCCACCAGATGCTTTGGGGGCAGGGAGAGGGAAAAGCAGTGGTAATTCAGGGGCTTTTTCGGGACTTGGGAATTATCCTGAGTGACATTACAACGACAGATATAGGCCATTTTACATCAGCATATAACATGCAGAACTGTGTGGGAGAGAGTGTCGTCTACGATGTGAACTATGGTCCATGCTTTGTGGCAAAGCCCCAGGATGTGTATATCCATTGCAGGTGATGTGCCACACTAATGAAGGAAGTTTATGTGGGAGGTTGTGGGAGGTGTGGGAGGTGGGGAACATAGGAATCCCTACAATTTTTGTGTAACATTTAAAAAATATAAAAAATTATTAAATAAAAAATTAATTAATTAAATCTTTCTGATTTTCTTCAAGATGCCTGGTCCATGAACAACATCCCACCCCCATACCACCAAAGTGGTAGATTGATTAGGACTTTTTAAAAGTATTTTCCTTTTATTTTTATGGAATTTGGGGCAGGAAGGAAGGACACTTTTAAGTCTTTCATCTTGATCTGCTCTCTAAATGTTTGAAAAAGAATTTTTAACTGAGACTAAATAAATAAAAAGAACTTAAAAAAACACTGCCTATTTTTTCATGAGAATTAACTCAGATAGTAAAAATTTTTGGTTTTTAAACTATAAAGGATCATAGAGATGTGATTGTTCTTATACTGCTATGTTGATGATGCAAAAGAGAATTGAGAGGACACTGGGAAGTGAGGGGTGAAAGGAACCTCAAAGGCTGGACAAGTGGTTTTGTTGCAGACTGGCATGGAGCCCTTTCTTCAAAAGAGAGCTTACATGGAAGCCCAGACACAGCTGGCCTCCACTGCCCTTATTTTATGGGAAAAGTGAGGCATAGAGAGATTAAGCCCCATCTTCATACCTTAGACAGGACTTGAACCTAGAGTTCCATGTGGCTGAGGCCAAGGAAGGAAGGAGCTCCTGAGCAAGTAAAAGGCTGAGGACTGAGCAAAAAGATACGTCTACATGAAAAGGAAGTCATGGTACATGCTTGAGCTGTCACAGACCTAGGTGAGATCCTGACTCCAAGATTTGAGAGCTGAGGCAAGTGAGTCAATCTCTCCCAAGTTAAGAGTTTCCTCACTGTAAAATGGAGATAATAATAGCACCTACCTTTTAGGGTCATTATGAAACAAAAGAAGATGTTTCATGTCAAGTGAACTTCATGGAGCCTGGTAGATGCTCAAAAACATTACCTATTAGCTTATTCATTCATTAAATAAACATATACGTACCGGTCATCCACTATGTGTCAGGCAGTGTTCCAGGCATGGGAGACACAGTCCAGAACATAACAGAAGAGTTCTTGCCCTCCTGGAGTTTCCATTCTGGAGGGAAAACATGTACTAAAGAAACAAGGAAATCTCAGATGGGGAGAAGCACTGTGCAGAGAATTAAATAGGTCAGTGTGAGAAAGGCTGAGGAGAGGTGATTGTCCATAGGGTGTCAACGAAGGCCTCTTTAGGGAGGAATATTAGGCTGAGACTTGAATGACAAGAAGGAGCCAACATAGAGTAGATCAGGATGAGGGTATGGGGGGGTGAGCAGCTGGTACAAAGGCCCTGAGGTGGGAATGTGGAGTAACCAAGGACCTTTGGCCACAGTGAATAGAGCAGAGTGGGTCAAAGTGAGGTCAAAGGGGTAGCTGAGGCCAAGCATGTCAGACTTTGTGAGCCAAGGTTAGAAGTTTGAATTTGATTCAAAGGCCTCGGGAAGCTTTGGAGAATTTTGACCAGGAGGTAATGTGACTTCCATCATGTTTATCAGCTGTTATAATTACTTGCCTGAGACTCCCCTCTCTCCTGTAAACTCTGAGGGCAGAATTCATACCTGATTCATCTTTTTTTTTTTTTTCTTTTTTTTAAGTTATCCCCCTCTTGCTGCTTGTGTTCACTGTCCATTTGCTGTGCGTTTTTGTGTCTGCTTGTCTCCCTTTGTTGCATCATCTTGCTGCAGAAGCTCGCGCAGCATCGGCTCACCATGCCACGCAGGCTGTCAGCTCACCGCGCCACACGGGCCGGCTTGCCTTCACCAGGAGGCCCTGAAAATCGAACCCGGAGTCTTCCATATGGTAAATGGTTGCCCAACCAATTGAGCCACAGCCGCTTCCCTACCTGATTCATCTTTTCAACCTCTTGCATCCAGGGTCTAAGATACTGCCCAGGGCCTCACAAATGTTTGTTGAATGAATAAAGAAACAAAGAAAAGATGGATGGACCTGTTTTCTTTGAATCCATCTTAAACTTCCTCCTGGTTCTGCCGCATCATCTTGGAGGGAAAGGACTGTCACCTCTGCTCTCATTCCCTCATCTTTGTGAGAGAAGCCTCGGGGCTGATGCAAGGAGAATTTCCATCCACTGACAGGAGATGGATGGGCTGGCTCCACAACATTCCAGTGAGAGACCCTCCCCGACGATGAGGGGCTGAGAGAGAGTAATGACTAGGAAGCACGGCAGTTGGAGAGATGGCCAGCCATTTGTTACAACTCGTGGAGGAGGTCAGCTGCATGGCACAAGATAAATTGGGCCCTTGGAATTCTAAATGAACCTGCTTCCCAGGATAAAATAGCCAGGATTCAATCCCAGCCTAGAGGCATAGCCCTGGAAGGCAGTCTAGTGAGACTGCCAGGGCCTCAGCTCCAGCCAACACAGGATTTGTGTGGGAGCCATGTGCAGGCTCAGTCGCCCCAACCCCAAGAAGAAAGAAACACTCAGAGAAGAAAAAGTCCCAATCTGACCTGTCACTTTAACCGTATTAACCCCACCTGCTGAAAACTCTGCTCTCATGCTCTTGTTCTCTCTCTCTCTCTGCCATTTTCTGTCATTTTTTTAGTATTGCTTTCTGGGGTTCTAACATCTTTCTTTTATCATGACACTAACGATCCAAGGCAGGACTGCACATAAATTTCATCTGCTTGCCACTTCAGTTTGATGGGTAGTGGCTACCTGGGTTGAGAAGGCTCCTGAGGTTTCATCAGGACTCAGCTAGAGAGAATTTGTGATTGACTAGTGATGTCTGCAAGGACATGAAAAGATGAGAATCAAGTACTACAAATTTGTCATCCTTGTTATAAGGCCTACAACCCATAGTATCTTGTATTAAAGAGAGAAAAAGGAAGAAACATTTATTTTTCTCCACCACATATAATTCTGATTTTGCTTTTTTTTTTCTTTTAATAATAATTTTTTTTATTTTTTAAAAGATACTTAGATTACATAAATGTTACACAAAAACTATAGGGATTCCCATATGCCCCACCTCCCACACCTCCCACAACCTCCCACATAAACATCCTTCATTAGTGTGGCACATCACCTGCAATAGATATACACATCCTGGGGCTTTGCCACTAAGCATGGACCATAGTTCACACTGTAGACGACACTCTCTCCCACACAGTTCTGAATGTTACATCATGATATAAAATGGCCTATATCTGTCATTGCAATGTCACTCAGGATAATTCCCAAGTCCTGAAAAAGCCCCTGTATTACAACTGCTTTTCCCTCTCCTTGGCCCCAAAGCGTCCAGTGGCCACTGGCTCCACATTAATGTTGTAATTTCTTCCATTGCTTGAATCAAAATATGTCTACAACAGAATACCAGAAAGTCCACTCTAGTCCATAGCTCTTCCTCCAATCCTGAGGAATCTGGGATGGTGATGTCCACTCCACCTCCAAATGAGAGGGGGCTTAAATCCCACGGATAAGATGGATGGGATTATCCTGCCCACAGCTGCAGACTCTCTCCATTCCCTGGGATGGCTGTTGTCCATCATCATCTCCCTACCAGGTGTCCTGGGTGAGTCCATTGAGCTGTAGAGTAGGAGTTACAGCTTCACCGAGATTCCGGGCCCAGCTGGCACATGGACAGCCCAAAGACTCCAGTCTCTGGAAGTACACCTACAAACTCCAGCACCACGTATAGGTTTGAATAGAAGGGACAGATGGACCATGTGCAGGGAAGAAATATTTGAGTCCAACCCTGTCACTCTCAGGAGCACAGATTCCAAAGTAGGGCCCACTGATAAGGCACCAAACTCCGGAGCTATCCACCCTGACATAGGACCTGGGTGTCTCCAGAGCCTTCAGGAGCCCCTCTATTTGGGGTGATATCCACTTTGGAAGCCTATGAGGTCCTACTGAGATGTGCATAAGCATTACCTCTGGGATAACCTCTCAACTCACTTTGAAGTCTCTTAGCCATATGAACTCATTTGTCTTTACCTTTCCCCCCTTTTATTCAAGGTCTTTTCCCAGTTGTATTGCCAGTTGGCACTTGGTAGTAATCCCTTGTTGCCAGGTAGGCTCATCCCTGGGAGTCATGTCCCACGCTGGGAGGAAGGTAATGCATTCATATGCTGAGTTTGGCTTAGAGAGAGGCCACATTTGAGCAACAAGGAGGCTCTCAGGAGGCAACCCTTAGGCACTCCATAACAATAGGCTAAGTTTCAATTTCAAGAGCAAAGACGTGTAAGGCTAGTCATCAATAACAAGAACCCATTAGTGGATCATCCTAGATCAAACAGGGGGTATTTAGTGGTCAGTGGAAATTTTTTCATTACCTTATAGTGATGGACACAGGACATGGTAAATATCAAAATTCATAAAAGTATATGGTCCAAAATATAAACCATACTGTAAACCATTGACAATGTTTAGTAGCTATGTTTCACTATCTGTATATCAGTTATAACAATGCTACTATCCACATACAAAAAGGTTTTAATATGGAGTGAGGAAAGGGGGAAGAGGTTGGGTATCTGAGAGTCTCTTGTATTCTGTGTGTGACTTTGCTGTGACCTAAAACTTCCTTGAAAATTAAATGAAAAATTGTGAGACACTGGGGAGTGAGAGGGAGAAGGTGCCATGGTACAGACTGGACACCAGATATTGCAGTGGTGGGGGGTAGAATGTCAAAAATATATATATTTTTTAATCTCTTTTTCCATTTTTTGAATATCCAATCTTTTAATTTTATTTTATTTTTAGTTTTTTTAAGTTTTCATATATTTTATCACTTACATTTAAACTTACCATTATTATTTCATTTTCCTATTAATTGTATTTGGCTATTGTATTGGCTTCATCTTTAAGGAAACTTTGGATCACAGAAGGGTTACAACTGGGGTGGGAAAGGATCATTGGTGGGGGGTGTCAGGGATGGTGGGTGCATGGGAGGAAGTTCACCTGAACATACATACAAGGTATATAAAATTGTTCAAATGTTCATGGGGCATGGTCACAGTGGGTGAAGAATCACTCAATAAATGAGAGAATATTGAATTCCCATCCTGGAGAGCTCTGCCACATTCTCCAAAGGAGTAGCAACAGTCCCCCAAGTGTAGGGGCAGTGTCTGATTTTGCTTTTGCTTCAGTGGAGTAATAGTACCTGTCATAATTAAGAACTTAAAATATGCCAGGCCCTGTGCTAGTGCTTTATGCATATTCTCTAATCTGTATTACTGCCCTAAGGTATCATCAAACCTATCTGAAACATAAGGAAATTGAGACTTAGAGAGCTAAAGCGACTTGCCCAAGGACTGTCAGTCAATAAGTGGTGGAGCCAGGATGCAAACCCAGCTCTGTCTTACTCAAATGGAATAAATATTCCACAGCCTCCTTGGAGATTCCGTGTCTACATGTGAAAAACCCACCCTCACAAGGAGCTCTCTCCTGAATTTAACCTATATCCCTCTTGCTGCAATAAAAGCACAGGCCATCTTAGAAACCCACAATCTAAATTCAAGGCCCTGTGATGCCCTGGAGCCAAGTCACCCAATACAATGGGCCCTGGCCACATGTGGCCATGGAGCACTTGAAATGTGGCTAATTCGAATCGAGATGTGCTGTAAGTGTAAAATACACACCTGATGTTGCAGGCTTAGTTGGTATGGTGGTGTGGAGCATATACCCCAGAAAAACGTGTTCTTAATCTTAATCCATTCCTGCGGGTGTGAACCCATTGTAAATAGGATCTTTTGAGGTTACTTCAGTTAAGGTGTGGCCCAACTGAAACAGGATGGGTCTTAATCCTATTACTGGAGGCCTTCTAGAGAAGGCCACAGAGAGAAACCATGGAGAGTAGCCAGAAGCCAGAAATCAACAGAGTCCAGAAGAGAAAGGAGAAGACACTGCTTGAGCATTGCCAGGTGACAGAAAAGTCAAGGAACCCCAGAGATTGCAGGCCAGCCAGAAGATACCGACCCCAGGAGGAAGCAAGCCTTTTAGCCTTTGAAACACGAGCCAATAAAGTCCTGCTTTTAATCCAACCCATTGGATGGTATTTGTTTTAGCAGAGAAGAAACTAAAACAGAAGGAAAAGAAGACTGTAACATATCACAATACTTTTTATGCTGATCACATGTTGAAATTATAATTTTGATGTTATATGCAATATATTATTGAAATTGATTTCACCTGTTTCTTTTTCCCTTTTTTTAAATGAAGCTATTAGAAAACAGAAGATTAACATGTAGCTCACATTTGTGGCTCATGAAATATTTCTATTAGACAGCACTGTCCTAAAGATTAGCCACCTAGTCCAATCCTATCGTTTTTAAGAGATAGGAAATTTCTGACCAGGGAAGTAAAGTGACTAACCTAAAGTCACTTCATTTTAGTGGCAGATAAAGGATAGCACCCTAGTTTTGTTATCCCCAAGTCCTATGCCATTTCTTCCTCAGCAGCAGAGCAGCTGGCTGGAAGTCTTTTTTCCTCCTTCCAAACATACTTTCAGGCCGGAAAAAAATTAATTTAGAGCACAGAGGAAGGCGGTCATTTTTCCCCCCACCCAATGCTTGCTTGAATACAACAGGGCTGAACCCAGTGATGGCCAAGATGCCTCAGCTGCCTTGGCCTGGAGGCTCCCAGAGAACCTGGAAGCTGACAATACACCTGCCCCACCTGGTTGTACCTCCTGCTAACAGCCAGGACACTTCCCCATCAAGTGTGTTTCCACAAACAGCAGCGTACATGGATCCATGAGTCTGGGACAGGGGTGGAACTTTAGTGTCTCCTGCACGACTTTGCAATTAGTTATCACTCTGGGGCACTGATAGCCTTGAGCCACAGAGATTACGATGTCCCCTACTCCTAATGCCTACAAATTCTTCTTCTGGCTCGTCACTCAGAGCTCTCTGCAACTGTACCACACAGCAAGGAGCGTGCATGATTCCTGCACAAACAGAGGCTGATGGACACTTTGAGATTAATTTAGCCTCTAGAGTGACAGTCCTGAAATTCAGATCTCACTCTGCCCTCCACTTAAAAAATTCTCAAAGGCTCCCTATTGTCCCCAAGATAAAGATCGTATTCTTCAGCTGAACTAGGTACAGGAAGGAGGCTCTACTGGGTGCCTCCAGGTTGCCTCCTGTAGCAGATGCTCTCAACCCCCCGCCGACATCCCTCCCACCCTACCATTCCAATCTGCTCCCCATAACTTCCCATGCTACCATCTGCATCACTCACCTGAGGGCTTTCCTGAACTTCAGGGCTGTGCTGCCTGCTGGCTGGAAGTGCTGGAGATAATTCATGTGGGAGCAGCCCTGAGGGGAGTTGATGTATAAATCTCCCAGCTCTCTTGTCCCTCAGGGGAGGAACTCTGTGGGTTTTATATCATTTCCCAGTGTCTCCCCCTGGGTTTAGGCTACAGTTGCCCTCTGCTGGAGCTGGTCTAATTACACTCCCTTGATTGGCTGCCTTCTGCATAAACCACCTGCACTGAAAGCCTTGTCTCAGGGTATGCCTCTGGGGGAACCCAACCAAAGACACTTCCCTAAATACCTGCTTCCCCCTCTTTCCTCCTTAATTCACTTGGGGGAGGATTTATCTCCTCCCCATTATGTAGCAACCACATGGTCTGGTGGGGACTGGTTTGAGCCAATCAATGAACCCCATCTCCTCCCCCTTAGGAATTGGTTAAAAGATAGACATGCCATAGAATCTGGTCAATGAAAGACAGCAAGACTCAAGGTTTATATGGATTCCTCTAAAAGTCTCCTCTTTCTCCCTTGCGTGTAAATAAGAAGAATAAGGAAGTCTGCGTCCACAGGAAAGTTTTTTGACAGATCTTCTTTTTACAATAAGGGAATCTTGACTTCAGATTAAGCCAACACATGGAAAGAAGAGAGAGGGGAAACTAGGAATTGGGAAGGGGAGGGAAAGATCCTTGGTGACAATGTGCAGCTACTTGATCCAGCTTCACACTCTACCTTAAGACTTTTGGGTTAAATTAGCCCATATATTTCTTTGATTTTAGTAAGTAAATTTTACTTCTGTAACAGAGATATCTCTTGTCCATGGTTCCCATTTCAGAACGGCTTAGGGTACTCTTCCAGCTTCAATGGCTGGTTAGGAGCCCTCTCCCCAGTTTCTGGAGTTTCCAAGGGTCTGATGAGGGTGAATGAGGGACTTTAGGTATTGTTCCAGGGCAGCACCTCACAAGGTGGATGACCAGGATGGCGTGAAACCCAGGAAGGGCTGATACAAGAAAGACCCTGAGGCCCAGGAAGGGGCTAGTTACCTTTCTGTGCTGGGCATCCAGGCTGGGTGAGCATGAGCCAATCCCAAACCACTGGACCAGTCCCCATGATGCCTGGGCTCAACTGCTGCCCCTCACGGCCACTGGCTTGGTCTTCTGCTACCCACTGACCACTATGATGGCCCTTTCAGGAGAAGAGTACAAGCTTTTAAGTTTCCAGTCCCCAGATCCTTTTTCTTGCCCTGGGTCCTGCCACTTCCATCTTTAAACTCATACACAAAATTCCTTTATGCCACAATAATATTTAACGGCACATTAGAGGGAAGATGTTGAAAGGAAACCTGTGCCTTTAGTAATCCAAGATAAGCCAGAGAGGGCCTAGTCTCTAGAAACACAAAAGCCAACTGCCCTTTCCTTGAAGGGGAAAAGAAATGTCCTATTCCTCCTAGAAGGTCATCTTCACCCCAAATATGAGTAAAAATTCTGCTTCTAATGCGAGAGGGTGGGGTATTAGGTATTGTATAACAGCCAAACCTTAAATTACAAGGTGGCCCAGCATGCTAGGACCATCCAAAGGTCGCCATCTTGCTTAATCGCATATACCTCTGCTTCTAGAAGACTGTGCTCCTGGAAGGCAGGGATGCTCTGTTCAGCTCTGTGTTCATCCAACACTGGGCTTCATTCATAGCCCTTATTCACCAATGTTGCCTGTATTGTACTGGAGCGAAGCCCAAGTAGTCTCAAGCCAGCATGGAACATTATTTCTACCCTCCCACTGCTCCATGTCTAACTCTCTCCCCCATTTAAGGCAGTGACCCTGCAATACAACATTACAGTATAACACCCCTAGATGAGTGAGTACATCAAATCCAGAAATGCACACAGGCCCCAGAAGGAGAAATAGGAATTTATCATCAATGATTGAGCTCTTACATGGGCTGAATGTTTTACATGGAATCATTCCTCATTTATTCTTCACAATATTCCTACACGGTAATTTCTATTATAGGCCCCATTTTACCGACAGAGAAAAGTGAGGATCAGAAAGGTGAAGTCACATAAGCCAGGATCACAGAGCCAGCTAATGTCAGACCCAGGAGGATTCAAGCCAGGGAGTCTGACCTCAGAACCTGCCCTCTTTACCTGTACTCCACATTGAGCGGGGCCAGGCATCACTACTGCCACCACTGCCACCACCCTTCCCCCAGGAGTTTGGGAACCATTAGGAGCTACACTGAGGGAAATTAGAAGTTTTTTTCCTCTTGGAAAATAACATCATGTAACATCATTCTTATCTGAGCCTCCAAGAGAGCATTTTTGCTGAAACTAAAAAAGATTCTTATTTCCTTCCGAGATAGTAGATATTTTTAAGGTCATCAGAAAAGATGCTCAGTTGTGATTCCTGTTCCATTCTGGACTCCTTCCATTCTGGTCATCTCCCAACTGAAAATGAAAGATCCCCTCTCCCTTTACTAAGGTGGCTGTACCGGATTTAGCTACATCTCCCATTCAGTCTCATCTTTCCATTCAGAAACTATCACTGAGGACCCAGGAGGGGTCAAGTGCTGTGTCCCACACTGGGCACTGCAGGGAACACCATGGCTGGGGTTCTTCCCTCAGGAGTCCAGAGTCTGGAAGGTTTATACTGTAATTTTAGCTCGCTTCCCAAAGCATCACATTTTTAAAATTTGGTGGTTGAGGGAGGAGAAACAAGGGTGGGTAGGAAACACCCTCAGTATAACCTGGAGAGTGGGAGGTTAAGTGTAGTGGACAGAGAGCTGCGTTGGGCTTAGCCCCGCCATAGATGGAGGAAAGATAGCAAGTTCTGCAGCTCAAGTCGGACTCCTGCCTCCCCTGGCCGGCGTCTGGGCAGCCCTCTGTCTGCTGCAATCCTGACTGCATGGTCATTAGCAATCAGGAACTGAGGTGGCTCTCTGTGTGAGACAGTTCTCCCAGCGTTCTCAGCACTCCCCAAACGCTTTTCCTCTCCGCTCAGCAAAAAGCCTCCGTGGCAGATGGCTAATGGCCTCGCTCACTGCAGTTCCACATTTCAGGAATTTGGAAAGGAGTCGCCGCATTTTGGGAGGCCATTGGGGCTGACCTTGGGTTCTGGGGCAAAGCAATGCAGGCCTGGATGGAACTGTCTGTGAATGGTGGGAGTCATAATACATGCATAATACATGGAGTATCTTCTGAGGGCCCCAAGTCGAGCTTCCTTTTCATGCTTTGGGGAGGCTATTACACTCTTTTAGGTTTTAAAGCACAGAAAAACAGGGCTGCTAATACCCTCCTCATGGAGTAGCTCTGAGGAGGAACTGTGGTGATGCACGTCTAGCACTTTTGCCTGCAAGGGCCAGTTGTTCCTTATTCGCCCAAAGGGATCCCTGCACCTGCAGGAGCTGTCCTAAATCACGTGACCCCGCCCTCACACCAGACACAGCTGACTGGACAGGGATGGGCACGTGACCTAAGGGCAACAAATCCTGAAGCTGCTGGCTAGTGGCCCCTTTAGCAGGACGAGCCAGACTAGTGCTTCCCAAGGTGTACGGTACACAGACAGGTGGAACATTGAACAATCTTAGTTGGCACACACGATGTTTTTGCTTTAATAGCTATGTTTTTAAAAAAATAAACTTTAATTTTAGAGTTTTAGTTTTATAGGAAAATTGCACAGAAAGAAGAGAGAGTTTCCCCCAAGACACACAGTTTCCCCTATTATTAACGTCTTGCATTAGGGTGGTATCTTTGTTACAACTGATGAACCAATATTGATAGCATTATTAATAACTTAAGTCCATCGTTTGCATTAGGCTCGCTCTCTGTGTTGTACAGCTCTAAGGGTTTTTTACAAATGCCTAATGTCATGTATCTACCATTACGGTATGAGAGTGAATAGTTTCACTGCCCTAAAAATGCACCCTGCTCCACCTATTCACCCCTCTTCCTCCATCCCTGAGCCCCTGTCAGCCACGTATCTTTTAACAGTTTCTATATTTTGCCTTTTCCACAAGGTCACATAGTTGGAATCATACAGATGCAGCCTTGTGAGACTGATTTCCTTCACTTAGCAATGCCTTTTCGTGACTTGATAGCTCATTTCTTTTTATTGCTGAATAATACTCCATTGTATGGATGTACCAGTTTGTTTATCCACTCACCTATTGCAGGGCATCTTGGTTGCTTCCAGTTTGGGACAATTATGAATAAAGCTGCTATAAACATTTATGTTCAGGTTTTTGTGTGAACATAAGTTTGCAGCTCCTTTGGGAGTGTGATTGCTGGATCCCATCCAGGGTAAGCCTATGTTTAGCTCTGTAAGAAATTACCAAACTGTCTTCAAACAGCTATGCATTTATTTTAAGGTATATCAGGAAAATGTTGGTTTTCCATTTATGGTACTTATACAAAGTTCACTTTATTACAAAATATATTAAAATTTCTAGTTAATTGATCTAAAATGTATTATGTGAATTTTTGCCCAGTTGGTATAAGTCTATGGCAAATATTGCACGGGAGGCAGGTTAATGATTATCTTGCTAAGATCATATTTCCTCTCTCAGGAATTGGAAACAAGGGAAAGGAGAGGGTGGGTAATTTGCTGAGGAGATGAAGGTGAAGGGCTACCTTGGAGTTGAGCTGGAACCACAGAAAACCAAAGCCATGTCCCGGTTGCAGTTGTGAGAGAGAGAAAAAAAAAAAAAGTATAGGGAAATGGGTAGTGGTGAGATAGACGACTTAAATGTTCATGAAGGAGGATAGAGAGATGGTGAAAGAGCAATTGAGACAGAAGTGGAGAGAGAGACAGGGAGAGAAACAGACAGATGGAGATGACCTGAGTTTCCTGCATCCATGATCACTTTCTGATTCTACTTCCAGTCCACATATGTTCGTACAATGAATTCTGTCTTTTTCCTGAGATACCCACTCAAGATACCCACCCTGCTTGATTGGGTCTCATTACTCACATCAGGAAGGAGAAAGCCTAACAAAATGGATGAATATGAAGGTACTTTGTATTTCAAAAATTCTTGGGCACCAGCCAGCAGCATTTAAACTTACAATGGCAGACGATGGGGAGCCATTGTGGCTTCTTAATGAGGAAAAAGGCCTGGCCTAGAGTGAGACAAAAGAGGTACTCACTCTCAAGTTTAAGCATCAAATTCCAGCAGATGGCTGATTTTTAGGGCTCTTCTTGGAATTTATTTACTGATCAAAAAGAGCATCAACAAGTATTTAAGGTCCCACTCCTCCCAAACCCATGGGTACCCATATCTAGAATTTTGCTACTCTGGAAGGAAATTGAAAGAGACAGTATATAATTTAAATTCTGCTAATGAGTGTTTACTATCTATACCCAATTATCACCAATCAATATAACAGTTATTACTTAATGGGTAAAAATTGCAATTCTGGTGCCCCAGATCAGTATGGGGCACTGCAGCTAATTGGGACAGAACTTATTCCAGAGTGTAATGAAAATGTAAATTCCCACACATTAATCAAACAATTATTTCTATAACCACAAGACAGCCAATCCTAAACCTAATTAGGAAATAAATAAAGTTTATCATTGAGCAGACATTTACTAATCATATATGTGTCCCATGAAAAGAAATAGCAGGCAACGATTCATTAAAAGATTCCAAACCTCAACCACTCTACAATTCCTAATAATAAAGCTGTCCAGCTTTGGGGAAGTACTATCCCAATTTTTATTAAAGTGTTTTTTCTGCTTTAGGGTCAAAGAGGCATGAGAACAAAGAAATATATTACCATCTATTATAAATAATTGCCTGATCTTAAATAACAGAACCAAGAGCTGGACATGTTTTTAAATGATGTGGTGGACACCATCAAGCTTGCGTGGAGCTTAATAATCAGAGTTTAGTTCTCTTCAAGCGAGTGAGAGAAGGGGTAAAGGAAGCTAATTTTAAATCAGCATAAAAAATGTAGGAAGGCATAAACCAAAGTCATTTGCATTTCTCTCTCCGCTGCACATCCTTAGGTTCTGTCAAAACTGCTGCCTGGAACAATTTTTGGGCCCAAATGTGGATTCTTCTCCAACTTGCTTCGGCTGCTGATTGGTTCCTGGGACTTTCACTGTTCTTGATGGCTCTGTGAGGCCCCACCCAGCCATCATGAGAATCTGTCGATGGTGCAAACCCATGTGAAGATTTCCAAAAGGATGTTCGTTTTCTTCTTCTGAAAGTAGCAAACACACAGAATGAAGAAAACGTGGGAGGTTGCTGGAAGAGGTTCTGGAAGTACAAAAATTTCCCCAGGAGGAACCTCAGTTTGGGGAAGATCGGGCACTAAATCCAAAGATACCTTGTTTTTCTGATTTACCATTTCCCCCAATCCCTACCAGTGGGGAATGGCATCTGGCATCAAGAAACTTATTGAAAACTGGATAAATGAGTTAGGAAATAGACAGGGCTGCTTTTATTCTACCCTGCTAGCTCCTCAAGCTTCCAGGACTGTGGAGAGAGGGTGTTTGTGTCAGAAAGAAGGAGGTTGGAATCACGAAGCCCCCTGCTCAGAAACAAAAGCTGCATAGAGAAGCCCAAGGAGGTATTCATTTATTAGCTTTGAAGGGAGTAAAACCACAGGCCTAAAGCTTGACAGTAAGAACTTGCCTCCAGCAAGGCCTGGCCCACAAATTCTTCCTGTCACTTCTAGAGAGCATAAACAGACTCCCAATGTGGTCAAGGCTCTGGCTCAGCAGAATGTCAGTGACTCTCTTCCCTCATGATATGTCCCTCCTGAGCTTCTCAGTGGAGCTGTGTTTAGTGCTTGCAAAAGGGACCAGAGTTTTGGCAGTTCTTCAGCAGGAGCTGCCTGCCGGCCTAAGCAGAGGGGTAGAGGGGCAAGGCTGGAAGTTGGAAAGGGTGGGGTGGAGTATATATTTTGGAAAGATGTAACTCCAAGTCAGACCCTTCCCCTCTAGGCCTGGGTGCCACTCCCAGCGAGGCCTGATGGGAGGTTAATCACTCTCCGCATCTGCCCCCAAAGGGGAAGGCCTGGCTCCCTCACAGTGCCCAGGTCCTCAGATCTTTCTGTATATTTTATCTCATTACTCCACATCGTCATGGGGTAACAAGCTCCTGAAATGTCTTCTTTTAGGCATAAAGAGCAGGGGCCTTTAAAATGAAGTTTTCTGAGATTCCAGGTCTTAGTTGCCCGTCTTTCTGAATTGCCTAGGTCTGCTATTAACAAAGTACCACAAACTGGGTGACTTAAAGCCACAGAAAGGTATTGTCTCATGGCTCTTGAGGCTAGAAATCTGCAGTCAAGGTGTTGGCAGGGCCGTGCTCCCTCTGAAGTCTGGAGGTTTCTGGCAGTGGCTAGCAATCCTCGGTGTTCTATGGCTTGTGTCATAGTGCAGTCTCTGCTTCTGTCACATGGCCTGCCTGTGTCCAAATTTCCTCTCCTTGTTCGGCAGCTCCTCAGAAGGCTAAGTACGGAATTATTCTATACCCCAGCAATCCCACTTTCAGGTATAGACCCAAAAGAATTGAAAGCAGGACTTGAGCAAATATTTGCACACCAATGTTCACTGCAGCATTATTCACAATAGCCAAAGGGTGGAAAACAACCCAAGTGTTCACCAACAGATGAAAGGATAAACAAAATGTGGTATAGGCACACAAAGGGATATTATTCAGCTGTAAAAAGAAATGAAGTTCTGATACATGTGACAACATGGATGAACCTCTAAGATACCATGTCGAATGAAATAAGCCGAAGGACTAATAGTACATGATCTCACTGATATGGAATAATAAGAAAATTATATAAAATTATATTATCATTATATAATAATAATAAGAAAATTCATAGAGTCAGAAACTAGGATCTGGGGTGGAGGTAAGGAATAGGTAGTTAATGATTAATTGGTACAGAATTTCTGATTGAGGGATGGAAAACCTTTGGTGATAGATGGTGGTGATGGTAGCACAACACTGTGAATGTAATTAATACTCCTAAATTATATATTTGAATGTGGTTAAAAGGAGAAATTTTAGGTTGTATATGTTACTAGAATAATTTTTTAAAAATACCATAGGCCTGTACAACACAGTGAACCCTAATGTAAACTATGGACTATAGATAATAGTCCAGTTATAATAAAAATGGTTCATCAATTGTAACAAAGGTACCATTTCGTTGCAAAATGTTAATAACAGAGGGGGGTACTATGGGAACTCTGTATTTTCTACATGATTTTTCTGTAAACCTACAACTTCTCTAATAAAAAATATTTTTAAATCAAATTTTCTCTCCTTATAATCAGACATACTGCACTGGGCCCCATCCTAATCTAGTCTGGCCTCAACCCAACTAATAATACCTTCAAAGATCCTATTTCCAAATTGGATCACATTCATGAGACAGGGTTTAGGACTTGAACATGGCTCTTTGAGGGACACAACTCAATCCTATAGCTCTTGCCTATATCTTGTGTGTGTGCATCCCAAGCCAAGGCTAAGAAAGTTCACAGCAGAAATATTTATACAAACCAAACTCGGGAAACAACCCAAATGTCCATCAACAGTAGAAGGTGACGCTCTAAGGAAAAACAAGAAAATGGAGATCACAAATGTCAGGATAGCTGAACTCTAGAAGGGAGAAAGGAGATTATGACTGGAGAGGGTGCATGGTGGGCTCCAGGGATTGCTGAATGTGTCCTATTTTTTGAACCTGGTGGGTGTTCACTTTGTATTTATTCACTAAGCTGTGTGTTTTTATGAATTTTTCTGAATGTCTCTCACAATAATAAATGCTTTTTAAGGGATAGGAAGAAAGGAAGGGAGGCAGAGAGGGAAGGAGAGAGGAGAAAACTTTCCATTTCATATAGAATGGAAGACGTTTTGGAAGTACAGTGGTTGCCATTGGATATAATGGTAAGTAATATTTTACTTTATTTTTATTTCTCCCTTTCCTTCAATGCACATGAACTTTTACAATGGGGAAAAATAAACTTAATTTGAAAATAAATAGTAATATTTTTGCACTAGTTAAAAATCATTCTGAACCAATTTTTGAAGACCTTCAGTTGAAGACATTACATTTGATAAAAGTCTATCAGATCTAGTTTCAAGTTCTGGTCACTCTATGGCATAAGACAAGTTTGTAACCTCTCTGAATACCAGTTTTCTTAGTTGTAAAATCATGTAAATAACATTTACTTTGTAGCATTGTCGTAAGAACTAAATGAGGTAAGGTGCTTAGTATGGTGCTTGGAAAGTAGTAGCATTCAGCAAATAGGAGCAGTGATGATGATGGTGATGGTGATGGTGACAGTGAGGATGATTATGATGATGATTAAATGAATTTTGGGGGAAAATGCTATAAGTTACATTTCCATCATTCCACTAACTTTGCCCCGCTTGGCGAAGAGTGCTTAAGAGAGGGCGCTCTGGAGGCAGATGGCCTGGGTGTGAATCCCAGCCCTGCACTCCACTGCTCTGTGACCTTAGGCAAATGACTTTCTGATCTTGGTTTTCTGATTTGCAAAATAAGGATCATCCTAGTACTCCCTTCTCAGAGTCTTTGTAATGAGACCATCCATACAAAGCACTAATAGGACTTAGCACAGAGTAAATCTATATAAATACGAGCTGTTTAAAAAAAAACATTTCATCAAATCTGAGATGCCATGGGCTGTAAAACAAAATCTGAAATGTCCTTGGTTGTAAAGCACATGATTATTTCCTGAACCTTAAAGAGAAAATCCTGTCAATTACTCAATGACACAACACTTTCAGGTCAGTTGACAGTAGTCAGTTGAGAGTAGTCATTTGACTATAAGAAACATCCTGATTTCAGAGATGTTAAGATGTGGGGAAAATGCGCATCTTAGAATTGATGGAATACAGTAGGATGAGAAAATTCATTTCTTTCTCAACTATACTCCCACTGGGACAATTTTGCACTTTTGGCAAGCAGACTTTGCCAAGCACCCCTCCATCCACAGAGCACATACACTGATAGGACCTCCACAATCTTCTCGTTTTAGAGGAAGAGCCACGGCCACCTGGGCAAGGTGAGGGGGCAACCCTTTCCCCATCAAGTTTGAAGCAGGAAAAGTGAAGTAGATGTACCTTCTCCTCTAGTCCAGGCTGATGCAATCCTCCAGCCACCCAGACTGTGTGTTTACAAACCTGGCTGGCTGACTGGGCTTTTTATATTCAGACTCAAGGAAAGAATCCAGCTTTATAAGATACTCAGAACCAGACCCTACTCTCTGTGGTCTTTGGCCAGTGGCCAGGACCTGGGATGTTAACCTCCCTGGAAAGCCATGATTCATGCCCTCCTTCTGAAGACTTGACATTGACCTCCCAGAATCTGCTGCAGCCTCTCCAGTGGGAAATCAAAGTGTGTGGGCATTTCAAAACTTTGCCCTCCTGCCACCCAGAAACAGGGGCTGAGGATCTGGGCCAGAGTCGCCAGTAGGGAGACACAAATCAAGACATCCCAGTTCCCCAGAGTGAAAGAACCATGAGAAAATTTCAAAAGTAATTGGCCAGGAGCAATGAGCTCCAACCACAACTAACGATACTTATCAGCTACTGTCCATTGAACATTTATTTATGATGTGCGAGGTAGTGTTCAAAATGTTTTACAAGCATTACCTTGTTTAAATCTCACAGCCCTCTGAGGTAGATAATCATAAGCTCCATTTTATATTCTTCATTTTCTGAAGTTTAAAGTCACAAAGCTAGAAGAAAGGTGGAATGAGGATTTGAATCCAGGAAGAACTGGCTCTTAACCATGACCCCAGGGAGGAGGTGAATGATGTGAACTGAGACCGTGGAAGTGGCTGACAGAGTACAGGGCGCCCATCTGGGGGACACGCTCCATGCTTAGCGGCAGGAATGGGTTTGGAAAGGGTTCTAAGCACGTGGCAGCTGGAGCTGGTGGAGTTCTCCTTCCACCACCCCAGCACAGAGGGCCTTTTATTCCTGGCAGTCTTCATTTAGGAGGCTCCCTCTGAGTCTCAGTTCATCCTGAGTCTGAATGATGTTAGGGGTCACACTCTTGGCTCAAGCAGAGATCTCCATCAATCAAATCAAAGTTCATTTTGACATGAAATAACTTTGTTTAAAGGAAAATAGGTTACAAATTGACCTAAAGCATGACCTAGGGGAGAGGATGTCCAAGAATCGACCTTGAAAGAGAAACATTTTGCCCAAGCCAACTGAAAAGCCAACCCTTCTACATCTTGTGATTACATTTCCATTTGGAGTTCGTTCCCAGCTGCTGAGATCTGAAAAGGTATCTGGTCCAAGCAGCGGGGAGATGGGGGAACAATCCTCATCATTCTTAATATCTGGCATGTATTTTCAAGAGAAAATTGTCTAGAATGGGAGAGGGGAAAGAGGGAGGATGTCCAAACCCAAATGCCCTCGTCCCTTGCATGGCTATGGTTGGTTGAGTTACGTCCCTGGTTTGAAAATGTCATGAGCACATCTCTTTCCAGTGCAACCAATTATCTTCCTGCCTGCAGAAGCCAGTGGGTGCATTCACAGGAAACTGATGTGATTGGCACAAAATTGAAATATCCCTTCTGGGACAAAAGCAAAAAACTGCAATTCAACGGCACTTCTAGGACTCTGAGCCCCATTGACTTTTCACTGGCCACTAAGTTCAGCTACAGATCATTCCAGCTCCAGCTGGCCACTGAGCCATAAAATACTATTCTCTGCCTCCTGAGCAGAAGTCCTGGGAAGGGAAGGCATGAATCCCAGATGGAGAGCTCAGAGGCTGGGCAGTCATTCTACGGGCCCTAGGAGTCAGGGACATACAAATGAGTCACTCCCAAAAAGATACAACAGCCACAGTGTGCTAGAATTTATAGATCAGGGGTCACCTGTGCCTGGGAGTCTCAAACTTAGCCTCAAACTAAGTCTCACACTTAGGTGGTTCTTCAGGAGCAAGGAATTAAATAACAATGGGAGAAAGTCATTTCCTTTTCAGGGTTCAATAGCCATTCTTTTGTTAACTCCCTGGAAATTCTCTATTTGGTGATAACAGGTCTTTAACATCTAACACTTGCTTATTTGTCCTGATTTAAGCAAGAAAGACAAGGCCCCAGGTCAGACTCCCAACCCCGTAATAGTCCCTAGCCTGAATTTAGTAACTTTTTTGTTTTCCCTTCATTTGTTTTTATGGTAACCTTTCATTTATAGCATTTATAGCTGGTCTTTCATTTAGGGTATTGATATTGTAGGGATTTCTTTTTAAAATAAATGTATTTGAGCTTTTCAAAGGTGAATTACCATAAAGAAAAATACTGAATAGTGATGATTCAGGTGGTACATGGATATGGCAAACCAAAAAATGCTGGTCTGGGCCGACCCCTCATTTTGAAGCCCTAAACCCATGTGTTTGGCATATATCCCCCTCTCCCCCTTTCTTTTTGTCCTTTGGGGAAAAAAAATCTTTTTAATGGAGTCTCCTCTACAGCATGAGGATATGATAGGGATACGTAGTCCCTGCCTCAGAGTAGTTTATTGGCCAATGTGAAATACAGAAGAGTAACAGGCAGTTAGTGAGAGGGAAAAAAAACAAGGTAATGTGGAGAAAAAGAGTAAATTTGTGTGTGTTGCTTAACTGGTTTGTTTTTATTAGAGTAACATGCATACAAGGTAAGCATAAAGTAGTACAGAAAAGCTTATGATGAGAAACTATCATCTTCTCCCTCACCTCCAGTCCCATGTCCCAGAAGTTTTAAATTCTTGTGGTGGTTACCTCCACAAGCCTAAAAAACATAAGTAGACCTCAGTTTCTTGATTTTACAGCTTTAGAAATACCTCCTGCCTTTCCGCCCTGAAAGCTGAGGCTTTAGCTCACTTATATATGTCCCCACACCAATATCTGTCCAGCCCTCAAAGCCTCTTGGACCTGACTTGCCCGCCCCAGCCTTCAGAAATTCCCATTTCTCCCCCACTGACACCTTCCACCCTAGACAGGCCCACCACCTCACAGCTCTGCAAATGTACCAGGAGCCTGCCACCTGAGCTTCCTTCACACTCCCCCTCTCTTGGAAAGCCCTCCCCACTCCCAATTCTTCTTCCAGGTCTTAAATCTCTCCCTCTCCCTCCAGGAAATCTGCTCTACTTGTCCCAGCTCTTCCTGGCTTCTCTTTCCTCTGAGGGCCTAGACATCCAGTGTCTTCTGGAGGTTGAACGCCCCCACCACACCACCCCCCTTTACCAGAAGATCAGAGGCCACATTGCAGGGTTTAAAAAAAAAATGTTTCTCATGTATTTCACATATTCCTTTAAGCAACACACAATGGCTCAGACCTATTTTGTGCTGGGAACCAGAAGTCATTAAGGCACAATCTAAAAGAAGTTTTGTCAAGACCTAGACCCTCGGCTTATTTTGTCTGACCCCCACGCAGCCCAGCATGGGGCCAGACACAGAGAGGCGTCCAGGTGATGTTCACTGATGGAGGGGATGGAGCTGGAAGAAGGCAGAAGAAGGACCGAGGTCTGCTGATGTGGGCTTGTGGCCAACAGTGCCAGTAAAGGGCGTGTCATAATTTTCCCAGTGACAGTAATAGTGAGACCCACAGTACCAGTGATCGTTTATAGCTCTTCTGACAGGCCAGGTCCTGTCCACAGCGTGTCATATACCTTTGCTCATTTAGTCCTGTGAGGTAGGTATCATGATGCTCATGCTAAAGAGGAGGCCGCAGGCTCAAAGAGGGTAGGGCCCTTTCCTGAGGACACAGAGAAGCCAGGATCCCAACTCAACCCTGTCTGTTCCAAAGTTTAGGCCTGTAACCACTCTAATATGCCGGGAGATTTCTCTACCTTCAGACCCCTGTGCACTGGCCTAATTTAATCATCTCTCCACCATCCCCAACCACTGCACTGGGCGTGAGAGGCCTAGAAGCTCATTTGAAAGCCCCTTCTGGGGGTTTCATCACCCCCTCATACCCCTGTCACAGCGCTATCCCTCATTGTGGTAATCACCTGTTTGCATGTCTGTCATCTTCACCATAACAAGGGCTCCACAAGGCAGGGGTCATGTCTACCTGCCTCACAGCCGTGCCACCAACTCAGATAGCCATAAAGTCATTTTATACACATTTGTTGAATGAATGAGCATGCTCAGCTTTTTATCCATTGGGGAATGGAAACATCAGCATGACATCCCATCCCTGCCTTTGGGGGTTTTTATCACAACACTGTGAAGTAGTAGGAATAGAAGATTGAGGGGTGAATCTTGCCTCCAATGCTGACAGCTCTGGTGACCTTCAGCAGCTGAGTTAGCATGCTTCAACCTCAACATAATCATCTGTAAAATGGAAAGGAGACTCCTTGGCCATGTTCTTGCGAGGTATGATGACATATTCAACACAAGTTGGTGAATGAATGGATCCATTAGTGGGTGAGCAAGTAAAATGAATGGATAGATGTGTTCAGCATATCTTATGTGCCAGGCATTGGGCAGACATCAAGAGGCAGCAGAGTTGAGGGGCTAAGACCTTGAACCCTAGAGTCAGAATCCCACCTTTGCCACTCATTTGCTCCGTGACCTTCTCTAAGCCTCGGCTTCCTCATGTGTCAAATGGAAATGGTAAGAGCACCATCTTCCCAGCCTGCAGTGAAGCTTCAGCTGTAATTAGGGATCCGGAGACCATCAGTTGTGCACAGATAGTGGGGAGATGGCCTGAGCCCCTGTGTTCCCGCTTCCCAGGGCACTGGCCTTCGGAGGCTGTCAATGCTGGCTGTCTTGGCAGCTACTATTTCTGGACAGTCTCCAAGTGTAACTCAGATCTCGCAGAAAAAATCTGCAAATGAGTCCTTCTGTAAATCACAGTTGACCACACTAATCAGTCAGCTTGTGCCTCTTTCAATTCTAATAAAGCCAGGCCCTGTTGCCCAACCCATTACGCTGTTCCCCAGACGCCATCAGTGACCCTAGAAGGCAGACAGTTCCAGGGCTAATGATCTGAGACCCTTGTCTCTACCATGCCCGCAAATGAGTTGTGAAGAACTCACAGGTCTCCACACTGTTTTGATTCCCCTTCCCTGTCCACTTAGGCCATTTGCTCCATCTCTCCGATTTAATAAAAATGGCATCCTCCCCATCACCCATCAAGGCCAGAGACAGGCAGGAGCCCTCTGAAGTTTAAACCAGGCCAGGCCTTCATTAGCTGGCAACATCGATGTCACTTTTCCCCTGCGATTAACTTTTCAAAGTAAACTCCACATCCAGGCTGTCAGCATCCAGATGCCTGGCAGAGGGCTGCTCTGCGCAGCTGGAAAAAAAAATCACACCATTGAGGGCCTGGGATTTCAGAAACCCAGCAACTTTGCCAGGGTCCCTTCCTCTCAGTTGCTGATTGCATGCCAAGGTCTCTGACTGGCTCCACCTTTCCCATTCTGTCCTCAGGACTGACCTACATGTTGCAAAGTCTCAGGCAAAAATGGATTGGAGATACCACAAAGAGCTGTATACTGAGGGCCCTGAGCAAATTCCCCCCAGCAAATGTGTCTTTCTAAGCAGGAGACTGAACAGCAAAACCTCCATTTCTGGCTTCTCTTGAAATTGCAAGACCTGGTCACACTGAGCTCACCTCTTCATGCAGCAGCAGAATGAGCTGCATAGCAGCTGCCCCTTCAGACAGGTGAGGACCCTCCAGTTTGCCACAGGCCCCACCATTCCCTACAGTATTGTGCCTGACTCTCTCGTTTGTGATGGTTCTGGCCCCTGGGAGACTTGATTTTGGTCCCCTAATATAGGGGCTATGTCAGAGGAGGCAAGACTGGCTACGAGGTGCTTTGGAGGAAGAGGTAGAAGTTGAGACAATGGCTCACAGACCATTCAGAGGAGATGACACCAAAGGGGATGCATCTGAAGAAGAAGAAACCACAGACAGAGAGAGGAAGACCTCATGGGGTCCCCTAGCAGAGGGGCCCCAGCTCCCTCCCCCCACCTCCAATGCAAATGAACTGGGTTCTCATGAAAATCTGAGAGTGGAGGTGCAGTGGAAAGAGCACTAGGGTGAGTGGTAGGAGAAATGGGTCCTTGCCCAGCACTATTAACCTGATAGGTCATACTGGACAAGTACATCTGTGCCTCAGTTTCCCCTTCTGTGAAGTTGTTGCATTGGGTTACTGGCCTCCGAGCTTCCTCATAGCTGTTTGTGACTCATCTTAAGGAGGCGGCTGAGTAACTAGAGGGTCTCTGAGCTCTTTAGACGGACAGAGTGGCCCTCCTCAATGGCTTTAGATGCCCCCCCCACACACACACACATAATTCTCCACCACCTGAATCCATTTGTTGATATAAAGTAACATTATTTTTTTTAATATTTTATTTATTTATTCATTTATCCCCCCCTTGCTGCTTGTGCTCGCTGGGTCAGCTAACCATGCCGTGCGGGCGGGCTTGCCTTCACCAGGAGGCCCCGGGAACCGAACCCGGGGCCTCCCATATGGTAAACGGGAGCCCTACTGATTGAGCCACAGCTGCTTCCCAAGTAACATTTTCTTAAATTAGGTGAAGGTTTATTCTGTCCATTGTGCAGCTTCCAGTATACCCTAGTCCAAACCTCCAGGCAAACTGCACCCCTAAGTCCCTCCCAAAGAGGAATTCTGAAGCTAACCCTGCACCCACCTGTTGCTGGCTTGGACCTCAGTCTATTTTCAATGCTGCCAGTCCATCAATCCCTGACTTTTCATTCAACATATATTCATTAAATTTATTTTAAGCACGTTTCATGTGCTGGGAGGTACGCAAGGTCCCAGGGCTGTGGTGTCAAAGGAGGTGTAAGGAGAGTTGTTGCTGATCCCTGCCCTCTGTCTCACTCAGGCCTAGGCAGAGAAGATGACGGTAATGATCATTTATTGAGCACCTGCTGTGTGCCAGGCACTGAACTAGGTACTTTACCTGTCAATTCTTCCACTGACTTTTCACCTATGGAGATTCTATTATCATCCCCATTTTACATATGAGGAAAGTAAAGCTCAGAGAGGTGAAGCCACCTACCTGAAAGTCATACATATAAAAAAATGGGGGAAGCGGCTGTGGCTCAATCAGTAGGGCTCCCGTTTACCATATGGGAGGCCCCGGGTTCGGTTCCCAGGGCCTCCTGGTGAAGGCAAGCCCGCCCGCACGGCGTGGTTAGCTGACCCAGCGAGCACAAGCAGCAAGGGGGGGATAAATGAATAAATAAATAAAATCTTAAAAAAATAAAGGTAGAAGATGAATTTGTCCAATCCCTAAGTCTTTGACTTCAAGTACAAAGACACACGGTAAACAAACAAACAAATGAACAAAAACCAAAATTGCAAGACTCTCTGTCTCTCTCTGGTTCCACCGCATTTGGTACATAAGAGCATTTATCACACTGGTCAGTGACTGTTTATAAGTCACTCATTTCCTAAAGAGCAAAGATAGGCATTTATTACAAATCCTCAGAACCTAGTACAATGTCCCATATATAGCAGGTACTTAACACAAGTTGGATGAATTGAATTAAATCTAATTGAATGGAGTCAACTGGAATCAAACAAAATCAAATAGAACCAAATTGAACTGAAATGAATTGAAGGGAATTGAGCTGAATGCGCACCACCAAGTGGAGGCTGAGATTATGGATCAGAAAGGTCACACAAAGTGCTATCACCCCTTGCATATTTTTCCTTTCACTTTTTACTTATTTTATATATTTTTTCATTTTTTAAAAATATACTTAGATTATATAAATGTTACATTAAAAATATAGGGGATTCCCATATGCCCTACTCCCAACCCCTCCCACATTTTCCCACATTAACAACATCCTTCATTAGTGTGGTACATTTGTTACAATTGATGAACACATTTTGGAGCACTGCACCTAAGCGTGGATTATAGTTTATACTCTCTCCTGCACAATTTTGTAAGTTATGACAAGATATATAATGGCTTATATCTGTCATTGCAATGTCATTCAGGACAATTCCCAAGTCCTGAAAATGTCCCCATATTACACCTGTTTTTCCCTCTCCCTCCCCTCAGAACCTCCAGTGGCCACTGCCTCCACTGCAATGATGAAAGTTCTTCCATTGCTAGAATCACAATAAGTCTATATAGTAGAACAACAGTAAGTCTAATCCAGTCCATCATTCATTCCCCAATCCTGAGGATTCTGGGATGGTGATGCTCATTGCACCTCTAATTGAGAGGGCGCTTAGATCCCATGGGGCAGATGGATGGGATGATCTTGCTTGCAGTTGCAGACTCTCTCTATTCCTTGGGATGGTCATTGTCCATCACCATCTCCTTGTTAGCTGTCCTGGGTAAGTCCAATGAACTGAAGAGTAGGTGTTGCAATTCTGTTGGGATTCAGGGCCCAACTGATACATGGACAGCCCAAAGATTTAAATCTCTTGGACATATACCTATCAATTCTAGCACTAATTACTGGTTCAAACGGAAGGGGCAGAGGAGCCATGTTTAGGGAAACCACAACTGAGTCCAACTCTGTCACACTGGGGAGCATAAATTCTCAAGTTGGGCCCACTGGCAGGGGATTTCTCTGCTATTTGAGGCAATATTTACTTTGGCAGTCAAAGAGATACTGCTGAGACGTGCATAAGCATAACCTCTGGAGTGACCTCCCAACGCACTTTGAAGTCTCTTAGCCATATAAACTCATGTGTCTTTCCCCTTTCCCCTTTTGGTCAAGGTCTTTTTCCAGTTGCATTGCTAGTTTGTGCTTGGTAGTAATCCCTCAGTGCCAGGGAGGCTCATCCCTGAGAGTCATGTCCCACGCTGGGGGAATGTAATACATTTATATGCTGACTTTGGCTTAGAGAGAGGCCACATTTGAGCAACAAGGGGGCTCTGAGGAGGTAACTCTTAGGCACCCTATAATACTAGGCTAAGGTTCAATTTCAAAAGTAAAGGTTCCTAAGTACATTCATTAATATCAAGGGCCTGTCAATGGCCCATCCTCCTTTACTAGTCACTGCCCCTGTACTAGGGGGTTTCTTGCTGTCCCATTAGAGAATGTGGCAGAACTCTCCAGGATGGGAATTCAATATTCTTTCGGTTATTGTGTGAATCTCCACCCACCGTGACAATGCTCCATGAACACTTGAACACATTTATATGCCTTATGGGTATGTCCCAGGTGTACCTCCTCTCATGCATCCCCATCACTGACAACCCACACCAATGATCCTCCCCTGCCACAGTTGTAACCGTTCTGTGATCCAAAACTTCTTCAAAACTGAAGCTAAGAAAATAACCAACTATTATTAATAAGAAAATGAAATAATAATGATAGTTTTAAAAATAACAAAATGCAAAAAATTAAAAAACTTTTGGAATAAAAAATAATTAAAAATTTTAAAAAATTGACATTATGTCTTTCATCACTGTAAGATCTGTTATCTTGTACGTACAGTGACATTTTCTTCTGTTTATTTCCCCAGTGTGTTATTTTTTTCATTTTGTCTTCAAAGAAGTTTTAGGTTACAGAAAAGTCACATACAGAATATAGGGTATTCCCATATACCCAACATTCTCCCCCTTTTCCCCTTTCCCCTATTTATAACATTTTACATGTGGATGGTACTTTTGTTACAATAGATGTATAAATATTGAAACACTGCTGCTAACCATGGTCAATGATTTACATTATGGTTTACATTTTGGACCATATACTTTTATAAATTTTGATGCAATTTAACATGGACTGTGTTCATCATTACAAGATCATGTAGAACATTTCCATCACCCTCAAAATGCCCCATGTTCCATCTATTCTATTTCTCCCTCTCCCTCCCCTTGGGACCCACGGCAACCACCAAGAAAAATAGAGAATGCTTCACGAATTTGAGTGTTATCCTTGCACAGGAGCGATGCTAATATCTGTATCATTCCAATTTTAGTATATGTGCTGCCGAAGCGAGCACAGCCCTTGCGTATTGGATTTGTATTAACCAGGATTCTTTTGAGTTGCAAGTGATAGAGACTCAACTCAAAAGTGCCTCAACAAAAATAAGAATATAATAGCTCATGAAAGGAAATTCTAGGGTGAGTTCAGGATTCAGGGACAGCTGGATCCAGGAGTTCAAATGGAACTCTGTCCAGGAACTCTGTCTTGTTATCTCTTTTCTGTTTGGCTATCAAAATGTGACAGGAACATGGCCACTGGCAGCTCCAGACTCTCAATGTCCTATTAAACAGCCTCTTTGGAGAAGACATCTTTCCCAAGAGCTCCAGTAGAAAAATCCCAGGAAGAGTTCTGATTGGCCAGCTTGGTTCTTGAACCCACCATCGAATCAGTCACTGGGGCCAGAGGGATGAGATATCCTGATTAACTACACATGGCTACATCGCCACAATTGTGGTTGGTGGGAGTGGGGAGTCAGCCCCCAACCAGGCCACATGAAATGGGATCAGATGCCAAGAGAAGAGGGCTGGTATGTTTCCAACAGAAACATCTGAAACTCCTCTTTTCATACCTTCCCCAAGACAGATGTGGATGAACCCACCAAGCACCCTTCCCCGGCAGCTGCTTGAAATATAAACTCCACTCTTCCTTAGAGCGTGCTGAGTCAATCTGTCTTCATCCACTTCCCTCCACCCAGGGATGTCAATAACTTGTTAAATTGATTCGGAACAGAGAAAAAAATCGTGGAGCCCCTCCCTCCTGAAGCAGGTGCCAAAGGAAAATGATTCATTTTCACTCATCTAGAAGCTAAACCCAGGAAAATTGCTTCCGATCCAATTCTTCCAAAGGGAGGGAAGCAGTCTGGGACATGGCTCTTTCTAACTCCTTCTCAAAACCAATGGTAGGGCAACTAACTTCAGATCCCAGAATTCTTTCCCTAGTTCAGAAACATCTATCCCAAGAGCCTTAAAAATCAGACAGGATTCCTGACACGCTCACGCGGCTATGGGACTGCCATTTTGGCACACATTTTATACTTTGTCCAAAAATAGCAAAGCTTTTAAAATGTAAGCATGATGGAAGCTAAAAAAATAACATTTAATTGTTTACAACGTTCCCTTCCTCCACCTGCTGAAGATAATTCCATGGTTGCCTGTTCAGCATTCTCCTCCCCCACAAAAGGGAGAATTCTGTCTTATTCATCGTGGTTCTGGAGCTTTTATAATGCAAAATTGGGTAGAGAAACAATGGGATATGTGAGGACAGAGGATTCTCAGTCTTGTAAGAAAAAAAGAAAAAAGATGGAAGGAAATAGCTAGGGGGAGGAAAGGCAAGATCCTAAGAAGTTTGGAAAGGGAGTGGTTCAAGAAAACTGCAGGGACATGAAAAAAACAGGAATGGAAAAAGCTTTTAGGAAAGAGTTGCTAAGGATTACAAAATTGAGTCCCCTTTGATGTTCTTTGAGAGACTCCAGCGAAGTTTTGCATTGTTTTTGGTAATTTATTTTGCAGGATTATACATAATAATCCTGTTTGTCTGTACTTCTATTTATTTAACCAATTCCCTGTTAGTGGACATTCAGCTTATTATTTATTGATGACTTAAACAACACTGAGATAGATAGATGGATGAGGCACTTTACCTGTCTAGGATGAGTGGATGGATGGATGGATGGATGGATGAAAAAAATGGATAGATGGGTGGATGTATGCATGGATGGGTGAATGGATGGACAGATGGATGGATAAATGGATGGATAGGTTGATAAATGGATAGATAAATGAATAGATGGGTGGATGGTTGGAAGAACTCCACAGCTCAAGTCTTAACTACCTCCCTGGACTTCATGATGCTTCCTTATTTTCTTGGTTTATTATCTCTCTTGGATTCTATCCCTTTCTTCTATCCTCTCTGTGCTTTTCAGCTTGAGGGAGCAGAGCCTCTCAGACCAGAGGCCTGTTTGCTGCCCCTGACCTCACCTGTTCTTCTGGGATTTGGGTCCTGGTTCCAGCCGGTGGGATCATCCCCATGGGCTCCTGAACCCTGACACCCTCTCTCCATGTGTCTCACTTAGGGCTGCCAAGGAACACCTCCTGACTCAGCCCCTGCCCTTTGGAGCAGAGCCCCCAGTGTCAGATTGGTGCCTCTACCACTGAAAAGTCCGCTTACCCTATGAATCCCTAGATTCAGGGGAGGTAGGTGGAGATGGAAGATAGAGAGAGTTGTAAATTGAGGATGCTTCTGAGACCTCAGTGATGGCTGGGCTGCTATTGGAGATGGCACTCTCTTCCCTCCTTATAGGCTCCACGCACTCTTCTGACAATATTTATTTTGGCATCTGAGGGAACCTGGCAGTGTGTGAGTGGTTCAGAGGGCTGACGGGAGGCTGGGAGCAGGATAGACAGGCAGCTGCTTTCCAAGTGAGCCCGGTTCCTCCCTGCCAGCCCAAAGTCTCCTGCAAGAGGGAGCCTTCTCCTGCTCTCTCTCCATGTCTCTCTCACCTCATCTCTGATTTCTCTGATCTCTCTCTCTCTCTCTTTGTATTTCTTACTTTTCTGTTTTCTCTCTTTCTCTTAGCTCTCTGTCCCCTCTCTCTTTTCTCTCTATCTCTCATATCACATTCTCATCAGCAAGAAGTCTGAGTGGCTTCCAGATCAGGGACCCCCACCTCACACCTAGCATCTTAGGGAGGTCGTATGGCTGAAAGGTCCAGCCCCAGTCCACTGGGTCCTTGGGGGTTCACACACGGATTTCAGAGATTTTTTTTTTTTTTTAGATGTATTTATTTATCTTACTTTTATACATTTTAAACCCCTCCCCACACACACACCCCCGCTTTTGCTGTTTTGCATCCATTCACTGGACAATTCTCTGTGTCTGTTTCTTGCCTGCTCTTCTCATCTTTCTCCTCCTGTCTTCACTGGGATTCGATCCTGGGAACCTCCAATGTGGGAGAGAGGTGTTCTTTCACCTGCGCCACCTCATTTCCTGGTTTTTCGGCACGTCTCATCTTGGCTCTCCCTTGTGTCACTCTCCTGTTACGTCATCACCTTGCTGCGTGGCTTGGCAGGGACCTGATGGCACACCCACGCATGGGGTCTGAGGGTTTACCCACTCATGGTGCCTGACAGCGTGCCTGTGTACGGGGCCTGGCGGGCCGCACACCTTCTATATTTTTTCTTTTATTTTACTGGGAGTTCCCAGGGATCGAACCCAGGTCCCTCCATATGGGAGATGGACGCCCAACCATTTGAGCCATATCCACCTCCTTCAGAGATACTTGACACCCCCCAATTATACTTGCATTTTTCCAAGGAAAGGCTCATTATATCTACCAATTTATTAAAGGGGACAGTGACCTCCAATAAGTCAGTGCTTAACAAATATTTGATGAATTAATGAAAGCTTCACCAAGCCTCAGTTTCCTCTTCCACAAAATAAGCAGTTTGGACAACAGTAATGACTTTACAATTATTCTCTTTAATGTCTTAAGTCCTTGGGACCTGCCTCAGAAGTTGAGAAGGTGGTTCAGTGGTTAAAGGCCCTGGATACCCACATCCACATCCACCTAGGGGCTCAGTGTTCATACAAAATACAGCAGGACAGGTTTCATTTGCATAAATGATTCTGAAGCTTAAAAAAGAAAAATGCTGCAGCATTTGTTACTAATGTTTGAAATTTACTTTGAAATGCATCGTAGATGGATAGACATGATAAAGCAAGTACAGTAAAATACTAATGGTAGGATCTAGGTGGTGGGTTTATGGTCTTTCATTGTAACATTTCTTCAAATTTGAAACTTTTCATAATAAAATGCCAGGAAATAACGTGACTAGGTCCTCTGAGGTCCCCACTCTGTCTTCAGATTCCCTCTCCCAGTATTTCTCTTCTCCTCCCCTGAGACTCCTGACTAGAAAAGAAGCAACAAGGAAAGGCTGGACATGTCTGAATCAAAGGAGATGGTATGTGATGAGATGTCCATCACCTGAGACAACAACTCATGTCTGGGTCAAGATAGACAATTCTGGGTGGCCTGGAGGGTCCGCCAACTGGCCGACTGGGGATTCTACACCTGCCACAGGAATGCGGCTTCTCAGGGACCAGCCCCATGCTCCTTGCTTCCCCTGCCTTCTCTACCAACAGCAACACCAAAAAGCGTGACAATAACAAGAGCAGCTATTGTTACAACAGGAAGTGGTGCGTTTACTGTGTACCAGCCTTGAAATCAGTCAATTGTTTCATCCTCACTGCAGTCCATCAGACAGATGTTCTATCAAATCCATACCACTTATTAGTTGTGAAATCTAGGTGAGCTGGTTAGGCTCTCAGCCTTAGTTTCACACCCGTAAAATGGGAATGATGAAGCCACCTACCTCATTAAATTGTTAGGGGATTTTCTGTGCGTGCAAAGGTCTTGGCTCAGTCAAAGGTGGGAACTGCGTTTTTACAGAGGTCAAGTGATCTGTCTAGGTTTACACAGTCAGAATTAGGGTTTTCCTGACCCAAAAGCCAGCCTCTTGACCATTACACTATACTTAAAATCAGAGCTCTCTGCAGCTGAAAGCCCCGAGGGAAAAATCTCTGCTTTCCCTTAATTAGATTAAAAGATCCATCAGGAGCATGTAAACCAGAGAGCTATAATCCACAGACGCTGTTGCATTTTAAACAGAAATCAAGGCAAACGATTCAGATGGAGCAGCTGGTGGTTGCTGATGGCACAGGCCATGTTGTTACCCAGTAAAGGCTGAGGGGTGTTTGCAGAAGGGTGGGCTGGGGTAGGCTGGGACATTGTAAGACCCCCCTCTGAGACGGTGAGCCCCTTTGTGAGATATGTGCAGACCACATCTCATATTGCTTGCTGTAATTTTGAAAGCAGAGAAAAAAGGATGAATCTCTTGTCTCTGTGCTTCCCCAAACTGGCTCGGCATTACATCACCTAGGGGACTTGACAAAAATGCACATCCCCTGGCCCCATCCCCAGACCTATTGATTCAGACACTGCAATGTGGGGCCTGGGAATCTCTGCTTTCAAGGGTGTCATAAAAACTTTTTGAAGGCAGCAGAAAACCACCACACTATATCATTAAATCCTCACAAAATTTCTGAGGGTTGGGATTTACATACCCATTTTTTGATGAGGGTACTGAGGGTCAGAGAAGTTAAGAAAACTTGTTCAAGGCCACATAACCAGTACTTTAGGATTAATTCTGAGAAAATTAATCTCTGAGAAAAAGAAAACCTAAAATTTTTAAATAGCTCAAAAGCTAGAATTGAGCAGTTCAGAGGCCCAGGCTCCTTCTAGATTGTTGCTTTGCCATCTTACCAGAATCCTTTCACCTCATGGTTCAAAATGGGTGCTCCCACTCCAGCCATCATGTCCACCACCCTACTCTTTGGGAATAAGTAAAAAAAAAAGTATCCTCTATAGAAAACTGGAAGTTTTTGATACCACTTCCATTTATATCTCACTGGCTGTTAACTTACTCACATGGTCACATCCAGCTACAAGGGAGACTGGGAAATATAGTCCTTAGTCCTAATTTCAAAATCAGAGATTCTCTTATTATAGAAGTCAGGAAGCATGAGTAATGAGGACCTATTAGTAGCCTTTGCCATAAAGGTATCAAGTGCTTTATTATTTCTCATTTAACTTAATCTTAACAACATCCAGTGAGGTGGATACTAATATCTCCACATTACAGATGAGGAACTGAGATGCAGAAGAGTTATAAAGCTTGTTTTGAAATCCGACAACCAGTATATGGCAGAGTTGGGAATACTTTCAAACCTGTGCTTTCCCCTCCTTACACAATGCTGTAACACCAGCAGAGGGCAGGAGAGAGAACCCTCTGCTAAACAAGGCTTCGCTTTGGGAAAGTTATCTTTAATCCAGTGTTGATCACATGCATTTGAGGAAAATCACAGCTTTCCTATCAGTCTGCCTTGGGAAGTAGAAGAGGTGGACTGATTCTAAAATGTGAACCAACCCCCAAAAATATTTGTGGGAAACGCCAAGGTGCCACGTGTGTCATGCACACGGATAGACCTAGCTGCTGCTGCTGGAGACACTGTCTGGCTTGCTCAACCCAAGCATTATTTCTTCTCCGGTATGATTTAAAGTAGCCATCCCTGTATTGGCCATGCCAGAGATAATCCCAGGGGCCTAAGAATCACATGCTTTTCCTTGGAGATCAATACCGTCTTCCCATTTGAAAGGAAATTTCCTTCCCTCAAACAACTCTCTTTATTGGCTTATGAAAGTAATTTTCAGAGGTTTTGCTTTTTCTTCTGGGATGCACACAATGGACTGCACAATGCATACTCCCAGGGGCTATACTGACTGTCTCTTGTTCCCATTAAGGGCAAAAGAAGGTAAGAGAGGCATCACTGTCTAGTGCCAGGAGGTGTTGGCAAGCTTTATCCATAAAAGGCCAAACAGAAAACATTTTCGCCTTTTAAGGCCATATAATCTCTATGGAAACTACTGAATGCTGTCATTGAAGCATGAAAGCAACCATAGACAATTCATAAATGAATAGCTGTGTTCCAATAAAACTTTATTCACAAAAACAGGTGGCAGCCCAATTTAGACCACAAGCCATAGTTTGCTGACGCCTGGCTTAGAGGTATACAAGCTGGTGTCCATCCACACCAGCTGCAAGTCCCAGCTCACCCATCTTCTAGGACAGGATGGAGATACCTAATCACCTTGGGCCTCAGTTTCCTCATCTCTCAAATTGGATACATTTACCTACCCTGCAAGACTAGGGTAATAAATTCTCCGTTCCCCAAACAGGCCGAGCTTGCTACCATCTCAGGGCCTTTGCACTTGCCCTGCTCTTTCTTCTATCCCAAAATGCCCTTCCTCAAGGTCTAGCCTGGCTGGGTCCATTTCCCTGTCCAGTCTTTTACATCACATTCTCAGAGGCTTCTCTGACATCCCTGTCCAAAATAGTGAAACCTCCAACCTAGCACACGGCAGATGCAGAAATTCACCCGATTAAACAAGGTTGATTCTTTTCCAGATGAGGAAAGATGTGATTTCTGTGGCCAAGAAATTCCCCATGTGAGGAATGCCAGCTTCTCCCTTTTTCCAGAGTCCACAGACCAGGCTGCATGCAGGAGCTAAAGCTCAAAACAAGAATCCACACACCTTTTTCTCTCCTGTTCTTTTCAACCCTGAGCACATCTTCCTTCAATCTGAGTGACTATCTAGGGTGACAGATAAAAGAAAATGAAGGGAGACCTTCAAGGCCTTTTGACCAAGCCAAAAACACAGAGTTTTGCTGTCTGGTGACCCATCCCCACACTACTGACAGGGCTTCCATGAGTTGCCCAGAATTTTCCACCTAGATTTATGAAATCCATTTTCCTTGAGACAGACAAAGCAGTTTATAGAGAACGAATATCATTAGGTTAATGATTCCCCATAAATTATTACCCACACAGCCCAGCTTATCCTTCAAATGGAGCATCAGTTGTTGGCTTTTCACAATCCCCTGGGACAACCTTGATTTAGGCAGGTAGTACTCCCTAATAAAGGACTGCTTATCAGGTTTGGATCCCCACTCCATAGTAATCCCCTGCTGGCCACTTTGGGGCTCCTGCTGCAGCCTGGGTGCAACTTCCCCATCAGAGATGCCCCAAATGAGCATCACAGCTGGGAATGATTTCTCATTTCATTCTTGGCTGTGACTTTTCATTTCCCATTGACATCTGATTTATTTATCTGTTTATGAAGCGACCCGTTCAGCTAAAAGCGACAGCAATAGGCATTTGATAATATAGAGCCACAAATCTCATCTTCCACCATCCTGAATTTTTATTCCATCATTATTTAACAAAATAGAATTAAGTTGGGGAGGAAGCCTGCTCTTGCAGTATGCGCTGGCCTCATTTCATTGGTCTTTATGCTTCCTTCTGGTGCCGCAGCTTTTCCATGTTACCAAGTGTTCCTAGTAGAAAGCAGCTCCATCTTTAAAGTCTCAGGAATTTCATTCTCCACTCTGATTTTCCTGGGGTCAGAAAGTTGGTAAAGGTGTGCAAGGGACATGAATTCCAAGAGCATCAGATCATCTTTAGCTAAGGTGATTTCAATTGGGTAACATTCTGGAAGGGTTTTCAAAAGAACAGCAGAGCTCCCAAAAATTTAACCTCCTTAGCATCAAGGATATATTTCAATTTGTCCTAAAGCTTTGCTCTTCCTTCCCCAAGCAGGCATCAAGTTTGTATCATCATCATTACCAAAATTAGCAGAAACTAATTGTCTTGCCAGGTGCCAGGAACTATGCTGTATTTTTACATTTTTATCCCCATTCTACAGAAGAGAAAACTTGAGATTCAGAGAGGATAAGTGATTTGTCCAGGGTTCTCTTGCAAGTAAAAATACAAAGCTAGGATTTGATCCCTGTCTATCTACCACGAGAGCCCAGGTTCTTTAAAACTGTGTGATTCTGACTCAAAAAGAACTACTTTCTCTCCAAGGAAGGAGGGAAAGTAATTAATATCAACCAGGCACCTATGAACTAGGCAGGTTTCCATCTTACCTCATTTAATTCTTAAAGTCCCACTATAACATATGCATCAGCCCAGAAGGAAAACGGGGGTTTAAAGATATCAAGATATTCTTTTTTTTTTTTTCCTTTTCTTTTTTTTTTTTTATTATGGGTAAAAATCAAAATTCTCACAATACATACAAACATTTGCAAAATGATATATAAATATATATGCATATATGTGTATTTGCTTACAAAAATGTTATATATATATATATATATATATTTTAAGAGGTGCTTAGATTACCCAAAATATTACACGGAACCCACTGGGATTCCCATGTTGCCCTCTGACTCTGAATCCTGTATAACAATCATCGCCATTTAAAGCACTGGTTTTCCGTGGAAAGGTATCCAGACAGCAGCTTCTACATCAGGGGGTCCTGGTGCAAGGTCCTAGGATGGGCTTCAGGGCATTCACGAATTCTTATGAACACTATGCTGTGTATGTATGTTTCTAAAGAAAGGTCCTTAGCTCTGATCAGACACTTGAAGGGGTTCTAAACCCAAAATATGTTAAGAAACTGGTGTAGAAGATAGGAAGCTACACAGAAGACGGCTTATAAACCCTTGTTGACTTGAAGCTCTCAGCACACATATTTCAAGTACCTCCTCCGCAATCATGAAAAATAGGAAGACTGATGCCTGTTCATCTCTTCAAGGAGATAGATAACAGGGAATGAAACCAGATCTTG
Organism: Tolypeutes matacus; assembly: GCA_026826555.1. NCBI lineage: Eukaryota > Metazoa > Chordata > Mammalia > Cingulata > Chlamyphoridae > Tolypeutes > Tolypeutes matacus. Next base: position 186,862 of record JAKSZT010053817.1, on the reverse strand, counting down.
TCACTCCCCTGCTTAAATCCCTTCAATGGTTTTCCATCCCACTGAGAATAAAATCTAGACTCTTCCCTGAAGCTACAAACAAGCCTCTATAGTATCTACTTCTGTGTGCCTCTCCAGCCTCGGAACTTGCCATCCTCTCCTTGGCTCATGATGCTGTGACATACTGTGAAGGAGCAGGCTGGTAAACGAACTGTGACCCCCGAGCAGAGGGAAGAAGAACCAACCAATAGGATAAGATTCTGCCAATAGGATAAAAGATTTTCAGCCAATAGGATCCATTACACTAATAATCAACCAATCAACGCCTCCCAGTTAGCATACCCCATTAACATAAAAAGCTAATCTAGTTTCCAAACCCTAGCCAATGCTCTCGTGTGGAACCCAATGATTAACCAATTAGAGTGCCACAACTTAAGGCTCCACCCCCAGGGCGGCTGCCCAGTGAACCTATATATATAGAGCAGCCCCAAAGCCCTGAGAGTGCTTCCATCCTCGCCCTGGCCAGACTAACACCCGAGCTGCAACACTGAGCTGAGCTGTGCACCTCCATCTTCGCCTCGGGTGTGCTTCCATCATCGCCTCAGCCAGGCTTGAGCTGCATCACTGGGATGTAATCAAATAAATATCTGGTCACTGTACTGAGGTCGCGTTTCTTCATTCTGAAGTCCGTCTGAACCGAGGAACAAAAGTGGCGATAACAATTGTTATGTCAAGCTCTTTCCTGTCTTGGAAACTTCGCAGTTTGCTGTTCCCCCTGCTGAAGTGCTCCCCCTTGCCCTAAGAGCTGGTTTCTTCTTATCTCCAGGACTCAGAACAAAGGTCACCTCATGAGGCTTTCCTTGAGCTCGTGGATTTTAGTATTTTCTGGGTTCCTTCTTAGCTCCTATCACAACCTGTGATCATTTTGTCTGTGTTTACTTATTGTCTTTCTTCCCAGCTAGAATAATAACTCCTGAGGGTAGGGGCTCATCCATTCTGTTCACTGTCCCCAGGATCTGGCACACACCTGGCACAGAGGTGGTGGTCAACAATACTCAGTGGATGGATGGACACCTCACTTCCCCTCTCTGAGTCTCAGTTTCCTCATCTGAACCTCATGAAATGAAGGCTCAGTCTATGGGTGATTTTTAAATTATACTCCCTAAGACCTAAGTGGTTTCCCAAAGTACCTCAGAGCTCCACATGGAAAAAGAGGAACAAGCAATGATACATCTACTCTCCTACCCCCACCTCCTCTATATATTTTAAATATTACATCTTGGAATGAGATATCATTTGAAAGAAAAAGAGTTCTGCAGTTGAAAAGATAAGGTTTTAAACTGCTAGGCTCTAAGCATCTTTCCTGCTCTAAAGTCTAAACCTGTAACCAACCATCATGAGAGGTGCAGAGGCAAAGGGACACACCGGAGCATGGAGGAGGGAAGAAATGCCACCCAGCTGGGTTAGTCCTAGGAGGATGGATAGAAGAAGGAATTGAACACCTCGAAGGGAAGTTAGGAGAACAGGAACAGGGAGGCATGGAATTCAGAACCATAGCAGTGAGTAGTGTCTAGAGTAGGCATTAAAACAGCAATAATAGCTCTAAGGCAGTGGTTTTCAAAGAGTGGTCCCAGATCAGCAGTGTCAGCATCGCCTCGCATTTGTTAGAATGCAAATCCTCAGGCTCGACCCTACACCCACTGGGCTTGGGGCCCAGAAATCTGTATTCCAACCAACCCTCCAAGTGATTCTGATGCATGCACCAGTTATAAGGGCAAGGCAAGGAAGGTGGGGTATCTGCCTAAACATGACTAGAAGGAAATTATGACAGAATCCTGAAGGATAACTTTTTCATTTTAGTGTTTCTCAACCCTGCTGTACATTAGAATCACCTGGAGAGCTTTTTAAACTCCTAATGCCCTGGTCACATACCAGACCAATTAAATCAGAATCTCTGGGGGTAGGATATAAGAGTTGGCATTTTTTTTTTAAGCCTTCCTGTGTGATCCCAAAGGACAGCTATGGTTAAGAAGCATGGTATCTGTACTTTTTGTGGAGCAGTGGCAAGAACAACCAGGACCCAGTACACCTGAAAATTCAGCCCGATAATTTAGCCTGGCTGGGGTTCACCCAGCTGCTGTAGAAGCTGATGGTGGAATTGTTTCGGAAGGGAAATTAACATACTACAAGGGGGAGAATGTAATGATTTAAACAATAAGTATGCGGAAAGTACCTTGTGGGTAGTTCTGTACAAAAGAGAGAAAGAAGAAGAAGGAAGGGAAGGGGAGGAAGGGAAGGGGAGAGGAGGGGAGATGTGATTGTGTGGTTGTTTGTGTTATCTCCTTGTTGGTAGAAATAGAATGCATTGGATCAGTAGAATAGATAAAATGGTCCAACAATAAAGAGAAGAGACTGATCACCAAGGGCATCTCCAGAGAAAGGGGGATCTAAAGTGGAGTTTAGAAGGATGTTATGTAGATACAAGGAAAGATCATTCCAGTGACACGGTAGTCAGGGTTATGGGATCAGGAGTTGGACACTGTTCTAGTTTGCTAAAGCTGCTGAAGCAGATATCATAAAATGGGCCAGCTTTTAACAATGAGAATTTTATTAACTTACAAGTTTACAATTTTGAGGCTGAGAAAAATGTCCAAATCAAGGCTTCATCAGGCAATGCTTTCTCTGTGAATACTGGCTGCTGGTGATTCTGGACTCCTCTTTCACATGGCAAGGCACATGGTGGTGTTTGCTGGTCTCTCCCTTCTCTTCTGGATTTTGTTGCTTTCAGCATCTTGCTTCTGTGGCTTTTTTTCTTTGTCTGAACTTCATTCTCTTATATGGACTCCAGTAAGAGGATTAAGACCCACCCTGAATTAGGTGGGTCACATTTTTAAGATCCTATTTACAATGGGTCCACACCCATAGGAATGGATTAACTTTAAGAACATATTTTTCTGGGATCCATACAACTCCAAACCATCGTAGACATTCGGGGTCAAATCCCATCTCCATGACTTCCTAGCTATGTGACCTCGGCGTATTGCTCAACCTCTCTGGAATAGTTTCTTCAACTGTAAAATGGGGATAACAACATTGTGTACTTCGCAAGGCTGTTGTTATGATCAAATGAGTTTATCCATGCAACATGTTTACAGCCATGCCTGGCACTCAATATTAATTAATTGTTGTTGAATTAATTGTTTTTTGGGGTTACACGGCAGCAAGTAAAAAGGCATAACTGAGCCAGAACCTTGAGGATTTCTTGACATGCAGTCTGCTTCCTTTCTAGCCCCAGTGGAATGGCTGTAACTCTGCAAATAAGCTCCATGTTCATGAGCCCACGTAGTCTCAAGTGTTCTACCTGAGTTGACTTCTTAGCAATCACAGCTAAGAAGCTACTGCTCCCCTGCCTCCAGCCACCACCAAAGGGTGTCAAATCAATCCTGAGGGTGTTGGAGAGCTCAGAGACCTCCAGTCAACATAGTAGCTGAGTTGACACAGAGAAATGCTGGATAAAATATAACACAGAAAACATCAAATGCATAGGATGGATCAAAAATAAAAATAGAAAAAGGAAAAGAGGATCCAGTTGTCAGAAAGTAAGAGAAAACTAAATCATCCAAATAGTCCATGTGGTATCAGAACTGCAGAACTTAGAGGGTCAGAATTTCAATGCCTGGGGAGCAGAGTTGAGGCCACAGGAAGGTGGCTGATGAAGGGACCCCTGCCCAACAGAGGGAACCATAAAAGGCTTTCCACTCATGAAAGGGGCAAAAGAAAGTTTCACCCACTGGGCTAGCCACCCCAGAGCACGGGTAGAGAAAGAATCAATGGGAAAAATTCAACTATCAAGACTGTATCATGAGCTTCCTCAATCATGGGCCCCTGGGAATCCCAAAGAAAAATTCCCACTGATGATGAATCCACAGATAAAAATTATAAAGAAGCCAAGTTCCCATGTGAATCGCAGATACAACTAATGAGAGAATTCAAACCACAGAAGCTATATGCAGGAGACCTTTTAAAAAGCCTCTTTGAGGTTATTTGTTGTATATATTCGGTAAAATAAAGGAAAGAAAAGTGAAGTCAGCAGTGGCTACTAAGCATTAATCATAAGTCACAGAGCCACATGAAGGTGATTTAAGTGGAGAGTTTTGGATTATCAACTGTTCCAGTTGTAAGGATGTGATGCAGAGGAGTCGCAAAAAGGCCACTCTTGGTTATAGGATTGTAAACTGGTACAAACTTTCTAGAAAAGTCAAGTTACCAATATGGATCAGAAACCTTAATTTTTTGCAAACACTTTGGAGAAATCCACTTTCAAAGATTTGTCCTAAAGAAATAATAATGAAAATGGGCAAAGATTAGCGACAAGAACATTTTTTCAGTGCTGTTTACAATAATGAAAATTGGAAACATCCTAAACATCCAGCAGCAGGGGATTTGTCAAATAAATGAGATACATCCAGATGTTGAGATTCTAGGCAGGCATTAAGATAGATACTGTAGAAGAATGTTTGATGACATGGAAAGATGTTCATAATATTGTAAGTAAAAAAAAAAAAACAGGCTATGGAACTGCATGGGCAATATGATTCCATTTTTATAAATACAAGATAAATACTATGGTTAATATTTAATCATGGAAATACAATTATGAAAAATAGATATAATATTGAAAATGAATTCCTCATACAGGATCATCCTTGAAAGATAATGCATTGTCATTGATGGAAATATACCACTGGCTCAGCAGAAGAATATAAACTCTCTTTAATTGGAAAGGACATGGAAACTTTGGGAGAAAGTTGTATGAAGCAGAAAATAACAACTGCTCCCAGAGACATGGCTTTTCAATTTGTTCAATGTTCTCCATGAGGATGACAGCGGTCAAAAATACTGTTGTCTGAGCATTTACCCCTTGTAGTGAAGGTTCTCACCGTTGCTCTCCAGGCTTCCCCTCTCCCCTGCCTCTTCTGGATAGTCTGGCTACCTGTCTGCCTGATCACCTAGACATTTCACTGTCTAGAGCTAGTCACAGGGCAAAGCACTGCAAAGTATATTCTTCCCTTGCACTAGGAAGTAGTATAAACCAGACATGAGGGACTCTAGCAATTCTGACAACCTTATTTTTTAAAGCACTTGCCATGGTGAGTGATACTGTCCCAAGAGAATTAGTCTAAGAAGGAAGTATGTGCTTTGTCTCCAGAGGGAAACTATTTACATAAGTTCGCTGGCTTTTGTTTAAAAAAAAATTTTTTTTAATAAAAAAAAGTGAAAGGAATTCCCCAGGTCTTGTTTCCTTTCCACAGACACCTGAAACTTGCCCTTTCAGGTAGAGACCAAATTCAGAACACAAATTTCTGGATCGTGATAGGCCCAGGGTTAATCCAGTGGCACAGGAGTAGCATTCAGACCCCACATACTTACCATCTTTTTATGCTGTCACTCTCATGGCCTCACAGAATTCCATCTAAAGGCAGGAAGAGGCATGTCTCACGGTGCAACTCATTTCATCAAGAAAGGAAACCTTTTCCCAGATCTCCCACCCCAAGCAGATGTGCACACCCTCTGCTCCCACACCTAAACCAATCACTGGCAGGAGAATTGAAATGATCATGACTATACTGAAATAACCAACATTCACCACCTGAGAGTTGGGGAAGGGACCCATGAGATACATGAATGCCCAGGACCTGATCTAAATCGGGGCTCTGTTAGCAAGAAAGAAGGGAGAAGTTGCTGTTCAGTAGGAAACCAACAGTCTTCTACAGATGGAATGGGTAATGCTTATTGTAGGTAAGGATTCATCAACATAATCTCTCAAGAAACATTTCTTGAGCAACTACTCAGTACCAGGTGCCACGATGAGCACTATGGAATCAGAGAGGAACTAGACATAGCACCTACTCTCAATAGACTTTTAGTCCAGTAGAACTGGGTCAGACATATATCAAATAATCATAGGTTGTGATAGAGGTAAAGATTGTTTTCTTATTTACTGATGCAGCATGGAAGAGGGGCTTGAAGGCAATTAGGGGAGGCTCCCCCGAGGAGGTGACATCTAAGCTGTATCTTGAAAGCTGAGTAGGAGTTTACCAGTTAGACAATGTGAAGAGAGTAGATCAGGGAAAGGCAGGGGTGAATGACTGAATGAATAAATGAAAAAGACAATATAAGAAGACAATTTAAGGGAAAACAAACCCTCCAGTGAGAGAAGACAGTGACAGCTTTCTGAGGCCCTAACCATTCTTTGAGAATGTTGAGAGGAGTCTGTGGGTCACAGTACTGTGATTATATGTACCACTGACTGTGTAACTTCAGAATAATTACAGGTTAAGAAAATGAAGTGCATTCAAGTACAGGGAGAAACCTTCAGCAGAAGTAATAAATCCAAAAACCCTTCCAGACACAGACCTTTATGGGTATGAAGCATCTTAGGAACAGCCAAAACCATGTACAATGGAGAATTGCATCCTAATGTGGTGGAACCTGGGAGCCACCTTCCTGCCTGTCTGGGATTTTTCCAAAGAATTAACACTTTGGTGTTTACTCCTCTTTCTGGTGATGGGGGAGATTTGAGAGGCTTAAGCAAAACAGAAGACCTAGATGAAGGAAATGGCCAGCCCCACTGAGAGCTTCCCCATTGCAGTGTCTTCCTGAGAATGTGGTAATGTGTGGCCATAATGAACTGACTGGGGACTCTTTAGGCCTGAGAGATTTTGTTGCTGATTTTTTTCTGAAAAGAATAGTCAACTCTCTTCAGTGACTAGAATACAGCGTCGCCTGGAGGCAGAGGGATGGACAATCTGTCCTCTCACAAACTTCGTCAACCTTATTCTACAGGAGGCAGAATAGCAGAGGGAATGATGATGGCTGATATTTATTGGGCATTTACTATGTGCCAAGTGCACATGAGATCTTTCATGTGCACTTTCTCAGATAAGAACCCAAAACCCCACCCTGTTCCCAGCATTGAAGGTCGCAGGTTTATCTTTCTTTACGTAATGGATAGATTCCTCCTCCTCAATACCTTTAAGTCAGGTCACACTTTTCCTTGGAATGGCCTTCAATCAGTCAGGGATTCTAAACCTTTTGCTTTAGGTTTCCCTCCCCATCTTACAGCCCTTCCAGCAAGCAGCTACAGACCTGTAAACCCTCCAAGGATGCTATTTAAAGGCAGCCCTTTGTAATCCAAAGATCTTTTGAAACACAAATGAATGTAATCACCCCCTAATTTTCCTGATTTATGCGTTTGGGTTTACTTGCTTGCTTTATTTAGACTATTTGGGATCCTGTTGTGGGCTGAGAGTCAACAGCCTCAGCCCTAACTATTCTTATTGTATTCTATTGTGTTCTATGGAACTCCAGGCATGAATCCAATGGAATAATTCTTGTTTTTCAAGAAATGGGCATTTTCAAAGTTCTCACATTGGGAAGGTCCATGTTTTTCCCACCACTCTTCTCTTCTCTGAGTACATGGAGCATCCCTGCAGCATCCCTTCCCTGAGAGCCTGAAGGTTCTTCTTGGAAGGAATTGTGCTGGTTTAATTTGTATCTTTATACCTAGTGCTTGATCGGATCCTACTCATCCCCAAACTCCCCTTCATGGGTCTTCTCATTCCAGTCAATGGGCAAGGATACAAAGAAGGAGAAGCGGGATGCAGGGGTTCAGGCGTGAGATGATGGTGGCTTGGGTTAGGGTAGTGGCAAGATGTGACCAGGAGAGGTGAACTATTTTGTAGTGCTAGTCAATGGATGTATGGGGTGTGTAGGTGAAGAAAATGGGGGTACCTTATATCATCCCTCATCAAAGCTTTTCCTGACCCTTCAGAGCCCTTGTCATACTTTGTAATCACAATTATTTGTGTGCTTATTTGTCCATTGCCTGTCTCCTAGACTGTGAATTCCAGGAGAGCAGGGACAATGTCTCCTTTGTTCTCTTCTCTATATTCAGTGGGGGCAGTAGAGGGCCTGGCATACACAAAACCTCAATAAATATGTATGGAATGAATAAATAAATGAAAGAAAGAGTTAATTAACATCCTCACCCCCCACAAACACATACACACAGAAGCCTACACACAGCACACACTTGCTTCATCCAATGCTTGAGCACCCTAAGTTGGCTTTACATCTTGAAAGATGGAAACACTCTCAGTTCTCCTTTTGAGTACTCCAGGCACAGAAATACAACTGTCCAGTTTCACGGAGGCTGATCAGAATCATAGTCTGATGTGGAACTGAACCAAGACTTAACAATCATATAGCCCAGGAGTTCTCTAGCTTTGGGAGTCATGGACATCTTTGAGAATCTGACAGAAGCTTCTAGAGCCTCCTCTTTCCCCCACATACTGATTTGTAAAGTATTTCAGAAACTTCACAGACCACACATAGACAAATCCAAGGTCTGCTTAAGAATCTCTGATTTCTAATCCAAGGCTGTCGTTTTACAATCTGTTGCCAGAAAGGGGAAATGTGCCCAAGATCACAGCTAGAAAGAGAGAAGGGGAAGGGAACCCCTCTTTGGGCTGTGAGGAGTTATACCTCTCTCATTTTCCCAGAAACAGCCAATACATTCACCTAGAGCTGGACTTTTCTGTGGAAAATCCCTTGTTTCATAAGGAAATGCATCTTCAGAAATTTCTTTTGGACCAAAATCTCTCCAGAATAGGTTTGAGGCTTTGTGTGTGTATTGCAGCAGTTGGAGGAGTAGGTTGTAGTTTCTGTTGTTAGTTAGGGAAGTATTTTTCTTTTTTATTCTCTTTTTACTGTTTTCCCAAGTATTTTCTGGCTCAGAGGTAAACCAGAAGTCAGTTCTGCTCTATAGGATTAGTTAACAATCTTTGACAGGGCTGAATTCTCAGTGGAAGTCAGAACCCCTGCAAAACACTGAATTATTCACACCAAACAATTGCTGATGGAGCAAGTAGAATTTTGTGTCAAAGCAAGACTCATTAAACTCAGGGCTTTAGTAAAGCAAGCACCACTGGGGTCCAATTTATTGGTGCTGCTTGACATCTGTCTCCCAAAAGTGATGGTGTGCCTCTGCCCACGTGGGCAGAGCAAGCAAGCCCATTCTGGCTGTGACCACACTCTGCCCTTCATCCATGCTATCAGAATTTGGGCCATGGAGTCTTCCAAGTCCAAAGTCCTAGGGGTGGCTGAAAGATAAGACTAGTCATATTTTTATGGGGTTTCCAATCCAAAGATGTTATCTTCATCAGGAATCATTGGATGCAAGGAAAGGAAACCAACTTTATCGACTCATATAAAAGGACATTGATCGGATGGGTAAAGAGGAATCTCATAGGTCTCAATGGTGGAGAGCACCACTGGACCTTGTAAGAACCAGAAGTCATCATGTAACTATGCTCTCCATTATTCCTCCTCTCTCTCCCTCTCTCTGGAGCTATATGGTAGAATGAATGAATGAATGAATGAATGAATGGAGAGGATGAATAAATGAATGAGTGAATATATAGGTATCCAGGTGCATCACTTAAGGTAGGTGCCCACACAAGTTCTGCTTAAATTTGGCCCCTGTTAACCTGGGACAAAGTGTAACCTGAGCCCTTGGGGAGAGGTGAACATGCATGTCCCTGGTCCAAAATCATCACTGAGCACAGTGTTTCCTCCTAACACTGAGACCCCGAGGACAAACTCTCTCAGGATATTCAAAAGAGATGAGGGGAGAAGTGTGAGGATAGAGAATGGAAGAGAAGGAGCAAAAGAAGAGTGAAAGAAAGGGACAGAGGACATCAGAAAGGCAGCCTGCTATAGATGGTAGGAAGTAAGCATCATCATTGGATAAGTTACATCAATGCACTCATGGGTTGTTTTTGTTTTTGTTGTAGCTTTATCTTCTATTTTGATGAAGAATTAATTTTTTCACAGTTTCAGGAAAATAGAATTATCTACCCTGAGCCATTCTGATGACATACATACAAGTGACAGGCACTCATTACTTTGTATTATCACCTATTTCCTCTATTATAAGAACCTTGGTTTTCAAAAATGTTTCTTAAATCAGACTCAGTCTGCCCTCTTGTAACAATCACCCTCTCTTCCTATTTCTGCTGCCTCTTTCCCATGGCAGCCCTTCAGACTATTAAAGTTACTCTCCCTGCCCACCCAAATCACCCCTTCTTCAGACTCAAAGCCCACCAGATGCTCAGCCACACCCCAGTTGGCCCTGGGCATCCTGTGCTACATCAGCCCATTGTGACTGAGAGCCAGGTGGCCCACAGAGGTCGAGGTGGATCTGATGAGACAGGAGTCTGGGATAATGACAACATCTGGATGTTCAGTTCTAACCAGTCCCAAGTCCCACCCAGTTAGAGTCTGCAAGAAGGAGACCGTAATAGGCCCAGGAGAGCAAATAACCCAATTAACTTGCTTTTGTGTCAGTGTAATTTGCCCGTTTTTATGAATGTGCAGGTGTATGTGCTCAACAAGCTGTTTTTGTCAGCTTGTCTGCAGACAGAATGCTCCCACTTTCTCTGGAGCCTCTATCCCAACTCCCAGGGAAGGAGCTGAGGAGCTGTACAATCCAGTGTGTGGCTCTCCCTTCATAAAGTCCCTTAAAGCTACTGCCATCAGGATCCTGTGGTCCTGTCAGGCCTTCAGGTAGGTCTAAGAAAGGTGATATTCACATGCTGCACTGCTGTTATGGGGTCTGGACACTGGAACATCCAGGGTGAGGCCTCACTTTTACTGGATAGACTATAGTGAATGCCCTGAGGCATTTGCCCCACCCACCACCTCCCTTCTCTGAGAACTGCCTCCTTCATGTATGTGCTATGTTATTCTGCACCACGTCATGCCCCCTGCCACTGGTGACTGGACCAGGCGTGTACACCAGATCATAGCTTGGCTACTCAGATTGTCCATCCCAGAAGGTTGGAATTAAGATTGACAGATGCTGGTCACTCTCTGCTGTGTGTTGGCAATGGTATAAGCAGGGCAGTTGTATCTTCTACGGGGAAGCTAATTTGCAGGGGGAGGGAGGGAGGGAGGGAGGGAGGGAGAGAAAGAGAACAAAAGAAGCAGGAAACAGAGACAGGACCCAAGAAGCATCTGGCAGAGATACAAAGGAATGGAGAAACCCAAGATCCCCCTTCTCACTAGTACCACCCTTAGAGCTGAGGTAGTTGGGCACCTGCCTGAACTCCATGCCTCAGAAGGCTTTACACTTTGGAGCACCTTCCTGGAAATTTTCTAAGTCCCCTCTCTAGTGTCTGGAACCTGCCAGGGCTGACAGTGTCATCAGGGAGAGGCACCCTAAAACCAGACTAGCCTCTGTCTTTCCCCTTCAGGGTGCTCCCTGACCCTCTACTCCATGCCTGGGGTTGACCAGATGACCCAAGGATTGGGGTTGTCTTGGGGACCTGGTTCCAGTGGGGTGGTCTGGTTTGATGATGGTTCTACAGGCCAGACCGGTCTTTCTTTCATGGTACTGTATGAGACTGGTTCATAAAATAGTACCAACACACTGTTTTGGGGTGACTCATATAGTTTATATAGATTGGGCCCCACAGAAAACATTTGCCCAAGGCCTTGCAAACCCTAGGGGCAGCCCTGCTCTGAGGTTCCTGACAGCCTTTCATTTCCTGCTTCCAGTCCTCCCCCATGATCCATGCTTTATTAGATATGCCATACTGCCATCTAAATTCCCACCATTTCCTTCAGTCTGAATGAATTCTTTCCTACAGTATTGGCAGCTCACTTTGACTAAGATAGCAACTTCAAAAAACTTTTCCCCACCCAGAGCCTCCATTGCCTCCTCTAAGCAATGGCATAATAATCCCAATATCTCCTTACATAGCCACCTGAATGTTCAATGAACTCATTCATTCATGCGTTTATCCATTCAGCAAATAGTGAGTACCTACTCCATGCCAGGTGCTATTCCAGGTGGAAGAGATACAACAGTGGACAGGCCCAGCCCAAGCTACAGCTCTTGTAAACTTCACACCCTAGCAGGAGGGGACAGGCAAAAAACAAATAAAAAATATATAGACATGCCTGTGCTGATAAGCATTGTAGATAAAAATAAGGCAGACCAAGAAGATAGAGATGGGATTGTGTATATGTGCACGCTACTTTCCACAGGGTGTTCAGGGGAGGCTTCTATGATAACATGACCTTTCTACAGAAGCCTAAAGGAAATGAGGGGATGAGCCATGTGGGCAGCTGGGTTGAGGTTCATCCAGGCAGTGGGAACAGCAAGTGTAAAGTTTCCAAAAGCAGGAGCATGTTTGACATAATGGAGTAACAGCACAAAATCTGGTGTGACCAGAGCAGAGTGAACGAGGGGGAGGATAGTCAGAGCTGAGATCAGGAGGAGGGCTGACCATGTAGAGCCTTGAGGGCCTCCTTGAGGACTTTGAGTTTTCCCCCTGTGTGAGATGTGAGCCATGGGAGGGTTTTGATCAGAGGAAGGCTCTGATCTGACTTACATTTTCGTAAGATCACTCTGACCACTGGGTTTAGGTTAGATGGAAGGGTAAAGGAGGCTAGGGGAGCATGGGCAGAGAGATCAGTGAGGGCACTATTACAATCATCCACATCACCCAATGTGATGGAGTTTAGACCAGGGTAGCACCAACAGAGGTGGTGAGAAGTGGTGATGTACTGGAAATATGTGAAAGAAGGGCGGACAGTTCTTGCTAATGTGCATTGTGAGAATGATGCAAATAAAACACACACCTACTACCAAGTCTGGCTAAAGGGCGGAGGTCTGGTATGTTGTGATCAAGGATCCCTCACAGTCTATGCAGAGGGCAATGTTTCATTAGCTCCTGGATTGAGGCCGTGGCACTAGGCATGAGACCTGGTCTCTCCTCTGGCCTTAAGATGAGACAAGATAGGAGATACCATCCTTACAGCAGAAAGGAGGTTCTACTGATGGTTTTCCTTCCAGTGCTCCTCTCAGGGTTAGATGTGGCAACCACACATCCTCGAATTTCTAGACCAGATGTCAAACATTCTGTATCATTTTCCCCAGGAGTTAAAAATGTAACCATTTGATGGTGTTCACTGATTCATGCTTGCAACCATAACATACATTCTTTTATTCATATATTAAACTTTTATTGAGCCACTATTATGGGCCAGGCACAGATGATACAAAGATGCCTAAAATCCAGATGCTTCCCCAAAGAAGCTCATGGTCCGATAGAGATAGAAACATATGAAAACCATAATGTTAAAAAAAAATAGTTCTATTTTTAAAATATTGTTCTCAAAATTGTGTAGAAAGAATCTTAAAAAGGACAAGAATTTAGAGTTTATTTAGTAAAACACCATGCTCACTACATATATTCACTTAATTTTATAAATGGCAAATTCAACAAAATTAGAGCTTTGTTTTTTTTTGTTTTTTTTAAATAGTTCTTACATAAGGACTAAACTTGATATATAAAGAAGGGGCTTGGAAGCATTGTGGAGAGAGAGTGGATTCTACCTCTTTATATCAGAAAAGGTTTACAGAAGAGAGGACATTTGGCCTGGGTCTTGAAGGATGCATAAGAATTTTCCACATGGTAAATGGTGAGGACAAGATTACAGACAGAAGGAGCTGCATTTGCCAAGGCTCACAGGTTTAAGAATGCATGGGGTATTTGTAGAAGGGATGATTACCTCATGGGATTCAAGCCAGTAAGTCAACCAACAAGTGGTAATGAGCCCCTACTAAGTGCCAGGCACTGTGCTAGGCACTGGGGATACAGTGGTAGGCATGCTTAACTTTCTGGAGACTCTACTTAAGGAGATGATGTTCCATGCCTCCTCCCCCCCGATCTTCCCTGGGATATGCTCCCACAACTCCCATAACACACTTCCTTGGGTAGCACCCATCACTCTCTGGAGAAGTTGTCCGTCGACTTGTTATGCACTCTGATTAGACTGTGAGTTCCTTAAGATCAAGATGTTGTGTAGTTCACCACTTCTATATGCCCTACACCCTGCACAGTTCCTGGCACACAGTGGCCACTCAATAAGTATTTGATGAATGAATGAATGAATGAATGAATGAACAAATGAAAAATTGGTTGGATCAGTTTATAAAGGGCCAGTCTTACCTCCTAAGCCTCTTAAGGGAGAACCATTATTGTTGCTTGTATTCAATGCAACAAGGTTGGATTTTTTTTAAAGCAGCAATAATTGCATTGCCTTAACCCACAATTGAATTAATAACAGCCTTTAACATGAGTTATTAAAAATGCTTTACTTCTCCCACTGGCACTTAGAAGTCAGCTCTCCTCCTGAGCCATTCTTCTCTTTCATTGACTTCTTATCAAGAACATTAAGACCACTGGCATTTAGAAAGCACATTATGTTGTCTCTTTTCTTTCCAAACACTGGAAAAGAAGCGATTCGACCTTTCATAAGGAAAATGGAGTCCCAGCTTCCCCTACATGGCAGTAATGTCTGGGATTTCTTATCTCCACACCAGGAGACCTTCTCTCCAGCTTTGTGTGACTGAGGCTGGGAGATAGATGGAACCAATATGATATCATCCCCTTGAGAGAAAGTGCTGAGGGGAAGGTTTATTAATAGTGCAGACCAACCTGCCAAAGGCGACTGTGAGGAAATGGGAGAGCGAGGGGGAGTGCAGCAGCCTCCAGGGTCACAGTGAACTCTGCTGACATTTCATTTCTTTGACATCTGTGCAGAGAATCCCAGGCTGTTGTCCTAGGAGATGAAAAGGAGAGGATGGCCGCTGTCAGAAAACTAAAATAGAAAAAGTTGATTGACCCAGTAGTCAAAGGGGACTGAGTGAGTCCCCTCATGGGAAAGGGCAGATTTCAGTAAGTCTCTTGTTTGGCTTGGAAAGATAAAAACTAGGACCACTGCCATCATCTGCTCACCAGAGCTCTCTTTTATGATTACTTTTATTCCTGGTAAGAATTAGAACTGTCTAAGTCCTTTGGGTAGATGGCTAAAATTATCTCAATTCTTCCTCTTCCTGTGTCCATGCTCCTTTGCAATGAGATTTTGATGCTGTTTCCATGAAGGGGTGGGAACTATTTCCTTACTCCCTAAATCTGGACTGGACTTCATGAGTAGCTTTTGCCGACAGTATGTGGTGGAAGTGATGCTGTGCCAGTTCTAAGTCTAGGCCTCCCAGATACCACATGAACAGCCTGGACTCGCCTGCCTCTGAGAGGATGAGAAACACGTGGACTAGAGTTGAGTGAAACCAGTTGTCCCAGCTGAGGCCTCAATGATGTAGGAGTCAGGAAGGATCAGTAAAGCTACCTACCCAACCTATAGCTAAATAAAGATGCATGAATGTGCCTGGCAAAGAAGAACCACCCAGCTGAGCCTAGCCAAAACTGACAATTGCAGAATTGCAGCTAAATAAATGGTTGTTATTCTAAGCCACTAAGTTTTGAGAGTGTTTTGTTACACAGCAATAGCTAGCTGATACACTCCTACTCTTGTTCAGGTATCCCTAGAGGACAGGAGGACTTTGAGCATTTTGATAAGAAGACATAAGAACTCTATGTTGGACTGTAAGTTCTAGGAAGACAGAAACCATGTTTTCCTGGTTTAACCCTATGGCACAGCAAATAGCACAAAGCAAGGATTCCATAAATCTTGTATTAAGTTTGAATATGGAGCAGAAAATTGGGCGTCTTCAAGAGAATGCCTTCATGAGACTTTTCCCAATTTGCCTCTTGGAGTTATTATCACCCTCATTCTAGCTTCAGTAAGAATATCTGGAAAGATCACATGAGCATATTGAATTTAGCCTCAAGAGATATGTGGCCTTGTTAAGAAGAGCCAAATAATAGTTAAAATACCTACCACACGTACTTCCTGCCCCACAAAACTGATTCATTCACCATTTGACCAGTTATCCATAGTCTTGGAGTCATTCTTGACATCCTACCTTCATTCTGCCCCTCATTCAATCTCCATGCCCTGTTGTTTATGCCACTTAAATATATCTTCAATCTATATTGCCACACAGTAGCTTAGACCTGAATGACCGTATCAGCCTTCTAACTGGTCTCCTAACTAGTCTCACGTTCTTCATTCCATTCTCCCCAGAGCAGTCTGCATGATCTTTCCAAAGCACCAATCTGAGTGTCCCGCCCATGCTAGCCTCCAATGGCTCCTCACTGTCCTCGGGATCAGAGGCACACTTCTGCTGTCCATTTCTCCTCTGCTGACTTTCCACACTCATTTCTTCCTGTTCTCTACCTTTATCAAAAAAGAGAGTTTTTCCTGCAATACTGAAGCATTTGCAGCTCCCCTGACATGGAACAATCTTGAGCTGGGATAGTCTCCCTGCTCCCAATCCTGTTGCCTGCCTATTTCCCTTCCCCTTTTTAGGACTTATCTTAGATGTCATAGTCTCCTTCCCTGACTCCAGGTTGTGTGAAGTGGATGCATCTGCTCTGCAGTCTTCAGCTCCCTGTATATTTCCCTGACTTCATGAGGTGTCCATGCCTATTTTTGCCCACTCCCTCCCCCACTAGACTATGAGCTTTGTGAGGCAGGGGCCACTTCTTTCGTCTCTGTGCCTACCACAGGCCCTGACTTATTTTAAGTGCTCAGTAATGTTGATTGATTGAAAGAATGGATGGGTGGATGGATGGATGGATGGATAAATGGATGGATGGATGAATCAATCAATCATGTTAAATCAAAGGAGAGATTTTAAGCAGTCCCTCCTGAGAATTAATCAGACTCGGGGGAATCATAGAAAGAACTGAGAAAACCAGTTCCCATTTCCAAATATTTCCAATTCACACGATCTTCTGGGGATCAGAAGCAAAGATGAACAGTAACTGTCTGCATAAGGCACAAACACAGAGAAAATTGATGAATTGGTGGTTCTAATTAGACTTCAGTTATCAAGGGTGAGATTTGTTAGGAGCCAATAATAAGCGCTAATGTTTATGGAAGACTTTTCTGTGCTAGCACCCATGCTAAGGGCTTTACAACTCTTTTCTCATTTTGCCCTCTCAGCTTCCCCATGAAGTAGGTTCCAACATTATCCCCACTTTTCAGGTGAGAATTCAAAGGCACAGAGAGGTTAGGTAACTTGTCAAGGTCATGCAGCTAGTGTGCTAGGTTAAGCAAAACCTGATGCCTTGGGTGTAAGCTGTATAGTCCTTACCAGATCCCCTGCTATGAAATGTAGGACAAGGAAAATTAAATAAAATTATATCATTTAACATATTTCTGTTTACTAATGGAGTCAAATAAAGATAAAGCATCACATTTAAAAGATTTGCCTAGTCAGTACAAGAACAAACAGGATTCCAGTCAATAAACATATAGTTCCTTTTCTCTTTTCTTTCTGAGATTATGATCTTCAATGCACATATTTTTGCCAAGACATTAGCATTCTATTTCCTGCCACCAGACTCCTAAGAGTAAAGAAGGGAAAATTAAACATGCATTTAATGTGGCCAATTAGCACAACCCTTCTCTAATAGTTTCTACTATTAACTACCCTCCACTGTAAATGAGGCACATTCCCCATAGTCCTACAAACTTTCACCCACTTGGCTCCCTTGCCTGAAAGTCACCCCAACAAACCTGCCATTTAAGGTCAAGTACACAACATACCTTCTCTCTTACTGTACCTTCCCATTCTAGAAAATCTCACAACTCACATTAGTAAGCATTTATATTTATTTTGCTGTCTAGAATAAATCCTTCCTTCGTCCTTTCCTCCCTCTCTCCTTCCCTTACTTCCACATATACTTTGGGGGACCTCCCCTGTGCCAGTGTCTCTGCGAGATACACATGCCATCAGTGGCACTGGCATTTTAATTGTTTCTGGTCTGTTAGTCTTATTCCTTGTATGTGCACCTACTGTCAGTTTATGTTTATTAACTTTTTTTTTTTTTTGGTAAAGATTTATTTATTTACTTTATCCATTATAACCCCCCCCTTCCCCATTTGCTGTTTTGTGTCCATTCGCTGGGCAATTCCCTGTATCTATTTCCTGCCATCTCTTCCCATCATCCTCCTCCAGTCTTCACCAGGATTCGATCCTGGAGACCTCCGATGTAGGAAAGAAGTGTTCTGCCATCTGCGCCACCTTGGTTCCTGGCTTTCAGAGCTTTCGGAGCATCTCGTCTTGTTTCTCCCCTGCATCTCTCTCCTGTTACGTCATCATCTTGTTGCATGGCTCCCAGGGCCTGGTGGCTCACCGGCACACAGAGCCTGGCAGCCCATGCGCCTTCTATATATATATATTTTATTTTACCGGGAGGTCCCGGGGATCAAACCCAGGTCCCTCCATATGGCAGACGGACGCCCAACCATTTGAGCCACATCCGTCCTGTTTAACTTTAATTCTTAAAACAACACTTCAACAGGGTGATTGGTGGTCACCACTTGCTGAGGACTTCCCATGTGACCATCGCTAAGACATGATGCTAAGTCCTCTACAGGAATTATCTCATTTCAATCTTACAACTACCCCATAAGGTAGGTACTTTTATTATCATCATCCCATTTGGTGGTTGGGAAAGTGAGGCTCAAAAAAGTTATATCCCTTGCCCAAAGTCACGAAGCCAACGAGTAGAGGAGCAGGATTCACACTGTGCCTGCCTGATTCCAGACCCCCAAGATCCTACATTCCCACATTACAGGTAAAGGCAGGGGTAGTTCCCCATAGCTCAGAGAGTAAAGGCGGCCTCCACCAAGGCCACACAGCCCATGCATCCCAATGCCTGGGCTTGAACACAGTGTGTCTGGTTTCAAGAGCCATCCTCTCCACCACGACCTCCCACAGCAGGGGACTCACAGAGAACACATGGCCATAAGACTCAATGCTTTCTCCATTCCTTCTTGCCTTAAGCTAGCCTGCATCCACCCCACAGTCATATTTTGTGTGGTCTGCATGATTTAGCTGTACAGAAATATTTTTTAAAATTTGAATTTTATGTAAAGATCAGACTTATTTTATTTATTTCATGTAAAGATCAAGATTCTGTACACTGGGCCCATATTCCTCCATGGCTACAATGATCCAGAACCAAGTAGCTGCTTCTTTAGACAAGGCACAGCAGATGCTGCCGTTTCCCCATCTCCCTTCACCCCCTTACAATTGCCGTGGACTGTGGCCTACTTCTGGCCAACTTCCAGACAACTTCTGACTGCCTGCACCTATGATTTACTGTGTGCAGACTCCCTCTGCCTGTGGAGACTGCTCTGTCTCATTGCAGGGCAGGTTGGAAGTACCAGGGAATAAATACCCACTCATTTGTCCCAGAAACAGTTCTCAACCAACGACTGCAAGAAGTTGGCAAGCCTCCTTCATCATGATCTAAAGGTTTCCAAACATTAATATCCTGGAGGTCTGTTTGTTGTCTATGCTGCATAATAAACACCCCAAAATTAGTAGCTTAAAACATGTATCTCTCACTGTCCTGTAGCCTACTTGGGTGGTTCTTCTGCCCCATGTGAGTTCAGCTCTTTGGGCAGCTACACTCATATGGAGGTTCATTTAGGCTGGACCATCCAAGACGGTTCACTCACATGGGAGCTTGTGCTGGATGTCAGCAGGAAGTTCAGTGGGGGCGTTGACCAGCTGCCTGCACAGAGCCTCTCTACGTGGCTCTGGCTTTTCACAAAAAGTTAAAAGTAGCTTCCCAGAGGGAGTAGCCTAAGAGTAAGCATTCCAAGAGACCAAGGCAGAAACTGTAAGCTTCTCATGACCTAGCCTTAGAAAACACATGCATCACTTCCAGCACATTCTATAGGTCAAGCAATCACAGGACCAGTCCAGATCTAAAAGGAGGGGAGTTAGATTCTACCTCTCAGTGGGAGGCAGGACAAAGAATGTGTAGGTATCTACAAAATCTAGAATCTGTAGCTAACATACCATCTGGTCTGTTTTAACAGATGAGTACCAGCTTCCACTTCATTAGTTAAATCATTCATTCATTCATTCAACATTTATTGAGCTTTAGAGAAACAAAATGAATCAGACATGGTGTCTGCCTTGGAAGAGACCACTTGGTAGGACAGTTTGTAACAGTAATGCACTGAACTCCATCTCCACTTTCATCAAAATTCTACTGGAGTTGCACATTAGAATCACCTGGATCTTGTAAAAAAAATACCGACCACTCATACACAATTCCATATTTTGGGAAAAGGGAAAACTAAATGTGTATGTATTTTTATATGAATAGAAAATCTTTGAAAGGATACACACCAACCATTGAGAGAAGTCATATCTAGTGGTGGGAAGTAGTAGTGGCCAAAAACAATGTATTTTTTATTTTCTGCATGAATTGAATTTTTTACAATGAATTCAAATTACTTGTTTTTATTTCTAGTTCTTCTTTCTTATACAAGTGAACTGTTCACTTCATGAACTTATTTTGGCAGTCATTAGTGCTGGTCTTGAGATAATTCCAGATTTCTGCCTGTAAGGTAAAGTTATACTTCCCTGTCTCCTTAAAGTTAGGAATGGCCATGGGACTTTCTGTAGCCAATGAAATGGGAGTGAAAGTGATAGATCTCTTCAGAGTGAAAGAATTGAGTTGCCAGTGCACAATGCCAACCATCCCTTCTCACTGCTGAGTGGACTGTAGAAACGTGTGGAGATAAAGGCTCTGTCATCTGAGGCACTGAGTGATTAACAGACATCATTCACCAACTCAAGCCATGTTAACAAGTAACATGAGCAAGAAATAAGCATTTGAGTGTTAGGCCACTGAGCTTTGGGGATGCTTGCTGCTGAATCATAATCATAGTTTTACTGACCAGAATATCCCTTATTTTTTAAGCAATGAGATAAAACATGTTAGGATAGTAGCTCTCAATTCTGGCTCTACATTCACATAGGCTGGGGACATTTTAAAAAACAAATGCTCC
Organism: Tolypeutes matacus; assembly: GCA_026826555.1. Lineage (NCBI taxonomy): Eukaryota > Metazoa > Chordata > Mammalia > Cingulata > Chlamyphoridae > Tolypeutes > Tolypeutes matacus. The sequence goes on along the minus strand of JAKSZT010053817.1, from coordinate 166,021 downwards.
AGGCCCCATCCCTAAAGATTCCCATTCAAATGGTATAAAGTAGGGCCTAAGTATTGCTGGCTTTTAAAAAAGTGAATCATATTTATAGCCAGGGCTGTGAATCACTGTGGTAGGCGTACAGCAAAGAGGAAAATTACTTCTCGCTTGGATAATCTGTTAGAGACTTCATGGAAGAGATAGTACACTGACATTGACCTTGGTCTTGAAAAATGTATGGCATTTACACCAGAGGTTCCTACCCATCACTGGCTCTTTATCAGAATCACCTACGGAGCTCGGTCCCATCCCAATGTAATTGGGGGCATTCTCTTTTCTTCGTTACTAGCAGAAACCTGATTTTGTCTGGATATGGCCAGAAGTCAATGTCTGTTTGGTTGAAGCCAAGCAAGGCAATCCCATGTCCCTTAGACAGATCTTTATTCTCCCAGACTCCCTTGCAGCTAGGGTTTATGTGACACAGTTCTGGCCAATGAGACAGACTGAAGGCTGCTAGATGTTCCCTAGAAAATATTTCCCTTACTAGTAAAAGGAAAGAAGGTCCCAGGAGGGTCCTTTACTACCATGGCCACCATCTTCACACTGCTTCCTCAACCTCTGCTGCCTACCTTTGAAAGCAATTGCATGAGGCCATGAGGTTTGGGTGCTACTGCAGCTAGATCACAATCATGAAAAAGGGCCTGGAGAAGGGCTGGATAATTATAGAGGCCTCAGTCCAGAATCAGGAATGAATCTTGGGACCATTTCTGTCTAGACCTCTTGTTAATGGAGGTAACTGTGCAGTGGTTTGGGCCATTGTTATGTTCTCTTTTACCTATAGCCAAATGCATTCAAATTGATGCACCAGCTAACTCCAAATCTGGGTTCCAGGTAGGTATGTTCCCCATATTCTGATACACAGCCAAATTTGCAAGTGCCCTGATGTAGTGCATCTCAGGGTATGCATAGAACACCCTAGGACACCAAAACATTTATTGCTCCAGTCAAAACAGTTCACTCTGGCTTAAGAGTTAAGAACAGTGCACCACATGATTCCAGGAATTCATAAAATACTGTCCAGCCTTGCACAGCAGTGACCTTCAATGGCACTGGATACTAAAACTGCCTTGGATGCCTGTTAAAATTCAGATTCTTGGGCCTCCCTCTCTTAAAACATTTGGATTCATTAGGTCTGGAGTGGGGATCAGTAAACTGCATTTTTATTAAAGACTTCTGGTGATTCTCTCTAAATGTTCTATGGACCTCTCCTTGTGTTTTCCAAACTGTATTTCAAAGGAAGTGATTTGTTGGGTAAAGTTGTGTGTGTGTGGCTAATCTCTATAAACACCTGTGATCAGTTGAATTTAATTGGACCACAGCTGGTGTTGATTGCATATTTTTTAATGTGTTTTTTCAATACTCACTCCCCTAGCACAGCCTTTATGTTTGAAAATCAGCATTGAGCCCAACCTTGGCTGTCGATTTTAAGGTTTATTTAAAGACACATGACAGCAGGAACTGTTCATTCTTCAGCTAAATGACTCTACATATGGACTTAGGAGTTTAGGTGCAGCATGTTGAAAGCAGAATTTCCACCACAATTGGGTAGCTGTCAGTTCATTTTAAAAATTGTTATTCACTTGCTCTCAAAGTTGGATTGGACAAATTATACCACTACCCACCCAGCAGAAGGTTCTGTGCCCTGAAAATAATCATCAGGGTTGCTGCAAGCCTAGAGGAGCCTCTACTAGTGAATTAGAAAAGAATGCCTCTTCCATCAGGCAGAAACAGCCCTGTTTCAGGCTGGCTTGATGTATGCAGGCTGGAGAGTGGAGGGGGGAAGTTCCTAAAACAAAACAAAATAGGGATGTTGTTACCAAAAGAAGGGGAGGGATTCTGACTTTCTAATGTGATCCACTTACCCTCTCAGCCAGGCACCCCTTGTACAGTGTACAACTTTGTATCATGGAGCCATGTAGGAGTTACCACAGGTCTTGTTGAGAATTCAAAATTTCAAATTGGAGTCTACTGGTATTGGTAGAAAAATTAAAACACAGCAATAAGATTGTTAAATAACCCAGCTGGCACAGGTCTCTTCTGTGAAGGATGGCAGTGAAGAGAGAATTGAGACAGGATTCAGCATTCACTTGGGCTTGTTCATAAGAGAACGTCAGCCCTTGGAGGCCCATTTCCATCAGGAGTGGGCATCCCAGTTGTTTTTGGAAGAAATGCCTCAGTTCCACTCTCAGTTTTTGTGATTTAGGTGCTGATGACCTGTACCAGTTCCAGGGAGGGGACAAAGGGGCGGATAAATGACCCAGGCTTCAACAGTCAGGGTAAATCTCCCAGAAAAGGCTTTGGATTTCACAGGCTGTGGAATCAGTTGACAGGACAGTGTAGTGTTAAGTGTGGGCTCTGAAGTAAAATTCCAGCTCCACAACTAACCAGCTTAGTGACCTTGAGTGTCTTAGCCCCTCTATGGCAGACAGATTCAAGGAGGACCCCATGATCCCCACCTCCTGGTGTTAAGTCTTGAGTGAGTTCCTCCTCTTGAGTGTGGGCAGGACCTGTGTCTGGCTTATAACCAATAGAAATATGGCAAAAATAATGGACCGCAATAGCCAAAAGGTGGAAGCAATCCAAGTGTCCATCAACAAATGAATGGATAAACAAATTGTGGTATATATACATGATGAATATTACTTGGCAATAAGAAAGAATGAAGTTCTGAAACATGCTGCAACATGGAAGAAACCTGAAAACATGGTCAGTGAAATAAGCACAAAAGGACAAATATTGTTTGATATCACTTATAAGTTTTGCTAGAAACAGCAAAACTGTAGAGACAGAAAATCAATTAGAGGTTACCAGGGCATGGGGGGAAGGGGAAGGGGGAATGTAATTAATTTTATGTTATTTTTTTAAAAGATTTATTTATTTATTTCTCCCCACTCCCCCAACCTCGTTTTGTGCTCGCTATCTTATCTGCTCTCTGTGTCTGCTTGTCTTCTCTTTAGGCGGCACGGGGAACCAATCCTGGGACCTTCTGGAGTGGAGAGAGGCTGCTCAATCTCTTGCGCCACCTCAGCTTCCTGATCTGCTGCATCTCTCATTGTCTCTCTTCTTTGTCTCTTTTTTTTGTTGTTGCGTCATCTTGCTGCGCCAGCATGGGCCAGCACTCCACTGGGCCAGCTTGCCGCGCCGGCCAGCTTGCTTTTCACCAGGAGACCCTGGGAATTGAACCCTGGACCTCCTATATGGTAGACGGGAACCCAATCACTTGAGCCAAATTCACTTCCCTAATTAATTTTAAAAATGATATACTATCACTTCTGGGATAGTGTTACATGAGATGGTTATATCTGTCTTGCTTGCAGACTCTTTTTCTGCCTTTCTTGGAAGAAACAAGTGACCATGTTGGGAAGGCCTATTTGGCAAGAAATTGAGGGTGGCTTCTGGCCAAAAGGCAGCAAGAACTTGAGATCCTCAGCTCACCAGCCCACTAGGAATGGACTGCTGCCAACACCCACATGAGCTTGGAAGCAGATCCTTCCCCAGTTAAGCCTCAGATGAGACCAGAGTCCTGCCAACAACTTGATGGCAACCTAGTGAATACATGAGCAGAGGACAAAGACTCCTGACCCATGGAAACTGGGAGGTAATGAGTTGTTGTAAGCTGCTAAGTTTGTGGTAAATTGTTATGTAGCAATAGACAACAAATGCACCCTCTCAGCTGAACGTTTTCTAATTTGGAGGGACAGAGGAAGAGAATGAAAACGCAATCACGCGATTGAGAACAACGTCATCAGCAATGATGTCAAGTACCCACAGGCTGCTGTGAGAGTTAAAATGAGATATTGTAGGGATATGCTAGCACACAGTAGGCACTCAAATTTTAGGTCCCTTCCTCCCCTCATTTAACCCAGTGTCATAAGCTGGTAACCTCAGAACGTCATGCCTATGGGAAGGGCTCAAACGAAAATCAGCAGCCAAGTACTAGGGTCATCCCAGGAAAATGCCAGCAGAAGTCAAAAAAGCCAAGCCTCCTCATGGAAGGTAAAATCATTTCACACTGCAAAAAAGGCTATGCACAAGGAAAAAACTGTTTCATAATCACGCCATGTAAACCAGCTGGGATTTTCCTTCACATAAATTGGATTTTGATTTATATGTCAATAAATGCCCCCAGAAACCTCATCATTTGAAAGTTCATCAATCTCAGCTGCAACTGCAGATGCACCCTTGAGGAAACTCCCAGGGAAATACAGCTCTCATTTACCATCCCCACCTGCTGATGGGCGCATGAGAAAGGGAAGGGAGGTAGGACAGAGCCTGAGGAGATATGGGGTCACCTAATAGGGATTCACAGGCTCAGGCTGAGAGCTTGAGGATAGGGAGCCAGAAATGGGTCAGGTTTTAACCAGTCTTGAATGCCAGGGTATGGGGTTTGGGTAGATTTGAATCTGAGAAACAGCATTCCAGCTGCAGTGTGGAGAATAGGTTGGAAAGACAAAACAATGGGCAAGGAGACAAGTTTAGGAGGCTGATGCAGTCCTTGGAACGAACAATAATGGTGCCCTGGATGGTGGCAGCAGTGGGGATGGAGAGAAGCTCTTACGGAAGAGCTCTTAGGGAATTCGTATCGGCATGCTAGGTGATAGACCTGGTCAGAGATGGCTGCCAGGATGGCAGTGGTTTCTGACTTAAGCAAATGAGAGAATGGTGGCGGCATGTAGAACTAGAATTGGGGAAGAGAAATATATTCAATGGCCAACTAGAATTCTCGGTATAGTCTCAAAGGATGTTTTCACAGAGAAACGAAAATGTCAAGTCAGTAGAGTACAGCCTCTAAACGGGAGGAAATTGCCCCAAATCAGCTACTTGATGTATTACAGGGGCAAAGCCTGTGCCCAGACACTTCTTTAAATGTCCTTTCTGGGGACATTATGACCCAGCTACAAATAAATCCCATGATCCCTTAAAACTTAATGAAGGTTTTTCTATACAAGCCATGACTACTTCAGGTGTTCTGACCTCAAGGGATTAAGTTGGTTTGCTGGAACTTTTACTAAACTAAGGAGATGTTTGATCAGAAAAAACCTGACAAATATACACTATGTGCTTGGGGTCTCATCAACTCCATTCTTACTGCTTTCCCATAAATGAGGATTATATCAAGTCTCAAAAGACTCCAGTCATTCTGCCTTTCAATCCAACCAGCACACAGCCAATTACCCAATATCCTAGCTTAATGTGAGGACTGGGTGTCATGATGGATGTAAAGCACTTAGTACTGTTCTTATTACAAAGTAAGAAGTCAAAGTGCCATTGTCATTCTCATCATCATCTTTATTATAAAAATAGCATGGTTCTGATCATAGCGCTCCCCTGCTCAAAAACCTTCCATGGCTCCCCACTGCCTTTACACGACATCATCATACCAGTACAAGTTTATTTCTTCAACTCTCCAACATATGTCTTACATTTCAACCATACAAAAATGTAGGTATTTACAGCATTTTACCAAATACTAGCGGAAGGACCCCGACATGAATTAGGCTTTCTCTGACTTCAAAGAACTTATACTCTATTTGAAACTTAAGACGCATCTCCCATTGAGAGTCCAAAGAGAGCTAAATGCTAGGCAAGGGACAACTTTTTAACTAACTGAGGATTTGAATCCTGGCCCAGTGTGTCCCCTGAGGAGCAGGGCAGAAGTCTGTGGAAAATCCCCTTACCCAGATCCAGGTAAGGCATTGTGTTGGGTGTATGCCAATCACTGTTCAAGCTCTGGGGCCAGGCACTATTCTGGCTACTTGGCATATATAAACTCACTTAATTAAATCGCAACTCTATGAGGTATTTTCATTCCCATTTTAGAGAAGAGGAACCCGAGGCTCAAGGAGATTAAGTGACTTGACTAAGGTTATGCAGCGACTAAGTGGAAAAGCTGATCCAAGTCCAGGAATTTCAAGCCATTGGACTAGGTTTCAGGTTCAGATTGTCACTGAAACTCACAAGACACAATGTGCTGGGCTTACCCAGCACAGGTTTACACCACTTTACAAAGGGTGCAAAACATGGAGCAAAACACCATGCTGGTCTAACAGCATCATGAAGACCTTGTACACCAGACCTAATGTTCCAGTGACAGCTCTGGCCGTAAAGGATGAGTGCTGTGTGACCGAGCATCACATCGGCACAGGGCAGCTGGGGGTTCTGGGTCCCTCAGCTTAAATACCTTTCTAGTGATGTAGCGCCTGGAGGGTATGTGCCAAACCTCTATCCTTTGGCACAGCTGCAGGTTATGCAATAAACAAACCCATCAACCAGGTTCAGCCTGCTTGGGGACATTCTTGGGTCAATAATCAGCATAAAACCCACCCAGCAAGACTGTCATTTATCTCCAATGGTTGCATTCCTTCAGGCGATATTGTAAATAACCTCTTCCCTATGCTGCTGCTGCTGCTGCTGCTGCTACTATGACTACTACTACTACTACTACTACTAACCAGTACTTATTGAGAACTCACTATGTGCCAATCCATGCAATCGCATTATTTCAATTAATCTTTACAACCCAATAAAATAGGTTCAGTTGTTATTGTTCAGTTGTTATTGTTTAAATAAGGATGTTCAATGATTTTTCCCCAAAGTCACACAGCGAGAATGTGAAGGTGCCAGGATTTAACCCTAGTGTGTCTGACTCCCAAACTGGTGTTTTTAATCAATCTACAAAACTGGTTAATAGACTCAATAATGAATTCATCCCTAATAGTTAAAATTGTTATGTACATGAGTCCCTGACCAAACAATGAATGACTTCAGGGGGAGAAATCTGTCAAGCCAATATATTGTCCAATTTGGTCAGTTCATTAACTAGTGGACAAATCATTTCATTCAAAATAATTGAGCTAATAACTGTGTATGCAGATGACACCACTGCTGAGTTACAATGTTTCACGGCTTTACCTAATTTTATCACTTGCAGGGTGTATTCTTGAAAGCATTCTCAAAGGAACCAGACTCTGAAGGGGGGTGCACCATGGTCAGCAATTGGGAAGAGAGGACTTAAGTCATGTAAGGGAACGACTTTGCCTCAAGAGTAGCACAGCCCCAAACAAGACCCTGTACATTGTGAATCTCCCATAAGTCTCACAGGTGCAAGGATCCCCCAAAATTCTGTCCCAAGGGAACCTCTTTAACTTATTATTTTGAAATAATATCACATTTCAAACTTACAAGACAGTTGCAAAAACAATACAAAATTAAAACAGAAAACTCCAGTATACCCCCTACCCAGATTTATCACCTCTTGACATTTTGCCACGTTATATCTATCATCCATCCATCCATCCATCCATCCATCCATCCATCCATCCATCCATCCACCCATCCATCCATCTATCTATCTCATCTATTTTCTGAACAGTTGAGAGTCGGTTGCATACATCATGCTCCTTGAACACAATGCTTCCATGTATATTTCTTAAGAACAGGGATATTCACTTATATAACCACATAAAGTATAGTTATCAAGATCAAGGAATTTAATATTCATATAAACCTTACAGTCTATATTCCAATGTTTTCAATTGTCCCAGTAATGTGCTTTTGGTCATTACTCCTATATTATTAGAGATTATTAGACTCAGTTTGATCCATCAGGTATTGCATTTAATTTTCATTGTCTCTTTAGTCTCTTTTTAAAACAATTTATTGAGGTATATCATTCATACATGAACATACATAAACTATAAGTGTTCAGTAAACACCATGAACTTACAAAACAAACACGCATAACATCATGCAAGGCTCCCATACATCACCCTCCCCCCCACAAACACCCTGCATTGTTGTGAAACATTTGTTAACAAATCATGAAAGAGCATTGTCAAAGTATTACTACCAACTATAGTCTGTATCTTCCTCCCTTATACATTTTTTAAAGGATTTATTTATTTACTTTTATCCATTTTTGCCCCACCCCCACCCCATTTTTGCTGTTTCTGTGTCCATTCGCTGGGTGACTCTGTTTCCTGCCCTCTCTTCTCATCCTTCTCCTCCCGTCTTCAGAACTTCATTCCTTTCTATGGCCAAAAAATATTCCATCATATGTATATTCTACATTGTGTTTATCCATTCCTTTACTGATGTTCATTTTGGTTGCTTCTATCTTTTGGCTATTGTGCATAATGCCGTAATGATCAGTGGTGTACAAATATCTGTTTGAGTTCCTGCTTTCAATACTTTGGGGTATATACCTAGAAGCGGGATTGCTGGGTCATATGGTAACTCTGGACCTAACTTTCTGAGGAACCTAAAGCTGTTTTTAGAAGCGGCTGCACCATTTTAGGGTCCCACCAACAATGTAATGGGGCCCCTATTTCTCAGCATGTTCACCAGCACTTGTTATTTTCTGTTTATTTAATTATAGCCGATCTAGTGGGGGTGAAGTGCTATTTCATCTGCTTTACATTTCCCTAATGGATATGGATGTATTGGCTATCTGTGTATCTTCTTTAGAGAAATGTCTATTCAAGGCCTTTGCCATTTTTCAATTAGGTTGTTTGTCTTTTTGTTGTTGAGTTGTAGGAGTTATTTGAATATTCTGGATATTGGTTTCCAAATATTTTCTCCCATCCTGTTTTTTTGTCTTTTCACTTTCTTGATGACATCCTTTGATGCACAAAAGCTTAATTTTAATGAAGTCCAATTTATCTATTTCTTTTTCTTTTGTTGCCTATGCTTTTGGTATCAAGTCTAAGAATCCATTGCCTAACATAAGTCTTGATATTTCCTTCAGTTTCCTTCTAAGTTTTATAGTCTTAGTTCTTATAGGGTGTTGATTCATTTTGAATTAATCTTCATATATGGCGGTGGTCGGTGTTCACTTTCATTCTTTTGCCTGTGGATATCCAGGTTTCCCAGCATTGTTTTTTTTAAAGATTTTATTTATTTATTCATTTATCCCCCTCTTGCTGCTTGTGCTCGCTGGGTCAGCTAACCACGCCGTGCGGGCGGGCTTGCCTTCACCAGGAGGCCCCGGGAACCGAACCCGGGGCCTCCCATATGGTAAACGGGAGCCCTACTGATTGAGCCACAGCTGCTTCCCTGCCAGCATTGTTTTTTTTTGTTTGTTTGTTTGTTTGTTTGTTTGTTTTACCGGGAGGTACCGGGGATTGAACCCCGGTCTCTCCATATGGTAGACGGACGCCGAACCTCTTGAGCCACATCCGTTTCCTTCAGCATTGTTTTTTGAAGAGACTACTTTTCCCCCATTGAGTGGACATGGCACATCCATCAAAAATCAACTGGGGGAGAAGTGGATGTGGCTCAAGCCATTGAGCTCCCACCTACCACATGGGAGGTCTATGATTCGGTTCTCAGTGCCTCCTAAAGAAGACAACAAGCTGGTGCAAAAGGCAGGCGTGGCAAGCTTACGCAACAAGATGACAACAAGAGACACAAGAAGAAAAACATAATGAGATGCACAACAAGCAGGGAACGGAGATGGCCCAAATGATTAGGTGCCTCCCCCCCACATCAGAGGCCGTGGGTTCAGTTCCTGGGGCCTCCTAAAGAAACAAGGAAAGAGGAACAGACACAGCAAGTGCAAACAACAAGGGGTTGGGGAGAAATAAATAAATCTTTAAAAAAAGTAACTGGGGGCGGAGCAGATGTAGCTCAGGGGTTGAGCATCTGCTTCCCATGTACGAGGTCCTGGGTTCAATCCCCGGAACCTCCTAAAAACAAACAACAAAAACAACAATCATCTGGGTTGATTTCTGAACTCTCAATTCTATTCCATTGCTCTATATGGCTGTCCTTGTGTCCATACCACACTGATTTAATTACTGTAGCTTTATAATAAGTTTTGAAATTGAGAACTATGAGTCCTCTAGCTTTGTTATACTTTTTTAAGGATGTTTTTGGTTAGTTGGGGTTCCTTATCCTTCCATAAGAATTTGATGATTAACTTTTCCATTTCTGAAAAAAAATTCTGTTGGAATTTTGATAGGGATTGTGTTGAATCTGTAAATTGCTTTGGGTAGTACTGACATCATAACAATATTAAGTCTTCCAATCCATGAGCATGGAATATCTTCCCATTTATTTAGGCCTTTTAAAATTTCTTTCAGTAATGAATTGAAGTTTTCTGTGTACAAGTTCTTTACATATATGGTTAAATTTATTCCCAGATATTTTATTCTTTTAGTTGCTATTGTAAATGGTGTTGTTTTCTTGACTTCCTTTTTGGATTGCTCATTGCTGGTGTATAGGAAAAACCACTGATTTCTGTGTGTTGATCCTGTATCCTTCCACTTGGCTGAATTCATTTATTAGTTTTCTTATAGATTCAACGTGCTTTTCTATATATAGGATCATGCCATTTGCAAAAAGGGATATCTCCTTCTAATTTGGATGACTTTTCTTTTTCTTGCCTAATTGCTCTGGTTAGCACTTCCAGAAAAGGTTGAATTGGAGTTGTGAAAGTGGGCATCCTTGCCTTTTTGTTACTAATCTTAGAGGGTAAGCTTTTAGTTGTTCACTGTTGAGTATGATGTCAGCTGTGGGTTTTACATACATGCCCTTTATCATGTTGAGGAAGTTCCCTTCTATTCCTAGGTTTCTGAGTGTTTTTATGAAGAAAGAGTGCTGGATTTTGTCAAATGTCTTTTTTGGGTCAACTGAGATTATAATATAGTTTTTTTTCTTCCTTCTACTAATGTAGTTCATTACAGTGATTGTTTTTCCAACAACAATCACTGTTTTTCCTACAACAACCACCCTTGCATTCCTGTGATAAATCCCACTTTATCATGGTGTACAATCATTTTAATATGCTGTTGAAATCAGTTTGCTAGTATTTTGTTGAGGATTTTTATATCTATATTCATAAGAGAGATTGATCTATAATTTTCTTTTCCTCTGACATCTTTATCTGGCTTTGGTATTATTAGAGTTATGCTGACCTCAAAGGATGAATTAAGAAGTGTTCCCTCCTCTTCAATTTTTTGGAAGATTTTCAGAAGGACTCGTGTTAATTCTTCTTTTTTTTTTTTTTTTACCGGGAGGTCCCAGGGATCGAACCCAGGTCCCTCCATATGGGAGACGGACGCCCAACCAGTTGAGCCACATCCGCCCCTTAATTCTTCTTTGAATGTTGATTAGAATTTATCTGTCAAACTATCTGGTCCTGGGCTTTTCTATGTCAGGAGGTTTTTAGATACTGATTCAGCCTCTTTATTTGTTGCTCCATTTAGATCTTGTGACAGTTTGATATTATTTATGAATTCCAAAAAGAGAGATTATGTTTGTAAACTGGTCTGTTTCTCCGAGTATGATAATCCTATGATCGTATTAAATTCAGGTTTCACTTTTACTTGGTTAAATTAAGACTAGGGCTTTGATTCGGCCATGTCAGTAGGATGTTGAGTCCCCACCCCCTTGGTGAGCAGACACTCACACAGAAAACTACATGGCAGAGGAACGAGCTGCGTTTTGATGCTGGAGCCCTGGGGAGAGAGCCGAGCCATTTATGTGGTAGTTTACAGCAGAGCAGCTGAGCCCAGAAAGAGACGAGCCCTGAGAAGAGAGATGAGCCTTATGCCAGCCTACAGCTGAGATGGGAAGAAGCTGGGACCATGGAGCCTTAAAAGGAAGAGGAAAGCTGAATCCTTGCAGAGACCAGCAGCCATCTTGCTCCAACACATGACAAGAGACTTTGGTGAGGAAAGTAACTTACTCTTTATGGTCTTGTGACTGTAAGCTTCTACCCCAAATAAATACCCTTATAAAAGCCAACAGATTTCTGGTAATTTGCATCAGCACCCCTTTGGCTGACTAACACAGATCTATTTCATCTTAAGTTAGTTTAGGTAATTTGCATATTTCTAGGAATTTATTTCATCTAGGTTATCTAATTTTTTGGTGTACAAATGTTCATAGTATTCTTTTATAATCCTTTCTTATTTCTGTAAAGTAGGTATTAATAGTCCCCTTTTCTTATTTTTGCTATTTGTATCCTCTCTTTTTTCCTTTGTCAGTCTAGATAAAGGTTTGTGAATTTATTCTGAGTAGAGCAGGGAGCCATGTAAAATAACAGCTTCCCACCAAACTGAGAGGGATATGTCAAACCAAAGAAAGACTTGGACAAGTCCAGCTTGGCGAGCAAAAGAGTGTTTAATAGAGAGCTTACGTGGGGAAGCTCTTCACATGGTGGTAGATCCAAGCCTGGTCACGCCCTAAAACCTCTCCGCGGCGGCAGGCAGAGAACATGGCACTACCAAGGTTCAAGTCCACCCTTGCTACAAAGCAAGAGGATTCTTTTTTACCTCATGTCCATGTGCAGATGGGGAGGGCACGTGAAGGGGGATTATGATTAAAAAGTGCAGTGCTCAGGGCAGATAATCAAAGACCGGACATTCACAGCGTTTCCCAGCACGCAGAAGTTACTCTTTCAAAGTAATTATGTAAAATGAGCATTTATAAAAATGATTAAGCAGTTCACAGATCAGATTATTCTTAGATTTCCTGGGAGAGAGGTCAAAGCATACTTTATCAATCACAAGTTCACAAACAGTTGTTTCTCAAGGCTTGCTGTGTAACTATTAAGAAATGAAATGCTGACTAAAAGGGGAAAGAACTGGAAGGGTTGTAGGGAAAATGCAAAGCCATATATGATATAGAATTTTATTGCTCTTTCAAAGACTGAACTTTTGGTTTTGTTGATTTTCTCTACTGTTTCTCTATTTCATTTATCTTCACTCTGATCTTTACTATTTCCTACCTTATGCTCACTTTGGGTTTAGTTTGCTCTTTTCTAATTCCTCCAGTTGTTAGGTTATGTCACTGATTTGAGATCTTCTTTTTTAGTGCAAGCATTTATAGCTATAAATTTCCCTCTGAGTACTGCTTCTGTTGCAGCCCATAAATTTTGGTATGTTGTTTTTGTTTTCATTTGCTCAAGGTATTTCCTAATTTCTCTTGTGATTTCTTCTTTTACCCATTGGCTGGTTAAGAGTATATTGTTTAATTTCCACATATTTGTGAACTTTCCAGTTATCCCTCTGTTATTGATATCTAGCTCCATTCCACTGTGGTAAGAGAAGATACTCTGTATGATTTCATTCTTTTTAAACTTACTGAGACTTATTTTGTGATCTATATGGTCTATCCTAGAGAATAATCCATGTGCACTTAAGAACGCACATTCTGCTATTGTTGGGTGAAGTGTTCTATAGATGTCTTTTAGGTCTATTTGGTTTATAGTATTGTTCAAGTCCTCTGCTTCCTCCTTGACCTTATGTCTAGATGTTTAGCTCACTACTGAAAGTGGTATATCCACGTATTATCAATACCTGGATGTATAATATAATTATATCAATAATTATATTATTGATGATAATTCTATATCAATAGAACTCTATTTCTCCCTTCAACTCTATTAGGGTTTGCTTCATATATTTTGGAACTCTGTTGTTAGTTGCACATATGTTTAAAATTGTTATATCTTCTTGATGAATATCCTTTTATAAATATATAGTGCCCTTCTTTGTCCCTTGTACTAGTTTTTTACTATTTTGCCTTATTATAATATAACCCACTCCACTGTCTTTTGGTTATAATGTTTGCATGGAATATTTTCCAACACTTCACTTTTAAAATACTTCCATCTTTGAATTTAAGGTGAATCTCTCTTTTTTTTTTTTTTTTTTTTAAGATTTTTATTTATTTATTTATTTATTCCCCCTTGTTGCTTGTGCTCACTGTGTCCATCTGCTGTGCATTTTTCTGTGTTTGCTTGTCTTCCCCTGTCAGGTCATCCTGCTGTGTCAGCTCACCGCGCCACGTGGGCTGGCTTGCCTTCACCAGGAGGCCCCGGCAATCAAACCCAGGGCCTCCCATATGGTAAATGGGAGCCCTATCGATTGAGCCACATCCACTTCCCTGAATCTCTTGTAAACAGCATATTGTTGGGTCATATTTTTATGTTCTCAGAAATTACATATTTATTTTTATACATCCCAAACCTTAGATTTATCATTATTTTTTATGTACTTGCATTTTAGATCCTTTAAGAAGTAAAAAGTAGAGCCACAAACCAAAAATTAAATAACACTGGCATTTATATTTATAGTATATCATGCCTTTACCTTTACTGATCTTTTTTTCTTCATGCAGATTAGATCTATTGTGTCCTTTTCTTTAAACCTGAAGAACTCCCTTTTACTTTTCTTGAAGGGTTGGTCTAGTGGTAACAAATTCCATCAGCTTTTGTTTACTTCTCCCTCATTTTTTTTTTTCCAATCTTTTTTTTTTTCAAAGATTTATTTTATTTTTATTTATTTATCCCCGCCCCCCTTGCTGCTTGTGCTTGCTGTGTCCATTTGCTGTGTGTTTTTCTGTGTCTGCCTGTCTCCCTTCATTGTGTCATCTTGCTGCATCAGCTCACCATGCTACATGGGCTGTCAGCTCACTGTGCCACGCGGGCTGGCTTGCCTTCACCAGGAATCGAACCCAGGGCCTCCCATATGGTAAACAGGAACCCAACCACTTGAGACATGTCTGCTTTCTCTCCCTCGTTTTTGAAAAACAGTTTTGCCAGATATAGACTTTTGGGCTTGCAATTTTTTCCTTTCAACACTTTAAATATGTCATCGTACTGCTTTCTTACCTCTATGGTTTCTGATGGTTAATCAGCACTTAATCTTATTGAGGGTCCTTTGTACATGAGGTGTTGTTTCTCCCTTACACCCTTCAGCATTTTGTCTTTGTCTTTGTTATCTGACAGTTTGATTATAATGTATCTTAGTGTGTGTCTATTTGGGCTTACCAGATTGGAGTGTGCCAAGCTTCTTGGATGTGTACATTATGTCTTTCATTAAATTTTGGAAGTTTTCAGCCATTATTTCTTCTGCCCCTCTCCCTTTCTTTTCCATCTTAGACTTCCATAAAGCATATCTTAGTATGCTTGAAGGTATCCCACAGGTCTCTCTGGCTCTGTTCACTTGTCTTCATTTTTTTTTTCTTTCTGCTCCTCAGACTGAATAATTTCAATTTTCTTATCTTCAAGGTCACTAATTCTTTCCTTTACCCATTCCAATCTGTTACTGAACCCCTCTAGGGAATTTTTTGTTGTTGTTGTTACTATGGTCTTCAGCTGTGTTTGGTTCTTCCTTATGACTTTTATCTATTTTCTGATAGCTTCTTTTTGTCCCTCTATTGCATGCCTTCAGTTGTTTGTGTTTTCCATTAGCTTTTTGAACATATTTAGAACATTTTTTAAAAGTCTTTTCTGGTATATCCAAAGTCTGGTACTCCTCACTGGTGATTCCTAATGCTTTATCTGGCTCTTTTGCATGAGTTTTCATTTCCTGTTTCTTTGTATGTCTTGTAATCTTTTATTGCACCCCGGACATTTTAATGTGTTATCTCTGAAATTTAGTCACTGAAGTATCTGTCCCTTAAGCTTGTATCCAGCTAGTGTTATTACAGAGATTTTCTCAAATACCAGGAAGAAGCAGGGGGGAAAAGAAAAATTAAACAGCTTTCCCAGTCTTTGCAGATTAGTCTGTGCAAACGCTTTCCTTCAGTGCTTAGCCTGCCTTAAAATAAGTTTAAAGCCTCCTTAATATTTTCTGACTATAGGTCTTGTCCTAGGAATGCATGTGTGGTCCTAGGAATTCTCCCTTTACAGGGATCCAAATGCCCATTTTCCCCTAGGACATAGTCTTTCCTCCCAGTCCCAAGTGCTGCACTGTATTCCACAGCTGGAAAATATTTGCCCAAGGATGCTGTGATTTGACTATTCTCCTACAATAGACTAGTTGCCCTGAGAGGCACCTCTACATGTAGGACAAGGTCTGAGATGGTGAGCCTGAAACAAGTGTCCTGGTTCAGACCTTCAATCTGCCATCAGACAGACTGGCACAGACATACATGCACCCTGGTATGTGCACAAGGGTTACTTTGTTCCTTCCAAAACTAGGACTGCGGACCTACCCTAGAAGTACAGGCCAGCTCTGCACTGAGCCAGGGAGTGGGTAGAAGAAGGGCCAATAAGGGCATCACAAAGTTTTCCTATCAGTTTTAAGATAACTTTTCTTGATTTGGCATTTGCCCTGTTACTGAAACCCTTTAATTGTTTTCTGGAGTTCTGAGGAAGTGCTTCTGCCAGATTTTGCTTGTTGTTTAAAACTTCTGTGGAGGGAAAGGATCCTAGAGCATCTTACTCTGCCATCTTGCCCCTCACATTTATCCCCATGAGCCCCTCTTTGGGTGGGAACACATCATTCCCAAGCAACACATGCTGGGAAACACTGCAGTGTCGTTCTCATTGCTGCACTCCTCCTGGTTTCTCTCTTCTCTGAATTAGAGCATTTCTTTTGTCCCCATCTGCAGAGTCTGATCAGCTACCAGCTACACCATCTGCAGCACAGCAGACACCCAGAATAGTACAATTACCCAGGGAACCAGAGAGACATGGACTTCGTTTTGCATTAGATAAGCCTGGGCTAGCCACTGTTGAATGCATCAGCTAAAAGAAATGATTTACAAAGGATACCAGAACAAAAGAATTGCAAGTATCCACACACTCACACATGCACACACACACACATAAACCCCTATAAATGTTATTGGGCTTCATCCATCAAGATGCCTTTAAACAGATCTCATAAACATAAAAAAAATGTTTACGATGGTGAACAAGGCACTATAATATCTCCTGAATAATTTGTGTTGTCAGGAGTGCCCATTGCAGTATTTTCTCATTTTTTGTCCTCTCTGGCTGCTGCTGACCACTCCGAAAGAAATGAGCTTCCCAACTGTATTAATAGCTTTTTCATCTTCCTGCCACTGCTCCTCTAAATGGCTTGCCGTTATCTATTCATGAAATAAATAACTGCTGCCTTTCATGTCTCCCAAACTCTCCTTGTGCCTGGTGAGATTAGAGAAATCAAATCTCTCCAAAGGGCTCTCCAAATTCCTGTGTTGTAGGAGACTTGGTAAGGCTGGCTGTGTATTAAGTCAGTGGGAATTAGGCAAGTCTGGACATCTTTTTGTCACAGCGGAGTTTCCACAGAGATTCGGTATAATGTTCTTCAGTTTACAGGTGTGTTGGGTGAAGGCTTCAATGGGTTCATAATCCTCTCCATCAATTCCCTGTGTGTTCCATAGTGACTTCTCTCCACTGGAAGCCACATAACATGGCAGTTAAACAGTACAGCCCCAGAGTCAAACACGAGTTCAAATCCCAACTTTGCCAAGTACTAACTGTGTGACCTCAGGCAACAAATTGCTTATACGTTAGGAGCCTCTGTTTCCTCCTTTGTAAAACAGGGGTGATAATTATACATACTTCATAAGGTAGTTGTGAGCATGAAATAAGTTAATATCATAAGGAGCTTAGAACAACATTTGGCACACGATGAGCACCATGTAAGTACTTGGTAAGTACTTTTTTGAATGAAGAGTTTTCTTATTCATTCTCCTTATTAACTGAGAATGAATGCAAAAGATCTGGCACATAGTAAGCACTCCATATATAGCAGCCATCATCGTTACTACTACTATTACTTTTTAACTTATAATTTAACATGTCGTAAGACATTTTACATACATTAGCTGTATTTAATTTGAATATTACTTAGTAATAATCATTAATCTTATTATTATCCCCACTTCACATTTGAGAAATCCAGTCCAGGAATGTTCAGGAGGTTTTTTTCATGTTCACACATGGCTGCAGTGGGAGATTAATCCAGTTTGGTCTGCTGCCAATTTTGTGTTCACTCCATCTAGATGGTCAGCAACAGGATAGAAGAGTCTTATCTATGTTTAACATGCAACTTTAATAAAACTGAAAGAATAATGACGACCTTGCATTACCAGGGCCTTCCTAGGCATTTTATATGCATTGTGTCATTTAATCTTCACCATACCTCAATGAAATAGGTAGCATTTTATTCTCATTTTACAGGTGAGGAAACTGAAGCTTAGGGAATTGAAGTAACATGCCCAAAATCACTAAATTGGGAAGTGGTATAACCAGGACATGAACCTGACTCTCAAATCTATTAAACTTCCACCCTCATTTACTTGCTGTGTGGCTTCGACAAGTCACACTCTAAGCCTTCATTTCCAGTTATTTAAGAACTGGAATCTCATTTGTTTTCCCATCAGATGACCTGATTAGCATCTTAATTCAATCTAATTTGGCCTGTATCTGAGTCTGTCTGCTAGGAAAAAACAGCATCCTGGGCTCAAAAAGGATGCAAAAGATCATCCAGTCAATCTTGGCAAATAGTTTGTACCTCCCAATCCAATTCTGAAAAGCCAAAGGCAATGGCTGCCTGGAGCCCTCTACTGGGAAGGACTTTAAGATGACATCTGGTCTGAAGAGGCAATTGTGCCATGATCTACTAGTACTGTCTGGCGTGGATGAAGATGTGGAGAGCAGAGGCCTCTGTGATACAAAAGTCATTTTTGCTAGTCTTAAATGGATAAAAGAAAATTCCCACTTATTTTCTTTGGTCAAGGTAGAAAGCAATTTACTTGAAACCAGTCACTGACTTAGATAATGGAAACATGAACTTAGGAATCATTCTCTCCTTCTTTGGACATTATCTAGTACTTGACCTTTATCCATTATTTCAAGTATCTTTGACAACATGGTAAAGAAACCAAAAAAAAAAAAAAAAAAAAACTTTTTTTTCAACAGCTTTTGAATTGAACATAGCAGGAAACCAAAGACATTTTCCTGCTCAGAAAGGAATCTGGTTCTCTTGAGAATCACTTAATGAATGGCCAGCCAAGAAAGGCAGATAAGATTGTTTTCTAAACTGCTGACCCACTCCACACTCAGGGACTCTTCCATTTCAACAAGTTCTGAGAACCTCATGAGTTACAACACGACATAACAAAGAGACCATAAAACAAGATGCCAACTGGGAAAAGCAGACTCCTTCCCACCTGGAGAAGGATTTACACAGGAACTTGCCAAAAATAATTCCCAGATGTGACAGGATGAATTGCATCAGTCAACTTCAATTATCACAGATGGAGACAGCCTGGGACACTACTAAAGCACATGGAGAATATCCAGCAATTGTTCCTTTTTAGCCTTGGAGTTCTCTCCAAAGGCTTGGGAGTTCTAAACCTTGTCTCACCCTCTTCCTGCTGTGTGATCTTGGGCAAGTCATTCCACCTCTCTGAGCCTCAAATTCCTTATCTATAAAGTGGAGGTCATAATACCTTGTTCCTAGCATTTATTGTGAGGATTAAATGAAATAACGAATAGACAGCACTCAGCAGAATGCCTGCAACATGGTGAGCCTGCTATCAGTGAGAGCTCTGCTTCTCACTAGAGATAAGGAGGGAAGCATATTTGCCATCCTGAATGAGGGTTATGCAGACTAATATTAAAACGAGTCAGTAGGCCCCATATTAAATGCTAGAGATGTGGTGGTGAAAGCTGCTGGATAAGAAACCTAGTCCCTGGGAAGCGGCTGTGGCTCAATCAATAGGGCTCCCGTTTGCCATATGGGAGGCCCTGGGTTCGGTTCCCGGGGCCTCCTGGTGAGGGCAGGCCCGCCTGCACGGCGTGGTTGGCTGACCTGGCGAGCA
This sequence comes from Tolypeutes matacus, assembly GCA_026826555.1. Lineage (NCBI taxonomy): Eukaryota > Metazoa > Chordata > Mammalia > Cingulata > Chlamyphoridae > Tolypeutes > Tolypeutes matacus. Next base: position 146,413 of record JAKSZT010053817.1, on the reverse strand, counting down.
CAAGCAGCAGGGGGAGGATAAATGAATAAATAAATAAAATCTTAAAAAAAAAAAAGAAATCCAGTCCCCACTCTGCACTCACTTGCTATTCAGCCATGGGAATTTTACTCACTTCCCTGAGCCTCAGTTGGCCCATTTGTCTCATGGGTGGATAGCACAGGGGGGTTTAAGAACATAGACACAGGATCCAGGCCCAGCTCTGCCATTTTCTGTATGTGTGACTAACCCTTGGCTTCCTGGTCTGTAAAATGAGGATGATGATACCACCACCAGGTTCCCAGTGGAAATTAATAAAAATTACAATTTTCTCCTCATACACTTTGTGTACTGAGCTGAGAGTTGCCTGGATATCAGCCACCACGACCCCAAGACTGCTTCCTGCAAACATCCCATTCTCCTCTCTCCTCCAAATGCAACCAAGATTATTTGGAAGCTTTAAAAATGTAAATGTCTCCTTCTCCAGTGCTCTGCAGGCGAAATTCTAAGAGAAAGCAAAGCTCCTATATCAGCATTAATTAAACTGCCAGCTTGAAACAGTCCCATTATTCAACCGATAAATCTAATTCCTATCTGTTCGGCAGGAATCCCCGGGCCACATAAACACAGTCTGGAGTTTTATGTAACCTTAAAGGACTCCTGATAGTTCCTGGAGTCTTTTTTCTCCCCTCCCATCTTGCAGTATCGAGAAGGTCTGCTGTGCGAGTTAATGGGGGAAATAGCTTCTCTCGGCACTTTCCCCATCTGTCTTAATTTTTAAAATTATACTTTTATTAAACCCTTAAGGAAAATGGACTTGTCGGATTTTCATTAAACAGGAAGCTATGCACTGCATAAAAGAGAGATGATTTTTTTTTTTAACTACCTTCACAATTTGCCTTAATGAATTCTCCATCCACTACTATATTACTGTGAGTGTGCAAATAAACAGAGCATGTTGTGAGTGGGGAGTGGGAAAATGGATATTTAAGTGGCTGATAATAGTTTCTGTAGCTTCCAGTTGGGATCTTTCTTCCTAGGAACTCAAAGCACTTGGATGATTATGGCACAGTCTTCTTCCCCTGGAGATTGACTTAAGGTCAGGGTGGAAAGTGAACTCATCCTGGAAACCAGACATGGAGGAAGAATCGCTCCCACACAACAGTCTCAGAGAAACCCTGGGATCTGCTCTCTAAGAGAATGTGTGATGTTTATTGAGCATCTACTCTGGCCAGGCACATTGCTCGGTGCTCTTCCAATGGTTCTCAGCTGTGGCAAATTAGATGATAGCTCCCAATTCCGCCTCCTCCCTCAACAGAAGTATATTTATGTATTCTTTGCCATGGGACTTTGCAGTGCTTCCCACCACGGATGAAGTCTACTTCCACAGCTCATTGGTGTTGGACTTGCTCATGTGACTTGCCATGGTCACTGGTCACTGGAATGTGGGAGGAAGTGACAGTGTGACAATTCCAACCTGAGCTTCAAGAGGGGTCACATATTGGCAAATGCCCTCTTGCACTTCTGCCACCACCATGACAAGGACATACTCCAGAAAGCTGGTGGTCCCAGAACAAGATACATGGAACAGACCCACAACCTGGAGCCAAGTTCAACTGAGATCAGCAAAACCCTAGCCCATCTACAGACACAGGAGTAAGAAAAATAAATGTTTGTTATTGTAAGCTACTGAGATTTGGGTGTTATTTGGTTCACAGCATTATGCATTAGGAACTAATACATCAACCATGCATCAGAATCACCTGGGGAGCTTTTAAAAATATTGATGCCTAGGCCCATTCCAGAGATTCTGATTCAGATGTTAGCCAGGGTTGAGAACCACCAATCTACATTATCACATTATCACATCTCTACAATCCTATGAGGTCAGACTTAACCACTGCACTTTACAGATGAGGAAACTGGGTCTTGGTAATTGTCTGGAGGCTTTCCAGCCAGTAAGTGGCAAAGCTGGGATTCAAGCCCAGATCTGTGTAACTCAGAGGGTCTCAAAGTAGTTGGGAAGCTTGCTAAAAAATGTGCATTCCTGGGTCTCACCAGGCCTACTAAATCAATTCTCTAGGGAATGGAACCATGAACCTGTCTTGTTAACTGGCTTCTGTGGTGAGCATAATTCTACAATGACCCCCAAGATCCCCAGCCCCTGATGTACATACCCTACAGAGTCCACTTACCTAGAATCTGGATGGAACCAGTGAATATATGACTATTCACCCTGGTGATTTGGTTATATTTATATGTCAAAGGTAAAGGAATTTTGCAGATGTAATTAAGATGCCTAATCAAGCATTTAAGGGGAGATTGTTCTGGGTGGGCCTGACCTAACCATATGGTCCTTTAACAAAGGGTCTAGAAGTCATAGAAAAAGTTGGCTTTGAAAAATACACTGCCATGCTGTGAAGAGGCACACAAGGCATAGAACAGTAGGTGGCTGCTAGATGCTGAGGGCCTTCAAGGAACTGAATAGTACCAACAACCAGGAGCTTGGAAGAAGACTCCAAGCCTCATATGAGACTCATTTCTGGCAGACACCTTGATTTCAGCCTGGTGAGACGAAGAGCACAGGACCCAGCTAATCTGTATCCAGACTACTGCCCCATGTAAATGGTGAGATAATAAATTTATGTTGTTTTAAGCTAACCTTGTGGTAATTTGCTTCCCAAGCAATTCAGATAAAGGCAATTTTCCTTGGGCTACACTTTGAGAGAAACTGGAACTCCCTTCCTCAAAGCCTGTATGGAGCTGGGACCCAATGAAATTAACCAGATCAAAACTAAACCAAACTTCAAATAAATTATTATTGAGACAGGCTTAGGGTTGTGCTGTTATTGTTGTCTTGGCTTAGATCGAGGTTTACTTGTTGTGAAATGAAATGCTGATGACCAGGTATATTTCAAACAACATCATCCCTGCTAAGGCTTAGACCAGTGCTTCTGAAACTGTCTATGGTAGAAGGCCCAGCTCTGTCTTTCCTTCCAATCAACATTGATGGCTACATGGTCCTAGTGAATATGACTAATACCAGCTCACACCACAAGAAGCTCCCTACTGAGTTTCAGCAATCCCCGAACTGCTCTGTACTCTGTTCAACGAGATGAGCATCCTGACCGTGCAACTGAATGCTGTGCAGTGCTGAATTGCTATAAAAGGTTCTAAATGCTAGCTCTCAGTTTCTGGCCTATCTTGTCCTGGACGGGTAACAGTCACAGACTGGCACAGCTCAGCAGACTATATTTTGAGGGGCACTGGCTTAGAGTTAGGCAATGGCCCCCACTCCTCCAGCTCTAGTCCTGAGTAAAGCCCACAAATGATGCCGAGACCCTGCATACCCCCAAATCATCCACATCGTGCTTCTTTTCATTCTCAGATTCCCCAAAGTCCATAGTCATCTTGTTGTACTTCCTGCATCAGGAGAAGGCTTCTGGTTGTTACATATTTAGCGTCCAATGTGGGACCCCACTGGAGACCGGAGACCAGATCAGATTTACCATGAAGTTCACGAGGCATAAGTTTCAGGACCTCTCACTTGCACACATCCCTTCTAAAACATTGCTCCTTCCATACCTAATTTTTAAAAAATAATTTGCATTTTTAAGAGGGTCCCTTAAATTCGATAAGCTTCAGTGCCTCCCAAATCCAAATTTACCCCCTATAGGAGACTTAGGCATTAGAGCCACTAGATGAACCTGTATACATTCTGCAACTCAGAAGTCAGTAATGTCTTATCTGCACTCTCCCTGCCTTCCCAAGGGGGAGATTTAGAGGTGTAGCCAGAGAGCTCTCAAGTGGAACCTCAGCAATGCCATCCACTCACTGAACTTGGATTAACGGCTGCCCTTCTCAGAGCCTCGGTTTCTTCACCTGTACACTGGGAGCAAAAACAGCATCCTTATAAGTTTAGTGAGGACCTGAGCAAATGGAAGCAGTGTAGACCTTGATATTTAACAGAGAGGCTGCTCAGCACTTAGCCTCTGAAGGCAGAACGTACCAGGCTACCAGGTTCACAGTGAGGTGCTGGGTGACTACACAAGCCACCCAATGGTATGGATTCAATTGTGTCCCCCCAAAAGACATGTTCAAACCCTAACCGTGGGTCTTCTGCATGTGATCCTATTTGGAAACAGGAACTCTGAAGTTAAGATGAGGCCAAACTGAATTAGGTTGGGCCCTGATCCAATATGACTGGTGTCTTTATAAGGAGAGGAAATTTGGACACAGACAGACAGACAAAGAGGGAGTATATCCATGTGACAGAGGCTGACTATGCCATGGATTGCCGGGAAACCGCTATCAGAACCCTACAGATTTAAGAGGAAGCATGGCCTTGACAACATCTCTTTTTTTTTTTTTTTAAAGATTCCACCCATTTATTCATTTATCCCCCCTGCTGCCTGTGCCGACGGGCCAGCCAACCACGCCGTGTGGGCGGGTCCGCCCCCACCAGGAGGCCCCAGGAACCGAACCCGGGGCCTCCCACATGGCAAACGGGAGCCCCACCGACCGAGCCACAGCCGCTTCCCCTTGACAACATCTTGATTTGGACTTTTCGCCTCCATAACTACGAGATGATACATTTCTGTTGTTTTAAGCTGTCTTTTTTTACAGAAGCCCTAGGAAACCAAGACACCCAATGTCCCTGAGCCTTAATTTGCTCAGTTGCAAAATGGGGCTAATGTAGTAACTCCACCTTGGGTTACTCTGAGGACTAAAAGATGCATGAAAACGAGTTGCAGACTCCCTGGGGTAGGGTAAGCACTCAAATGGCAACAACCACTACTTTACAAACACAAAGTAAGTAAGGAAGATATCAGAGTTCCCTAGTTAGGGTTAAAGGACCCAGGAGCCTGGACCCAGGGCTCAAACCCAGCCCCTTGGGCTCGTTGGTGCAGACGGAGCCTGCCACCCACAAAGCCAGCCCACCACAGGCCACTGGGCCTGCTTCCCTCAGCTCAGACGCGTGCAGACACTCACCAGTTCTCAATTCTTTCCCGTATTGCCCACTAATATCTCCCTGGGGGCTGATTGATGACAACAGGAGACAATCTATAGCTGTGTGACAGAATGTTTACTACCAGCCCTCTAGGAAATGATTACTTCGAGGTAATTTTGAACCTCCAGACTATGATGCAGTGTCTCATATATTAAACCGCAGCAAGCAGTGTATAAAAGTGTTACAAGGAGACCTTGTATTTCACAGTGTACTGGGGCAGGAGCAGACAGGGGCAAATGGGGTTCAGGAAAGATAAGCACAGAAGATCCAAGTTCTTCACATTCAGCCTTATGCAAGGAACAGGAATAAGCTTCAAGTCCACACAGCCAAGGGCAATGCTGTTTATGTTCCTGGACTGCTCCAGGGACCATCCTATGGTCAAGGCCTGGAAAAGAGGTCTCAGACACTAACTCACACTGCCACGCTTGGGCACAATCTCTAGGACCCTGCCACAGCTGGATGAATTTCTCTCTGCCTCTCCCTACAACCATACCAAAAATGGATTCCCTGAAGCGCCTCCTTCTTCAAAAACCTTTCTTCCAAATGAAAGTTTCCTAAAGGATAGGAATGGGATTAAAAGGACCAATGGGATAAAACAATGCCCAGAAATAGACTCACACATATATAATCCCTGGCTTATGAAAAAGTCGCACTGTGAGCATAGGGAAAAAGAATGGTCTTCTTAGGAATAGGAGTTGGATGGATTAGACATCCACATAGAAAAAAATATTCTCAATCCCTACTTCATACCATATAAAAATCAATTCCAGATGGACTGTAGATCTAAATGCAAAAAATGAAACAATAAAGCTTTTGGATGAAAACATAGGAGAATATCTTCATTCCCTTGAGGGAGGCAGAGCTTTCTTAATCAGGTCACAAAAGTGCTAACTAAAGGGAAATATTGATAAATTGGACTACAGATACAACTGATGGTAGTAATCTAAAGATACCTAAGGGAATGAAAAGACAGCCAGTAGAATGGGAATTCAACAAAGTACTTTTATCTGAAATGCCTCAAGAGCTCCTATAAATTAGTAATTAAAAGATAGACAACCCAGAAGGAAAATGGGCAAGACATGAACAGGCAGTTCACAAAAGATAGTATCCAACTGGCCAATAAATCTGTGAAAAGGTCTTTAGACATCATTAAAACTACAACTACAAAACTCAGTCCTACCTTACTGGACTAAAACTAAAAAGACAGACAACACCAAGCACTGGAACAACTGAAACTCTTATATATTGCTGCTGACAATGTAAATTGGATCCAAACACATTATAAAATGGTTTCACAGCATCTACTAAAGCCAAATATATATATTTATATATACACACACACTCTGTGATCCAGAAATTCTACTCCTCAGTATATGCCCCAAAGAATGCATAAGTGTGCTAAAATTATGGTATACTCACACAATGGAACATTATATTGTGATGAGAATGAAAGAACTATAACCACATGCAACAACATGGATGACTCTCACAAACAGATGTTGAGTGAAAGAAGCCAGATGCAAAAGAATGCATGCAATTTAATTCCATTTATATAAGGTAAAAATTTTAGCAAAACTAATCTATGCTCTAGAAGTCAGGATAGTGGATACTCTTGGGGAAGAGTGCAAGGGGCTTAATGGGCTCTTCTGGGGAACTGGTACTATTCTGTTTCTTGCTTTAGGTGCTGGTTACAGGAATACATTCAGTCAAAAAATTTAACAAGCAGTAAACTTATGATTTGTGTACTTTTCTACAAGAGTGCTATCCTTCAGTAAAAAGTTTGCTAAGAAAAAATTCCAAGTCTCCCAGGATTAGAATACAAGCTTGCAAGGGTGACGGCAAAGTGAGTTTTGGGCTTTTCCCCTGAGGGGGTGTGATTCCTAATGAGGGAAATTCCCCCCAGCTAGAAAGGACATTATAATGAGGCTGGCTGGCCAAAAAGCATAACAAATGTCCACCAGGAGGGACAAAGGTAAGAAGAAGAGCTTCATTATTAAGTTATCAAGCCCTGTGTCAATACTTGTAAGCACATCTCTTCATTCGAGCCTCAGCCTGGCTCCTGAGGTAGGTAGTATACAATCCATTTTACTGCTGAAGACACTGAGGCACAGAGAGGGGCCCTGCCCAAATGCATAAGGTCAGAGAGTGGCAGGGCCAGAACACACACCAGGTCTCAGTGACTCTAAGCCTGTGTTTCCACCCTCCTGGAGGAGCCCGCAGCACATGGTAGCTGTTTGCTAGGTGGGAGCAGCTGTCTCTCCCGGGCTTTCTGTCCTAGTGATTTCACAGCAGAGGCTCTGCTTCTCCAGTCTGCCTTTATATTAGCATGACCCGCTCCACAACAAGGAAAACATTTACAGTGTTAACAAAGCAAACTGTTCATTAAAGGAGCAGTACCTTCAGGGCATTTTAATTTAGGGTAGGCACCAACTGGGATAAAGAAGACATTTAAACCATTGGAATTGTGTTGTTTCTATAGCCCGCTACAATGCAGAATTTAATCAAGATGCCTTCTAAGTCTGACTTCCAAACACCTGTGAATGAACGCAGCCTTAGCTGTCTGGGAAGGGTTTTGAGTCTGCACTTAGGGTGCTAACCAGCGAAAGAAGGGGAGGATATGTAAGGCAAAGAAGGGATGGTGAAGCATTAGGCTGTCCTGGTTCAAACTCCAGCCCCACTGCTTACTACCTGTGATGAGTTATTCAGCCTCACTGAGCCTGTTTCCTTACATACAAAATAAGGATGATGTGCCCAGCTAATGACTTTTTGAGATAATTAAATTATAATGATGACATATATGTATGCATGTAAATACATTGTGCATAAACACACATGCACACATTATACATACATAAATACATACATATGCATATATACATCCATATACTGTGGTAAATTGAATTATGTACACCAGAAAAAAGAAACATGTTCTTAATCTTAATCCCATCCATTGTAAATAGAACTCCTTGAAGATGCTCTTTTTAGTTAACGTATCGTCCACCTGAATCAGGATGGGTCTTACTCCTATCATTGGTGACCTTATAAAGAGAAAGCTCCAGGGAGGAGCCAGAAACAGGAATCAGAAGTCAGCTGGAACCCAGAAGAGAAAGGAGAGGACACTGCCATGTGACAGGAAAGTCAAGGAAACAGCCAGCAGGAAGACTGTCAACCCGGGATAGAATCGAGCCTTCTCTGGAACCATGAGACAATACAGTTCTGTTGTTTAAGCCAACCCACTGTGTGGTATTCGTCATAGCAGCCGTGTCACTAAGATGTATGCGTAATGTACCACACTAATGTAAGATGTTATTAATAAGGGAAAATGAGGGAGTGGGAGGGGTGGGGTATATGGGAATCCCCTATACTTTCAATATAACTTTTCTGTAATCTAAAACTTCTCTAAAAATGAAGTTTATTATATGAAAAAAAAGATGTGTACACACACACATCACTCAGTACAGCCATAGGCATATAAGAGGTGCTTAATGATCATTATCATTTATTAGTATTCCGCTCACTGCTCACTGCTCACTCCCCTAGGTTCAGCTTTGAGAAACTGACCCAGATGTAATAAACACCTTCACTTCAGTTCAGAGAAATTACCAGGTTGCCCAAGATCACACAGCTTAACAAGGGCCAAGGTGAGGCTGGATCCCAGCTTTATCTGACTCTTGAACTCTTCCTTTTCTCTGCACTATATTCCAGACATGAGCTGGATTCAGCTCTCCCAGGACTAGGCACAGTTGCTGGGATCAGAGTAGCTTATTTTGAGGGCAAGCCAGGCACAGAGCGTGAGGCCTGTGGAGACAAAGCCCTGCACACCATCTGCTCCCCTGCCTCATGGGGGTTGCCACTCACTGCTCTTCTTGGCCAATGATAAGAGAGATGGTGGGTTTTGCAGCATTGGGGGAGCCAGGAAACGTTGAGAGTGGAGAGAAGTGGCAGAGGTTATTAGGAGGTGGAATTCCCCCAGGATACGGTAGTTGAGTGCCTGTGGAAGAAAGTTGTTGAGGAGGGATGTTGGTGGGGTGGGAGGGCTGTTAGTCTTATGTGAGCAGTGGGTGGGCTGTGGTACCACTCACTGAGGGTGGGAATGTGGGGGAAGGAGAGGAGTTTCATTTTGGACCCTCGCCCCCCACCAGCACCAGAGCCAAGCTCTCTCTCCCTGCAGAGAGCTAAGCACCAAAACACGCTCTACATTGGGGTGGGGGTGGGGGGTAAAAACTTGGACACAAACCACAAATCATATTCAAGAAGGCTTCAAGAAAGCATTCCATTTATTTTATTGGCCATCTTATTGCATACAAAGCCCCTTGCTAGGCCTGAGCAGACATTAGGACAAATGCACCATGGGGTCTGCCCTCTGGAAGCTTACAATCCTGTGGGAAAGAAACAAACTTGGAAATGACTTCCATAAACCTCACAAAGAACTAACGGGGTTCCAATCCTACTCCTCAGTTTAACTGCTGGCTTATCTTGTGTACATTACTTAACCCCTTTGAGCCTCAGTTTCCTCATCTATAAAATACGGATAAAAACAACAGTGCCTACCTCATGGGGCTGGTATGAGGATTAAATAATATTAAATAATAACTGGCATTTACTGCACCTCAATAACCCCAGCACTATGTATCTAGCACATAGTAGGTGTTCAATAAATATTTGTTGAAGGATTAATTGAGCACTTACTATATGCTAGAAGTTGGGGAAATTGCTGCTCCACAAATTATATCATTGTTAATAGTTTCATATTACTGCTATTATATTATTTAATCTTCTCAGCAACTTTATGAGATGGGCACAATTGTCATCCCCTTTTATCAGGTGAGAGACTTGAGGCCCAAGGACTTAAGGTTCATGACCCAAGGTCACAGTGCTGGGAAATGACAGAGAACTATCCAAACCCAAGCAGGCTAAGCTCTTAGCCCAAGATTATTATAGCTGAAATACGGGCGAGTGGGTAAAGCTCAGTGGTTTGAACGCCTGCTGCTTCCCATGTATGAGGTCCCGGGTTCAATCCCCGGTACTTCCTTAAAACAAACAAATAAACAAAAAACACTTTGTGACCTTACCATTTGGGGAGTAGATGTAGCTCAGTGGTTGAGTGCTTGCATCTCGCGTATGAGGTCCTGGGCTCAATCTCCAGTACCTCCTAAAAAATAATAATAAATAAAAAACATAAAAAGGATTACCACAGGAACATCCTTATAAAAAAATTAGTTGAGGTATCTATATCACAGATCCCAGTTCAGGATACCCAGTGTGTGCTCCCTCAATCTCAGAAGCCTCTCAGAGCCAGGCTTGGGCATCTGGAAGCCCCCGGAGAGTTTTGGTCAGAGACTTGACATGATCACATGTATACTTTAAAGATTTAATCTGGCTCCCATGCAGGGTCAGGACTAGGGTGAGGCAAGTGAGGCATTTACCTCAGGCACAAAATTTAAGGGATGCCAAAAAATTTAGTAATCAACATAAATAAAGATGGGGTCAGTATTGCTGGTTTTTCCTTTTGCTTCAGCAAGACACTACTAATCCTGTCTTTATTTAGCATTTTGATATTTTGTTCATCACAGATTTTATTACATAATTTAGAAAAATATTGCAGTAAAATATTATTTTTCTTGATGGTTGCATTTTTTGGGTACCCCTTAATTTTGCACCCAAAGCCTCACCTTAATTGAAGCCCTACTCCTCTATCTTGTTCATTCACATTTCCTTAAGGCAAAAATTGCCCCAAGCCTCTGTTTCTCCATCTGTGAAATGGGAATCATAACACCTACCTCTCAGAGTTGCTATGAGTGCTAGGTGAGATTCTGCACAAAGCCTTGCTATGTGAATGAGGATTTGTGTAAACGTGTAGGAGGTTATCTGTTCTCATGAAGTAAAGTCATCCCAGCAATCCACTCAGTAGAGCTGGGAAGCATTTAGTTTCCTCGGTCACACTGTTCCCCATTCTGTTTCCTCTTCTGCTACTTTCTGACCTGCCCACCTCCTTTACTCCTAAAGACAATCTCAAAGCATGGCTTATTCCTAAAGAACTTCTCAGGCCAGAAAAATCCCCAAGAATTCACAGCAGAACACAACCTTGTTCTTTCGAAAAAGTCCATGAACCAAGCAGTTGAAAACAAACACAGCTCCTTCCCCTATAGTCAGGAAACTATACACTGTGTTTTGAGGCATTCTGGAAAGGGATGAAATATTCCTTTTCTCCTGGGAAATGAAACTCCACTTCATACACTGCAGTTGGGGGACTGTTTCAAACCCCACATTTAGGGCATTTGCTATTCTGATTGTATAAGCCCGAGTCAGCTACACACACTGGGACTTCTGAATATATTTACAAGGAAATCAGCATAATGCACAGTTAATATTCAAAACGTGATTAATCCAAAAGCCCCACTCCATATTCCAATTACATCCACTGCTCCCCTACATGGGCCAGGTTTTGCTTAAATGCATATGGAGTCAATTGGAGCACCCGATTTATGATTGCTGCCAAATGCCTGGCACACCAATGGTAATAAGTTATATTCCTATTATGTGGTAGGCAATAAAAAAATCTGATATTTATTCTGCTGGATTTTGAGAAACTCTTGGAAAGTCTTGGCTGCTGAAACACTGCATTATATTTCACAAACAAATGTCACCACTGCAGTTTGGCTGTTTATATGAGCTGCTGCCGCCTTAGAAACTCAGTCCCTGCATACCTGAGGAGGTCAACCAGCATCCCCATCATGTGTGACAGTTTATCACCACCACGGAGAGGTGCCTGGTTCTGTCCACCCAGAAGAAGCCCAGGCTGATCAGAAAGCTGTGCAACCCTGGGCAAAACCCTTGTAAGACTCTGAGCCTTCTCTTCTCCATCTGTAAAACGGGACTAGCATTGGTGACCTCAAAGGTTTGCTGTAAAGATTAAATGAAATAATGAGCAAAAAATTGCCTAGGACAGTGCCTGGCACCAAGTCAGCACAAAATACATGATTTAAAAGAAGCAGCAATAGAATTTACAAATGAACAAAAAGATCAAAATTAATTTTTTTCAATTCATGAAGGCATTTATTAGAACAGTGTGTTCTCAAAGTGTAGCACTGAGGATAGAGGGGATGGTTTTTTAGATGGTACATGGATAAGAATTTTCATTTTAAAAGTTATACACTAAATTTAATGTGTATTGAGAGAAAATAGCAAACACATAAACTCCATGATTTTATGAATATTACTGCTTAGGATAAGGCTAAAGAGGGTTGACTATTAGAATAGGTCTTAAATAAAAGATAATGAGGTATAACAAAGATAAGACAAGAATCTTGAAGGTAATATCAGCATAATTGTGTTTTGGGGAACATTGGTCTAAAAGGAGAAAAATGGTGACTTTAAAAAAATCTTGAGGTTAGCAAAAGCCTTTCTAAACATGACAAAAATAATTCCAGGACCATGAAGGGAAAGATAGAGTCCTGTGGGTATCTCAGGGATATTCAGAATTCCCTTGATGGCCTCTACCACCCCACTCCTGCCTGCCCCCCAGCTGAAGGAAAGCACATATGAGAATAAGGCCGTGATGACAGCATCAGCACATAGATAAACCGGAATGTTCTCAGATCTTTTTTAAGCAAATAATTGGTCAGTTTTGGTGTTCTGCCAATAGGTCACAAATTTTTTCCTCATATCCCTGAGAACTCAGGGCCACCCAGCAGCGGCACAGTGTGATGGCTGAGAACTGTTTGTCTCCAGAACCATATTATGTGGATGAATCAAATCCACCCACATCCAGAACCTGAACCCAGACTAAAAACAGAGAGAGCTAGTATGCCAACTACCAGGAAGCAGCAATGCCTTTGTCATCTGCTATCCTAATTACAGAGTTCCCTGCTCCCTGGAAGATAAAGCCATCTCAAGCTGGAAACTATAAGGAAAGACAAATGTCTGAGGTTGTAAGCATGGAGTTTGGTTGGTTGGGGATGCATCTATTTTTGCACAACTTTTGTCTGGAGTTCTCTCATGCACGTTGAAAGATGAGAAGCTCTTTTCGATTTGGCAAATGCTAAGGAGCTGAAGGTATTTCAGATCACCAATGGCAAGGGATTCTCACCCAGAAGCTGTGGGTAGCATTCAGGAAGTCTGAGGACCCCACGAAATGACAGTCAAACCAATACGTGTGTGTGCATTTGCATGTGTGTGGTATGTGCATGTGTGCCTGTGCGTGTGTGGATGTGTGTGCTTGTGCACACGTGTATGCATGTGCACATACATGTACATAAGCATTTATCTGGGAGACATTCATGGCTTTCAGCAGATTGTCAAAAGGGCTGGCTGGGGTTTTCTCAGCTGTTTGGGACCTTACTATTGTAGAATCTGGAGGAAAAGGGAAATGGAAGGGGAATAAGATGTGTATCAATTAAGAGTGAAGAAGGAGGTTTGGGGGGGGAAGCTTGGATAGAGGGGTTTGGGAGTGGCTGTGGTGTGTGAGAATTGGTGACAAGGGTCAAAGGAGAGTTAAGGAATATTTCCGTGGACTATGAGTCCCCTTCATCATGTTTGAGTACTACCAGGACTGATTGTGAGTTATTTTGCAATGATTCCTGGGACTGCTAAGACTGCATTATTTTGATCACAACAGCTGTCTAGACGGGGCCATGTGGACCACTGCATTTCACAGATACTTCTCTCCAGGGCTTATCTCTTCTACCAGGTGCTGCACTGTAGAAGACAGGGAATGGCTAATTCGACATATGCCCATCCACCACCGAGCTTTCCAAAGCTGACCCTCAGTGAATACTAGCTGAAGGAATGATTGTATCTATCTTGGTCAGAAGAGCTTGGGCTTTGCATCCAAACAGACCTGGATTCAATTTGTATCTCCATCACATAGAGAAAAATGTCTCCTTGGGCAAGTTACTCAGCCATTCTCATACTCTGTTTCTTCATCTGAAAAATGGGGGTGAAAATCCCTATTTTATTTGGTTAATGAAATGATTAAATGAGTGAAGAGGGGATTTAATGTGTGCTTAACACTAGAAAGTATGCTGCCAATAGTAGTTATTACTCTAAAAACTCATTTGTTTAAATGAGTGACCCTACTTAACTGTTTAAAAACCATTTAAAGGGAGCGGATGTGAGTGTCCACCTCCCTCATGGGAGGTCCTGGGTTCAGTTCCCGGTGCCTCCTAAGGGAAAAAAAAAACAATAGACAACAAGCAGACAATGAGCAAAAAAACAAGCAAACAACGAGCAAACAGACAAGGGAGCCATCTATCTCAGGGGGGTGGGGTGGGAGGGGGACAACAACCATTTAAGTCAGCAATATAAATCTCAAATTGCCATTAATGTCAATACAATATTACTTCATTAAATAGGTATTTGCCAAAAGCTTTCTATTCATGGAACTCATGAAGAAGAAGGCAGGAGTAGACAGACTTTGGTCAAGTAGTTGCAAGCTCAATGGGTGCGACTAAGAGAAAGAGCTGGGTGCCATGAGAGGGTTAACAGGGAACACTCCCCTGGACTTGGTTCAGAGAAGTCTTCCCAGATGAAAAGATGTCAAATAAGAGGGCCTAAAAATGAGTTGGGAGTTAGCTAGAGAAAGAGGGGCTGAAATAGTATTGCCGATGAGAGTCAAGGAATTACTTAGTGAGTTAAAGGAACTGGAAAGAATCCTAGAGTGGCTGCAGAAGAATGAGACAAGAAATCCATCAGAATGTCCTTGCCTAGGGCTGCTGGAGTGCTCCTTCCTGTTCTTATTATGACTCTTGAACCTCTCATCCATTCTCCCCATGGCAATCAGAGAGGTCATTGAAAAGTATACCTTAGATCCTGCTTCTCCTTTTTATGGCTACCTGTTACCAGCAGGATAAAGTTCAAGTTCCTTTACTTATCCTAAAATGCCCTACTGACCCCTTCCAACCTCTCCAAATCATGCCATCCAAGGCCACACTCTTTTACCACATACATTGTGCTTCAGCTTCAACTGCATCCTTTCTCCTCCACCACTCGGCCACACTTATCCCTGCCTCAGGAACTTTGCACCTGCTCTTTCATGTGCCAGGAATGCTCCTTCTACAAGTCTTGGCCTGTCTGCCTCCTTCTCAACTTTTAGGTCTCAGCCTTGCTGTCACCTTCTCAGACAGGTCCTGCCTGACTGCTCGATGTCAATCCCCGCTGTTCTCTGTCACATCACCCGGTGCTTCCTTCACATTCCTTAATGTTTTCTATGATTATTTTCTTTATTGGTTTTCTTATTTATTTTATCCCCAGATTAGAATATAAGTTCTAAGTATAAAGCAGGAACTTTGCCTAATTCACCACCCAATGCTCAAAACAGTATGGAATTATAGATTCTCAAAACAATCTAATGAATTGAATGTATGAAAACAAATGGGTATTGAATAAATCTGAGATTTGCTACAGCTGAAGTTCCCTCAACTTCACAGGGCATCTGTCACCTGTGGCAGTGACTCAGGTGAGTGTGCAGGGCCCCATGCCTTTCCCCTGCATTGCCTTTCTCCTGCATTGTCTTTCCCCTGAATTGCCATTCCCAATGGAAGTAACTCACTCCTGCCTTTATATACTCTACTCTGGGGCTCATCCTTGATATGACTACTATCAACAAACATTAAATGTGGAACTATAAGTGCTGAATCCTAGAGGTGTACATCCAACATAATGAATAAATCACAGGTTCCAGGGGCAGTCTGTCCTGGGTTCAAATCCCAACTCTGCCACCTAATGGCCATGTGAGCTTGGGCAAGTCTTGTCCCCCCTCTCTGATCTTCAGTTTCTTCATCTTGAAGATGGGCACAATAACAGTCCCTGCCCCATGGAGTGGTAGGTAGGAAAAGATGAGATGATGTATGCAAAGTGCCCGGCAGAGACTGACAAGGTTGAGGGGCAAGACAGTCAGTCGGAGCATACAAAAGTAACCTTGGACTAGATTGGGAATGTGGGACCAGTTAACTCAGGTTTACACATACACACAAAGGGCAAAATGAGAATCAGCCCTGTGCCTCAGGAGCAGACAACTCACACAAGTGAAAAATTTACCAACATTCATCATTGCATCAGCTCTGGCCTTTTAAGAATTTTTGCCCTGCACTTATGTGTAGCACAGAGTTATGAAAACCAGGAAATGAGATTTATTTCCTGATCCAAATGTTGGTCACTTTAATATGTCTCCTAAGAAGTCAAGAATGAAAACTGAATGATAGAAGGGAAATAGAGAGAAGGAAGAAATATTTTGCCCAATGTTTTCAGGTAGTTGATTCCATGATGGCCCTTGCATGCAAATGAGTAGATGTGAATCTGTCTCCCTGTCCCTATTGTTTTGGAGTGAAGAAACTAATCAACATTCTGAATTTGAAAGAGATACATTATTTTATTAATAGAAAGTTTTCCTGATCTTCAATAAATAGACAATGAATGGATATTAAAGAATACAGGCATACTTTGGAGATATTGCAGGTTGGGTTCCAGACCACCACAATAAAGCGAATATCACCATAAAGCAAGTCACATGAATTTTTTGGTTTCCCGTGCATGTAAAAGTTATGTTTATACTATATGTAGTCTATTAAGCATGCAATAGCGTTACATTTACAAAAACTATGTACATACCTTAATTAAAAATACCTTTTTTCTAAAAAATACTGTCATCTGAGCCTTCAGTGAGTGATAATCTTTTTGCTGGTAGAAGGTCTTGCCTCCATGTTGATAGTTGCTGACTGATCAGGGTGGTGGTTGCTGAAGGTTGGGGTGTCTTATTAAAACAAAACAATAATGTAGTTGTCCTCATCAACTGACTCTTCCTTTCTCGAAAGAATTCTCTGTAGCATGTGATGCTGTTTGTTAGCATTTTACACACAGTAGAACTTCTTTCAAAATGGGAGTCAGTCTTCTCAAACCCTGCCATTGCTTTATCAACTAAGTTTATGTAATATTCTAAATCCTTTGTCATTTCAGCAACGTTTACAACATCTTCACCAAGAGTAGATTCTATTTCAAGAAACCACTTAATTTGTTCATCTATAAGAAGCAACTCTTCCACTATCAAAGTTTTATCATGAGTTTGCAGCAATTCTGTTACATCTTCAGGCTCCACTTCTAATTCTAGTTCTCTTGCAATTTTCACCACATCTGCAGTGACCTCCCCTACTGAAGTCTTGAACCCCTCAAAATCATCCATGAGGGTTGGAATTAACTTCTTCCAAACTCCTGTGAATGTTGATATTTTGACCTCCTCCCATGAATCATGAATGTTCTTAATGGCATCTAGAATGGTGAATCCTTTCCAGAAGGTTTTCAATTTACTTTGCCCAGATCCATCAGAGGAATCACTATCTATGGCAGCTGGAGCCTTACAAAATGTATTTCTTAAATAATAAGACTGAAGGTTGAAATGACTCCTTGACCCATGGGCTGCAGAATGAATGTTGTGTTAGCAGGCACAAAAAGAACATTAATCTCATTGTACATCTCCATCAAAGCTCTTGGATGACCAGGTGCATTGTCAATGTGTTGTAATATTTTGAAAGAAACTTCTTTTTCCTCAGGATTGGCCTCAACAGTGGGCTTAAAATATTCAGTAAACCATGTTGTAAACAGATGTGCTATTATCCAGGTTTTGTTGCTCCATTTATGGAGCACAGGCAGAGTAGATTTAGCATAATTCTTAAGGGTCCTAGGATTTTCCAGAATAGTAAATGAGTATTGGCTTAAACTTCAAGTCACCAGCTGCATTAGCCCCTAACAAGAGTCAGCCTGTCCATTGAAGCTTTGAAACCAGGCATTGACTTCTCTCTAGCTAGGAAAGCCCTAGATGGCAATCTTCTTCCAGTATAAGGCTGTTTCATCTACACGGAAAATCTTTTGTTTAGTGTAGCCATCATTTATTTTAGATCTTCTGAATAACTTGCTGGGACTTCTACATCAAGCACTTGCAGCTTCACCTTGCACTTTTATGTTACGGAAATGGCTTCTTTCTTTAAACCTCGTGAATCAACCTCTGCTAGCTTGAAACTTTCTTCTGCAGTTTCTCCAGCCTTCACAGAATTGAAGAGAGTTAGGGTCTAGTTCTGGATTAGGCTTTTGCTTAAGGGAATGTTGTGTCTGGTTTGATCTTTTATCCAGACCACTAAAACTCTCTCCCTATCAACAGTAAGGCTGTGTCACTTACTTATAATTTGTGTGCTCATTGTAGTAGCACTTTTATTTTCCTTCAAAAGACTTTCCCTTTGCACTCACAACATGGCTGTTTGGCGCAAGAGGCCTAGCTTTCCACCTACCTCAGCTTTCGACATGCCTTAATCATTATACTTAATCATTTCTAGGTTTTGATTTAAAGTGAGAAACGTGCAACTCTTCCTTTGACTTGAACATGTAGGGTCATTGTAGGATTATTAATTGGTCTGATTTCAATTTTGTTTCATCTCAGGGAATAGGGAGGCCTGAGGAGAGAGAGATGGGGGAACTGCGGGTTGAATGGAGCAGTCAGAACACCTGCAACATTTATCATTTGAGCTCGCCATCTCATTTGGGCATGGTTCATGGTGCCCCAGAACAATTACAATAGTAACATCAACGATCAGTGATCACAAATCACCATAATAGATTAAAAAACAATGAAAAATATTAAAATATTTCAAGAATTACCAAAATATGACAGAGACATGAAGCGAGCACATGCTGTTGAAAAAATGGCATCAACAGACTTGCTTGATACAGAGTTGCCACAAACCTTCCATTTCTAAAAAATGCAATATCCTGTGAAGAGCAATAAAGCAAAGTGCAATAAAACACGGTATGCTTGTAATGATATAAGAGGTGCCAAATTAAGACCCTGCCCGGGAAACCCACAGGTCTCTGACAGGCTCTGGCAAACTGAGGAATTTACTGAATAATCATAAGCTGAAACGGTTATTTTCATATGGTGGTGGTAGCCATCGAATTGCTAGACCACCACCACCACCAAGCCATTCTCTGTCGTTAAAAGAAGTCAGTCACGTGCCCGAAGTTCTAAACTTTTTTCGCCCGTGTGGGCCATGGGGGATGAGGAGAGCAGACACGTAAAATCAGATGGCTGCTTTTCAATGACCATCCCCCATCACATGTTCAAAGGGAAAAGAAATAGCTGTTCTGAATCAGACCTTTGCATCATATCTGATAAAGAACTCTCCCAAACTCTACAGGTGCTGTGCTTCTCCGGAAGCATCAGGACTTCCACAGTATTTGTATTTATGCCACGGAAAACTTGATTTCAAATCCAGAACACCCCTGACTAATCATAAGGCCCAGGGATTAAAGATTCTGGTTAACTGAATTTTTCAGTCAAATGACTGCTAATCAGAATTTTTTTCTGCACTTTAACTCCTGTGGATGGTTCTTTCAATAAGCCATGTTTTGGCTCCTCTTGTTCTGAATCCGGGCTTTATCACTGAGGACCTGTGTAGCCATGGGCAAGTCAGTTAATGTATCACTATGCTGTGTAACAAATTGCTACAAATTTAGCAGCTTAAAACAACACACAATTATTATCTCACACTTTCCATGAGTCAGAAGTCTAGGCCTGGCTTTGCTGGGTCCTCTGCTCAGGGTCCCACAACGCTACAATCAAGGTGTTGGTGGGCTCCTTTCTGGGGTTCAGCATCCCCTTCCAAGCTCACAGAGTTGGTGGCAGAATTTAATTCCTTGAAGTTGTAGAACTGAGGTTCCCATTTTTCCTGGCTACCAGCTGGAGGATGCTCTCTGTTCCTAGAGTACCGTCTTAAGTTCTTTGCCATGTTGTTATCTCACAACATGTTGACCTAACATTAACTTGCTTAATGCTGATCATGAGTCTCTGAAGTAGATACAAATATTACTCCTACTTAGCAGATAAGGAAACTGAGGCTTAAAGAAATGGTTTTTTTTTTTAAGATTTATTTATTTACTTTTATCCATTTTTTCATCCCAACCCCCGCCCCGTTTTTGCTGTTTTTTGTGTGTGTCCTTTCATTGGGCAATTCTCCGTATCTGTTTCCTGCCCTCTCTTCTCATCCTTCTCCTCCTGTCTTCACTGGGATTCAATCCTGGAAACCTCCGATGTGGGAGAGAGGTATCTTACTGCCTGCGCCACCTTAGTTCCTGGATTTTCAGTGCGTCTCGTCTTGGTTCTCCCTTGTGTCACTCTCCTGTTACATCATCATCTTGCTGCATGGCTCGGTGGGGCCTGGCCAGACATTTGCTCGCAGGGCCTGGCGGCACACCTGCACACGGGGCCTTGTGGCCTGCGTGCCTTCTATATTTTTATTTTTTATTTTTACCGGGAGGTCCCAGGGATCAAACCCAGGCCCCTCCATATGGGAGACGGATACCCAACCATTTGAGCCACATCCACCCCCTAAAGAAATGTTGTGATTGGTGCAAGACATCTACCTAGCAAGTGGCTGAGCTTGAATCAAAGTCAAGCTGGTCTGGCTTCAAAGCCCTGTGTGCATAAACACTACCTCCTGTTTGTCATGTCTTATTAAAGGTTAGTTGAGTTTGAGTTTGTCTTTTTTAAAATTTCAGAGTTGATCTCTTCCACACTGGGTATGGAGTTTCTTGGGAGAAGGATCTATGTCTTGGTCATATGTATGCCAGGTCCATAGCCTGAGCCCTGGAATATAATGGGTGATTAATAAATGCTTTATAAATGGATATATGGGGTGGATGAGTGGTAGATGAATGGATGCATGGATGGATGGATGGATGGATGGATGGATGGATGGATGGATGGAAGGATGGGCAGATGCCTGGGTAGGGGTGGATGGATGGTGAATGAATGGGATGGGGGCTGGGGCAGGTGATTAGTAGAAGGATGGATGGATGGATGGAGTGGGTGGTAGATGTTTCGAAGCAGAATGAGATGGGGGAGGAATGGATGGATGGGGAATGTGGTGGGTAATGGGTAGTGGGATGAGTGGGTAGCTAGGTCAGTGATGGACAAAACATAGGTGTGTGGTAACAGACAATAGCTTTTTTCCTATTTGAATAGCTTCCTAGGTATTCTCTGTTTTTTTTCTGCAACCACCCTATATTATGCAAATCCTTATGTAAAGGTTCAGGCTGGCCAAAATTCACCATTTAATTGACACCTAAAAATGTATATTTGAATTGAAGAATTCAAACTCCCCAGGATTAGCAAACACCAGTTTCTCCAGAATGGAATTGAGCTGAGTGATTGCTTAATAGGTGGATGACACCACAATGGGGCCTACCAAAAGGACTTTCCCAGGAGAAGTGACCTGCCAGGTATGGCCAGGACTCCTGGGAGGCTGAAGGGTACCTCAGCTCCTGCCCGCCTAGAAAGGAAGGGAGTTTTACTTTTCCAATAGCTAAAGGAATGCACTGACAGAACTATGCATAGCTCTCCCAACTTCACGGATGGGAAGCCAGATGCTGTGGCATCAAATAAAACATTCCATGCCAATCTCAGCCCCAGTCCGGAGCCACATCCTTCCTCCTGACCTCATTAAGGAAGCATGTAATAATTATAATTTACTAAGCATTGACAAAGTGCTGTGCTAAGGGCTTTAATGTATATCACATTTAATTCTCAAAGTGGCCCTACGAAATGGGTGCTGATAATATATGCTGATAATCCTCCAATGGATCAGAAGCTCTGGTGAGGTCACCTACTCAAGATCACCCAGCTGCTAACAGGAAAAGCTGGGCTTTAAAACCACTTAGGTCTGACTTCAAAACTCTTGCTCTGCACTTTTGTGCTAAACTGCTTCTGTCCAAGAAAAAGGAAACCTAGGACCCGCGACTAGCAGGAATATCATAGAGGACAGGTTGGAGCTGGGACTCTTCCAAATGACACACTGGACCACATGGTTTGTAAAGACATTGGGAGGCAACAGAAGGAGAAAGTTAAATGAAGAAAATGTTCCCTGAATCTCCCCCTCAATGAAAATAATCTTGGGAACACCTCCTGTTTGACTGATAGACTGGGGAGAGGAAAAATCTGAAATAATTGTACAGTTGTTCAAGGAGGCCCTGCTGACTAACTTTACCAAGATTCAGATCCCAAACAATGTTTTCAGTGTTCAGCCAGAACAAGAGAAAAGCAGGAATATCAAGGAAAAAGTTGGGATAAAAATACCCAAAGAGCTGCAGATGGGGTCTCTTAGCACCCACCCTCCTTCCTTTTCAACCGTGCTGGATTATTTTCATTTGCCCTTCCACATCCACCCTCTGCCCTTTTCTACCTTGCTCTGTGCCCTGGGGTGCTGATCTTTACTGGCTCATCAGTGGCTTCTTTGCTCCCAACATCTAGTTCAGCCAATGGATGGGAGGCACCAGTAGGAGACAGAAGGGAATAAGGCTGAGCCATCTGTTCCCTCTCACTGAAGTCACAGCTCCTGTTAAGCATTCCGATCTAGTAATCACACGTCCCTGTATCTCTTGTCTCCTTCTAATCTATAGGTAGGTATTAGTTTTACAGTATAACAAACAACTTCAAAATCTCAATGGCAACAAGAGTAAACACTTGGGGTTTTGCTCAAGGGTCTGTCAGTGGGCTTTGGCTCTCTTGGGCTCAGCAGAACTTAGCCAAGGCTGTTATTTGGTTCAGGTCTGCCCCACGGGTTTCCTTACTCTGGGGCCATCAGAAACCTAGAACATGTTTTTCTTGTGGCAAATGACAGAAGCACAAGAGGGCAAGCCATGGCTTGCATGCCCGTATCTAGCCTCTGCTCATATCATATCCTGCATCATATCCTACTGGCCTAAGCAAGTCCATGGCCAAGCTCTAAGCCACTGGGGTAGTGTGTACACTCTGACTATTTTACTGCACTTCAAGGTCATGCAGTGGTACAATAATCTTATTTACATCAAGGTGGTAATTGCTTCCCACTGTACGTGGTCACAATATTCAGCACTGCCCCATGCTGGTTTTCCTATATCCTTTCCACATCTTTGTAAATAGTCCGTGTAGGTATAATTTTAATGGCTATTTTATGATTTAAAATGTTTTTAATTCATTACTGTTTTTTTACTAAATTCTCCTCAAATTACCCATTTTGATGATGCCATCTGTTTCCTGAGGAATACATTAATCCATCATGCAACTGAGTCAATGTTCCCTAGAACCTCCTCTGTGCCCAACTTGTGATAGATAAGAATCAGATTGAAAAAATATTACCCTCTATTTGCTAAGTTCATATTAGGCTCCATGCACTGAGCTAACTTCTTTTACGTTTATTATTCAATTTAATTACCACAACTGCCCTGGGCAGAGTTTTCTATTATTATCCCAATATAAGGAAACCTGAGGCTCCAAGTGACTTACTCAACTGGGTGAGTGAAAAAGGTGGACTTCACCCAGGTCCACCTGCCTCCACAGCCCTTTTCTCTCAATGACTGTACTCAGCCTCCCACTGCAACAGACAAGTGTGCTGCAGACATAGCCTCATCTCATCTTCATCCCAGCTCTGTGCAACAGGTTCAGTTATTTTCCCATTTTACAGGTGAGAAAGCTGGGTCTCAGGGAGTTGAACCCAATTCCCTAGAGTTCTGATAGCTAGAAAGTTGCTATCAGAAGGATGAAATATAAATCCAGTTCTATTCTCTTTCTCACACACCCCACTGCCAACCACATCTACTTTCCCACCAGACTCTGTCCTGAGCAAACCCCAACTGCAACGCTGGCCAGCTCTGACCACAGCCCACTGGACAGAGGCCGGCCTCCTCCACCCTCTGCTTCAGCTCTCCTCTAACTGCCTGGCCCAACTCCAAGGCTTCGAAAGCTCTCCACTCCCATGTCAGCCACTTTCTAAGGCTGCCTGCCATCCACATTTTACAGCCTTCTTGATGAAGAGCAAATCTATATTGATTTCAGAACAACTCGAACTGTAAATTACTAGTCATGATTGGTTTGGTTACCCTGAGATGAGAATCTATTGATTGTACTGGGGATCTAAATTAATTATCACCCCAAGGAAACCCATTGGCAGGGAGGCCCAATGACTATGTGAGAAAGAATCATTAAAACAGCCAAGAATTACCTGCAAAAATGCGTACCACCTAATTTAGAGCAGTCTGTGGTCACTGTCTGCCAAATCAAAGTCTAGTGGCTTCCTTTAAACAATGGACTAAATGTGAGAAGAATTAACTTCTGATATTAATAATAGTAATAATGATGATGATACATCAACAGTAGCTAATATTCATTGACCACTTTTTATGCATTATCTCAATTTAAAACCTCACCAAAACACTGTTACTTATTAGCCGTGTGATCTTGGGCAATTTACTTAACTTCTCTGTGTCTCTGTTTCCTTATCTTCAAAATGAGGAATAATAGTAATACCTACTTCATTACATTGAGGTAAAGACCAAAAGAAGTAATTATGTAAATTACTAAGATCACTCACTAGGTATATTCCTACCTCCGTTTTATTGATGAAGAAACAGGAACTCATAAATGTTAAGGAACTTGCCCAAGGTCACACAGCAGGGTTTTGTCTGGTTCTTGCTGTATTGGTTTAAAAATGTTAATTGCCAGCATTTACAATTGCAGCTGGCTTCCTGCTTCTCCTGAAAATTTGAAAAATCTGGTAGTACTGGGCCTATGTTCCTGAATGCCCTGGATCAACTGATGCTGACTAGCAGCTGCCCCCTTTGCTTGGGGTTTGTGGTCTCAGGTTTACTGCAGTCCCCACCACTCCCAGTTGCCCTGAACCTGACTCACTTCTCTCATTCACGGTCCTTGCCTGGCCCTTATAGGAATCCAAGTTTGTGGGATGGATTAACACATTTAATTCTCACATCAAACACCTGAGAGATGAACTACTATCATCCCCAGTTTACAGATGAGAAAATCGAGGATCAATGAGACAGTGACTTGCCAAGGTCACACAGCCAGCAAGTGACAGAATCCTGATGTGAACACAGCCTACCAGAGCCCACCTTCCCTGTCCCTCCTATTGCCAAGTTTCCTTCCCAGACCAGAAGGAACACTGCAAGAAGAGACAGGAAAGAAAAATCAAGGTCAATCTCGCATGGTGGGAAGAAATGAAAAAAAGAAAGAATGTCCATGTCCCATGTCCCTTTCAGACCTGACAGACATCTCCTGCAACTATCTACCTGAGGACAAAGGACTGTTTCCAATGACTAATGGCTTCCTCGGTGCAATCCCTCCTCTGTGGAGAATATAGATGCTTACATTTGTACCTGTTTTGTGACTGTCACAAAGGACCTTGCATTCAGTTCCCCCGCCCCCCTTTTTTTCATTCTTCAGACCCTGCAAGACAGCAAGAGGCAGGGAGGACTATGGCTGACAGAGACCCCACCTCCACTCCAGCCCCTGCCCCAATGGGAGACAACCCTGTCACCCAGTGCAAACAGACAGTTCCCTCCACCCCAAATAAAGCAACCTCCACAGTCTGGGGGTGGGGGATGGGGCGCAATCAAGAAAAGAGATTTCATTTCTTCTCCCTCTTCTAGGGCTGACAGCTTGGGCAGTAGCTTCCCAGGAACAAACTATTCTCAGGAAGCCAGGCAGGGCTTTGAATGTTCCATGAATATTTATGGCTTTTCTCCCTGCCTCTACCCCAGCTATAGCCACTATACAAGGTTTCCCGCGTGCTGTCTGTGGTGCCTCATTATTGCTGCCCTGGCTCAGCTTATCGACACTGGGCAAAGAGCCACGAGGTGGCACTGTTGTCTCTGGTTAAGAACGGCAATGATACGGATATATTCATATCCTCATGCATGTAACACGGTGCTAAGTGCTTTTCATAGACTAAATCATTTACTTGTCACAACAGCCCATGAAGGAGGCAGTGAGGTGCAGACAGGTAAAGCTGCTTCTCCGAGGTCACACAGTTAGGGAGTATTGGAAAAAAGATTCAAATCCATAAACCTTCGTGAGAAGTTTTCTAAAGCAGAAATGTCAATGTGAGGACACAACTGCCCCTGCGTGGGAAGGGCTGCATTTTTTTCCCCTCAAGTTATGTTCCTCCTATTCTTTAGGTGTTAAAATGGCCTTTCTTTTATGAAATGATGGAGACAGTGGGTGTATGTTTTTTGCCTTGCTTTTAATAACCAAAGTACAATTTGCTATCCTATGCCTCCCCCTCCATCACCACCAAAATTTCCAGGCCCCAAATATCCAAGATCTAGGACTACTTCTCCTAATGACCAAGCTATGCTGCTGAGTTAGGAGGAAATTTGAGTTCCTAATGAGCCAACAGGAGTTACGCTGGTAAATTTCTAGTGCTAGTAATGTTTTACCCCATTCCAAAAAAATATCCCAAGTTTATATTGAATGATTATTCATCATTTATTCCCATAATAAATATTTACTGAACATCTACTTTATGCCAGACACAGTGCTAGGTGCTGGGAATACAATGTCAAGCAAAAAAGTTATAGTTGCGACCTCAAAAAGCTTATGGTCCACTGGGGGAGATGAGAATGACTCGAATAGACACAAACCTGCCAATGAGAAGTTGTTAGCTATGTGGGGGAACGGAGTGTGGTACTGTTATGAGGAGGCTGTGAGCTGGACTGAGGTCAAGGAAAGCTTCCTCAAGGAAGCCACTGGAGAGAGGAGAACAGACATTAGCTGGTGGGACAGGGCCAGCAAGGATATTCCATGCAGAGAGAAGAGCATGACCAAAGAATCTGAGGGCAGAAGGAAAAACGGGGGGAACAGGAGCACAGCAACTTGAGGGGCCATGCCATAAAAAGAAGGTAAGAAGCAGACAAGAGTTGGCCAAGCCTTATGGGGCTCATTAAAAGGTTTGTTCTTTATCCTGGGAATACTGGGGAGTCATTGAAGGGTTTTAAGCCACAGGCACTGCAGGAGAGGGCCCTGTGATCAGATTAGATTTTTAAAGATCCTCTTGGCTCCAGAGGGGGGCAGGGGCCAGAAGAGCTGTGGTGGGTGGGAGAAGACAGATTTTGATGTTACCAAGCAGTCAGCTGGACCAGGACCAACACTGAACCAAAAGCCAATGCGTTCAGGGTCCTGATCAGAGAGAGACCATCTGGAAGGAAAAGGATCATTTAAGTGCAGTGTCAGGTGAGCTGATGGGAAAGCATGGTGCTGCCTGCAAAAGCCTGGCCCAGCCACAACATTTCAAGCAGGGAGAATAACTTATTATCCCAGTTTTGCCCAAACCTTCCCAGTTTTTGTGTTGAAAAGTCCCAAATCCTGGAACTCCTCCTTCAAGACAGTGGATCACCCTAATTTCAGGACCATACCTATGATGTAAATCAGCATATGCCTGTACCTTCCCTTGTTTAGCATTTCATTAAAATGTACTAGGCAACCTTAATGATCTAAACTTGAGATTCTTCCATTATTGTGTCCCATAGCATTTATTAAACTACATTCTCCTCATACTAACTGTGATAGGAATTTTATTCCTATGGCTTTATCAAAATACAGATAAATAAAAAAAATTATATTTGCCACTAGAAAATTTAAATACAAAATATATAGTAATTGCAAAGGACCGAGGAGTAGTAATGTGACATTTACTGAATACAGACTCTTTCTAAGAGCTTCCATGCAATCACTGTTCACCCCCACAACCCTATAACATAAAGATTATCAATACCACTGTGGGAGACACAGATTCAGAGAAGTGGCATGACTTGCCCAGAGTCACACAGCTAACAAGAGGGCCAGAACAAAATCCTGGTCTCAGTTTGGCTCTTCCCACTTCATTAGGCTGCTTCTCTCTTAAAAACACAAAGCAAATAAATATAAAACTCACTGAAGTCTGGGGAACAAACCAGGTTCGAGAATCGGGGGAGGTCACATTCACAGGACAAGTTGCAATCGTCCTGCACCCCCACTGGACAGCTTCTTTTGGGCTTTGAGATCAACACTTGCTTGTGTTTCCCCTGCGTTCCCCCATCACCTGATGTGGGCTGGACCTTGGGCTGACCAAAGAGCAGCCCCAGGCTCCATCCAGCCCCTGGGTGCAGAGGACAGCAGATTCTGCCCCCTCTGTCAGGTAGGAGCTGAGACTCACCTGGACTAATGTGCACACAGAGGGGGGACTGTTATGACATTCCAGGTGTGACCTGGGGCCAAGAGCAGGACAGCAGCCGCCCAGGAGGCCACGAGTTAGGACCTGGGAGAGAGAGGAGCCAGTGCAGCTTCTCTCCTTCTCTGGCCCTTTCATCCTCCTCTGGCTCCCACCCCATCTGCCTGTGTCTCTCTGAGTATGTGTATGTGTGCATGTATGTGTCTTTCTATGTATACATACCCTATTCTCTTTCAACCACCTCTCTCCCTAACTCCATCCTTCTGCCTTTCTCTTTCCCTCTGTCCCTTTATACCCTCCCACTCCAGCCCCTCTCTCTCTGCAGTGCTTTCCCATCCCTGCTTCTCTCTACGCTTGTTGTTGGCTCTGCCAACCACCCTCCCCAGTGACCAGCACAAGAGCTGCCTCTTCTCAGATCCCCAGTGCACCCACCCTTACTCCAAGTGTCCAGCACAGACAGACCAGATCCATGAGGGCCAGGTCCTAGGCCCTGGGAGAGAGGCAGTGAGGGCTCTGTGGGGGTCAGGGGCACAACCGGGGCTTGAGGCCACTCTGAGAGGACAGGTGCTGCTCCTGCCCCCAGGCCTGATGTGCAGACTCCCCAGCACCTTCTCCTCCTCCCCACCGTCCTCCAAGGAGCTCCAATACATAGGCAGGGTGAAGGCAGGTCAGGAACCCAAGTACTTCCCAGGCCTCGAGGCCTGTTTAGGACCCAGCTCAGAGCACAGACTCTGGAGCCAGACCACCTGGGTTCAAGCCCGCTCCAGCCACTTACTGGTTGGGTGACCCAGGACAGCATGTTACTCCTCTCCATGCCTCAGTTTCTCCACCTGTAAAAGAGGAAGGATAACAGTACCTACTTCACACACTTGTTTTGAAGATAAATTAAAATATGTGAAGAATTTAGAACACAGCCCGGCAAAAGTAACCCCTATATACACGTTCATTGTTGTTGTCATCATCATCATCACCACTGTTATCATCACCATTACATGACAAGAGAGGGGCAGAGCCCAGGCAGTCCCCCAGGGAGGCCTACCAATGCCCCTCAACCTGAGACCACCAGGCACTCACCTGCAGCTGAATAACTGGAGTTCTTCCTCATTGCAGCATGGGAGAATACATACCATAGGAAAACACGGGGCATCTTATTAATAGGGTATAGGAAAGGATCTATTTTAGGATTTGGGCTTTGCCTGGGTAATTTTGGGGTAAGTCTCAGTAAGCAGTGGTTCACTTGACATTGGGTGCTGTCAGAAAGCGGGCACACATCTATGATTGGGTATAACAGTAAATCTTATCTACAGGGAGGGCAGTCTAGAGTGAGGACCGAGCTATAATTAGTAATGAAGCAGTTTAATCTGTGAACAGAGCCTGGAAACACTAAATGATCAGCAGGCTACAGCTGCTGAAATTAGTGTCACTGCCATGACAGAGCCCGGGTGAACACTCCAGTCTCCTCTCCACCAGCTACTGAATGAGAAGGATTGACCAGATCATTTCTGCCTTCTACACTAGGATCCTAGGACTTAAAAGTGGTGGTTTTTTGGGGGGTGTGTATAGAGCAGCACCTAGTGGATGAGAAGAAAAATTGACAAAATGTCATCATGACATGTGCAAGAGAGTTTTAAAGGATGGGACAAAGGTTGGAAGGGTGGCAGTGCTGGGAGTTCAAAGACACCTTAACAGTTACCAGGTCTCCCACGTGCCCAAGCTCCCATCAGCTAATGTTGGAGGAGGCCCCCTGGGAGCTGGGTCTCTGGGTCTTGAGGGCTTGGAGGCACATCTTTTGTGTTCTTCTCCGACTGCCTCTGTGTCCAGCAAAAGGCTCTGCCTCCCGCTGCCTCCCCCCTCCCCCACCTTCCCCAAACCCCCAGGGCTCAGGATGCCAGGACAGTAGAGGGCTCTGGACCAGGCTCAGCCAAGGCACCTCCACAGCTCTGAGCCACTGGTCAGCAGCTGGGCCCGCGTGTCCCCTGTGACATCAGGTCTGTAGTAGGCCGATTAATAGCCCCCAAAGATATCAGATCCTAATCCCTGAAACCTGTAAATGTTAATTTATTTGGAAAAACGTTCTTTGCAGATGAGATCAAGGATTTTGCAATAAGGAAATTATCCTGGATTATCTACCTGGGCTCTAATACAATCACAAGTGTTGCTTATTTAATAAATTGGCAGGGGCCTGGAGGCAACTTGTCCATACATGTGTAAAACAAAGGCCAAGTTATCTATACATGACTAAAGTCAAAGCTAGCTTATTTGTACATGTTGAAATCACCCACACATGCCTAAAACAAGTTATCTGTAAGATAAGTTATCTGACTCTTTGAAATTGCACAACTGCTAGGATGTTCTGACATTCTTTGAACCTGCATCTTGAGTTCCCCCAAACCGGGGCTTTTTTTTTGTGGGGGGGGCTACTGGGGCCAGGGATTGAACCCCGGACCTCGTGTGTGGGAAGCTGGTGCTCAATCACTGAGCCACATCGGCTCCAAAATAGGGGTTTTTGTTGGGGGTAAATAAGTTTTGTTAGTTAGCATTCCATCCCCTTATAAGCTTGCTTTTCTTATTGTTTTTGCTTAACCAATCATATTTTTCCTTGTATAACCTCACTGCATTTACTATATAAACTGCCTCTTTCTCAGGGAAGAATGTAACACTTCTGTCTCCATATTCAGTACTCCCCAATTTGCAAGTTGCCTCCTTTTGATAAATAAATGATCTCTCTCTACTAAATTTTCAAAATTTGTTTTTTATTGTCAAATAAATCCTTGTGAAAGGAAATAAAACAAAAGGAAGTAACTGAGGCTGAGAGACTTAGGAGACCCTTACCTTAAGCAATTTCTCTTTTCTTCTTCTTCTTTTTCCTTATAAAAATTCTTGCCTGAAAGCCCCAACTGGGGACATAATTTAAGTTGCCACCTGAATCTGGACAGTCTGAATTGCAATTCTAAGACCCCAAATAAATGCTTTTGTTGCTTTACTGCTCAGTTTGTTATTTCTCAGTCGACTTTATGTGGTGTCAGAAGAGGGATCTAAAGTGACTGCCACCTCAACTCCACAGCCACTGTTGGATTCAAGCACAGTGTCTGCTACAATCCCTTGTTCTCTGTCATCTCCCTGCTGGCACCGGATTTCTGTTGGTGAATCCTCTCGGATCCAAGCCTCCCTTCCTCAGGTGGAGGTTCTGGCCTTTGGGTGTCTTCCGGTTATAAGGACATTTTTAACTTTGTTCTTCTGGTTGTATTTTGACCTTTGTTCTTTTTGTTTGGACTGGTGTCAGCAGTCCTTTTGGTTGCCCTTCTTGTTTACAGGAATTTCTCCTATTTGGTGAGTACTCAAATATTTGGAATCTCTTCTTTCTTTCTTCCTCTTCTATTCTACAGAGGGATACCTCCCCTAACATTGTGATTTACCTTTGTCCTGACTGAGAGCAATCACATAATCCTTTAGGTGGTCATGGCTGAGCAAAATTGGCAACAGGTTGCTTGCCACTCTCAGGACAATTTCCATGCAAACAGGGACACCTGGTTGCAGGTAGGACAACTAGAAGCACAGGCTGTCTGCCAGGTTAAAGAAGTATCCCATGTAAAGCACACGGTAAGACAACTCATTAGTCCAACCCTAAAAGAAATCCTATCAGGTTTTTAGACTTTAGGATTGCTCTCAATCAGAAACAATGGGTTCTAATTCTAATCGTACACTGTCATCTAACACAGCAACTGGTTCCATGTACAAAAATTATGGTCCTGCCTCATATAAATCCTTGTCTCTCTTGATCAGGCATACTAGAGACTATCTTAAATTACAATGGCTGTAAAAAAACTCTTTCAAGATAACCAAATTAATGTATTTACACACACAATTAGAGAATAGGGGCTATAAGATCAAACAACCTAAATAGGATAGCTTTTTTAATTGGAATTTGGAAGCTTCCAAATGCAATACAAACTTCAAAATTGCCTCTCTCCAAGAAACAAATACCAAATTAACAAATAAAAACTTATCCAAGCATAACTAAACTTAAAACTCTGCCTGAAACTTCTGAATTTTCCAAGGATGCCTCTGTTCCTCTTCTGCCTTCCTGCCCTCCTCCTATTTATCCTAGCTCTGAAGAGTTGCCCTTTTATAATAAGGGCCCTGAAGCTCTTTCAGACCTACCCCTCTTAGCCTCCCCTTTTGAAAAATATTTATTTATTTCTCCTCTCCCCTCCATTGTTTTTGCGCTTGCTGTCTGCTCTCTGTGTCCATTCACTGTGTGTTCTTCTGTGTCTGCTTGTCTTCTCTTTAGGCAGCACTGGGAATCGATCCTGGGACCTTAAGAGTGGGAGAGAAGTGCTCAATCTCTTGCACCACCTCAGTTCCCTGATCTGCTATGTCTATTATTGTCTCTCCTCTGTGTCTCTTTCTCTTTTTGGTGAGTCATCTTGCTGCACCAGCTGTCCACTCGGGCCAGCACTCCTATGCAGGCCAGCTTGCTACACAGGCCAGTTCGCCTTCACCAGGAGGCCCTGGGAATCAAATCCTGGACCTTCTATATGGTAGACGGGAGCCCAATCGCTTGAGCCACATCTGCTTCCCACTCTTATCCCCTTTTAAAGTCAAACCTAAGAAGTAAAAAAACTGCCTCTATCACCTACACTCCTTGAACAAAAGCTAAACTAAGAGTCATAACCAAGGAAATTGCAAATCCTCCTAAGGATCCTCCAGAAACAATAACATGCATTCTTTAATTGACATGCCAAGCCAGCCATGGAATATTTAATTCCAAAACTGCTTCTTTAAAAAACTCAGAAAGTTTTACAAGAATCTCTACAAATGTTACACGTAGAGAGGCTCCCAAAAGGCCCACCAAATTGCTAAGGATTCATTAAATGCCATGTCAAAGGCTTTACCTAGGGAAAAAAAAACCCAGATCAGTCAATAATCCAAACTTATCAATCAGCCAATAAATTAATCTGGGATTAAAAACAAACGATTGTCTCAGACCTCTGGTGCTTATTCAGGTCTTTCATCTTTTGCTGATGCATTTAAAGGGAAACCGTCTTCATTATTTATCAATGATTTAAACCTAATCTTAAAAAGTCCATTAAAAAAATAAAATAACTTAAGTGTGAAGCTGCTCCTTTCAATAAACTTTTTAAACTAGCTGAACATTGTAAAAGAATTCTGGATCAGGATAAAAATTTTTTAAAGACAAAATCATAGCTTAAGAATTACAGTGAAAGGGGGAAATGTGAAAGGAAATAAAAAATGAAGGAACTTGGGCTAAGAGACTTAAAATGGAGTTGGAGAAACCTAAGCCCTTACACCACCCCTGAAATCCTAAAATTGGTTGTTTATTAAGCGAAACCTAAGCAACTAACAAAACCTTTCCCTCTATGAAAAAATACGAAGTCTATTTCTAAGACCCTTGCCCTAATCACCTCCTCCTGTATTCTTCTCCCTCTTTTTCCTTTTAAAAACCCTTGCCTGACAGCCCCAACTAGGAACATAATTTAGGTTGCTACCTGAATCTGTGCACCCCAAATTGTAATTCTA
The DNA here is from genome assembly GCA_026826555.1 of Tolypeutes matacus. Taxonomy (NCBI): domain Eukaryota; kingdom Metazoa; phylum Chordata; class Mammalia; order Cingulata; family Chlamyphoridae; genus Tolypeutes; species Tolypeutes matacus. Next base: position 112,870 of record JAKSZT010053817.1, on the reverse strand, counting down.
AGACTCCAAATAAATGCTTTTGTTGCTTTACAGCTCAGTTTGTTATTTCTCAGCAAACACCCTATAAGAGAAAAGCAGAGGAAGATTTGGCACAGAAACACAGAGGTGAAGGAGATGTGAAAACGGAGCAGAGGGAGATTCAAAGGTGTTGGCCCTGAAGACTGGAATGATGCAAGCACAAGCCAAGGAATGCCTGCAGCCACCAGAAGGTTGAAGAGACCAGGAACAGACCCTCCCCTAGAGTCTCAGGAGGGAGCACGACCCTCCTGAAAATTTGATTTTGGTCCAGTGAAAGTGATTCCTGGATCTTGGCCGTCAGAATTGTGAGAGAATCTGTTTCCATTATTTTATGCCACCAGGGTTTTGGTAATTTGTTATAGTGGCAACAGGAAACTAATACAAGGGTCTGAGGCTTCTGGCACTGCCCCTCTCTGCCCCAAGGCTCCATCTCACCCACATGGCAGGACACAAACAGACACCATGTCCTCCAATCCCCTCTTCTCCATACTCCTCTTGCCTTTTCTCATGTCCCTAATCAAAAGCTCTCTCCCTTCTCCCTTCTGTGAAAAAGAATCTTGAATAAACTAGTCTTCTCCTTTCTCCTTGTGCACAGCAGATTCCTATAGGATCCACCTTACAGGGTTGTGAAAGAAGTCGTGTAAAGCAAGTACTTAAAAACTCTGAAAAGTAAACAATAATAGGCAGATGGGAACGGAAATTGAAGCTAGAAATAACCTGTAATGGAGTGGTTATGGTGGATTTTTTTTCCTCCTTTGTTTTCTGACTTACCCAAGGCAAATGGAGTCCTGGAACTGTGGAGCAGGCATTGAAAGTAAAAATTCTGGGATAAACCCCCTATTTCTAGCCAGACAGATGGAAAAGGCAACCCTGCATGCTGGAGAGTGAAGGGGGTAACCCTGGTTTCTTCTGTTTTTCTCTTTCAGCTCTGCACCCAAAGATAGCCCAGTTATAGAGCTGAACTGCAGCCTCAGAGGTGACAAAGCCACATGACACCATAGGCATTAGCTATGCCCATGGCCAAAGGAACAGGTAAGGGAGGCTGTTGTCTGAAGCATGCGGTGTGTGTGAGAGGAATCCTAGTTTTTTCTTCCTTTTCTCTTGCTGCTTCACCCCAAAATATGACCTAGGCACCTAAACTACACTCCAGCAGAGGGGGCTAAAACACCGTGAGAATGTCAGTAGAACTCAGACAAGGAGAGAAGGCAACGACTTAAATCTGTCTGAAACAATATAAGCCCCAAGCTCACACAGCTGCACATGGACTGAACACACCCAAAGCAGTAGAGCCAAATCTCTGAAGACTGAACTGCAATAGGAACCACCACTCATCTCCTAGTTAACCCTAGTTAACACAAAGAGCTCAGCAAGGGCTTGAACACTGACTTATTTTTCTTTAAAATTCACTAGATTTGGTTTTTATTGTACAGCACACACATCAGGACAAAGTACTCTACACATAACTACAAATCATTTTTGGGAAAAGAGTTATTTAAAAAAAAAAAAAAAAAACAAAAACCCTGCAACTGCTTTAGTTAAATGTCTCAACTTAAGGAATCCACACTGGCAAAGGAGTTCTGGCCCATGAGAGGGGCTCTTCAGCCTCAGGCCCCAGCCCCGGCAGATAAGGGGCTCCAAATGCTGAAAGGTGGAAAGAGAGAACTTGCAGTTTGAGCTTAACTGTGTTGGTTGCTTAATAAAACAACAGAAAGGAAAAAAATAAATGTTATCCAGAAGATTTTAGTAGGAACCATAGGCTTAAAACATGATAAACAAGCTTCCCAGAATTCTATCCAAAATTACACAACATAATAAAGAGCTAGAAAACTCTTAGCGGTTTTCAAAGGAAAGACAATCAACAAATGACCCACGTAAAGGAAATCTCAGACAAGGCAGATATCATAACCATATTCAAATACTTTTAAAACAAATGGAAAGATACAAGCTTTTAGCAGAGAAACAGAAACTAGGGAAAAGAAGCAAATGGAAATTTTAGAACTAAGCAAAAAATTGTAGCTGATAAAAAATTAACCAGATGGGCTCAATAACAGAATGAAGAGAACACAGGAAAGAGTCAGTGAACAATCAGTAGAAATAATACAATCTGCAAAAGAAAGAGAAAAAGAGTGAAAAAGAATTGACAGAGCCTCAGTGATGTGTGGAACAATATCAAAATTTCTAACATTTATGCCTTCAGAGGGCCTAAAAGAGGTACAGAAAAATATTTAAGGAAAAATGGTTGCAAACTTACCCTATTTTAAAAACACAGATACAAGAAACTCAGAAAAATCTCACCATGACATATCTTAATCTGCTAAAAGCAAAAAGTGAAAAAATTAATCTTGAAAGCAATCAGAGGAAAATGACACATTTGAGAATTAGAGTTTGAAGGTCTATGATTTCTCATCAGCAAACAAAGAGGCCAAGTGAGATTGGAATAACATTTTTTAAAGTGCTGAAAGAAAAGAACTATCAACCTAGAATTCTATTATGCAGTAAAAATATCCTTAAAGATTCAAGACAAAACAACAACAATAATAAAGATGGATGGAGATGAAAGAAACTAAGACAATTTGCTCTAAAAAGATGTTAAAGGAACTTCTTCACACTGAAGGGAAATGATAAAAGATGGAATTTAGAACTTTAGAAATAAAGGAAAAACAAAGAAATGGTAAGTGCCTGGGTAAATAACAGCCTATTTTTCTCCTCATAAAATCTTTAATCTACGTATAACTTTTGAAAGCAAAAATTATACCACAGATGACATCAGTGAAAATGGTGGAGTCGGGAGCTCCGTGGGCCTGTCCCTCCACAGAAGCAGTGAGAAAAGGAGCAAACGCTGTAAGACTCAACCTTACGGCATCCCTGAAAATTGGCAAAAACTTACAGAAAGCAAATGAATGCTGAATCAAAATAAATGTGACTTAAACACAGTGGGAGAGGGAAGCAGATGTGGCTCAAGCGATTGGGCTCCCATCTACCATATGGGAGGCCCCAGGTTCAATTCTCGGGGCCTCCTGGTGAAGGCAAGCTGAGAGCTGAGATGGCGCAGCAAGATGACGCAACAAAGGGAGACACAGAGGAGAGACAGTGAGAGATGCAGCAGACCAGGGAGATGAGGTGGCACAAACAACTGAGTGCCTCTCTCCCACACCGGAGGTCCTGGGATCAGTTCCCGGTGTATCCTAAAAGAGAAAGACGAGAAGAAAAGACAAGCAGACATGGAAAGAACACACAGTGAATGGACACAGAGAGCAGACAGCAAGCACAAACAACAATAGGGGGGAGGGGAATAAAACAATAAATAAATAAATAAAAATTATAAAACAGGGGGAGAACTATATGCCCTTTCACTTTGCCTTGCCCTACCCTCTACTCCTGCTTGGTGGTGTCCTGAAGATGACAGCCTGGGTACCTGGTGTGGGCATCTGATTCCCAAGGGAGAGGTGAAGACCTTGTTCCCAAAGAATTCTGTTTATTTTGGTCTATCTGGACTGGCACAAGGTACTTGCCTGGTTCATCTAATTTGGAACTCTTTCAGGGTGGAAGAGCAGCTAAATAGAAGACGTTCCTCCAAAATACTGAAAGGCAAATGAAGGAGCCACTGTGGCTTGTGGCAAAAGATTACATTTGAGACAAACAATAGCCATGCTTAAAGCCTGAAAAGAAAAGTTAAAGAGAGGGTTACTTTGAGGAATAAGTGCTGTGAGAGTTCCTGTGCATAATACCAAATTTAGCTCAGAGCAGGATATGTGCTCAGATAAGTTCTGAGAAGACCCTTAGCTTTCACCTCTGGTTAATCTTTAGGTTCAGCACAGGCAGGAAGTGAAAGGTAAGGCAGAGTTGTGAATGGATTGGCTAAGCATTTATGGAGTGCCCCAATACTGAGCTAAGCTGCAAAGGCCTGAAGACAATTGTTTTCTAGTTTCTTTCCTTTCTTCCTTCCTCCTTCCCTCCCTCTCTCTCTTTCTTTTTTTCCTCCAAACATTTAAGGAAATCTGTTGAACCATCACTAACCATAAACTGAAGCAACCAAAACTTCAGAGACCACAATGGCAAGGAATATAATTTTTCATAAATGGTTTGGAAAAATCACTAAGCAAAATGTCACAAAATAAATAAGCAACTACAGCCCACAACAAGGAACTACCACAAACCCAGAGGTTGGGGAAGAATCCAAGTTGATAGTGGCACAAAATTGTGGACATATTAAATGCCACTGCATTATGCCTAGTAAAGTGGTAAATTTTATGTCATATAAATTTCACGTAAATACAAAAATACACCACAACCTCATTTTTAGAACTAAATGTACAATGTCCAGAGTAAAAAAAAATCACTGAGTGGGTATGATAGATAAGATTTAGAATGTTCTTAATCTTTTTTCTTCTAATTTAGAATTAAATTAGATTCTCTAATTTTTTCTTTTTCTTTTTTATTAGATTTTTCTTTTCATTAGATTCTTTAATTTTTTTTCTTTTTTTTTTTGAGAAGTTGTGCGTTTACAAAACAATCATGCATACCAAACAGGATTCCCATGCATCGTCCTACCACCAACACCTTACAATGTTGTGACACATTTGTTATAAATAATGAAAGAACATCGTCATAATATTACTGCTATCTATAGTCCATAGTTTATATTTGGTGTATTTTTCCCATAAAACATCCTATTATTAATACCATGTATTAGGAATGTATTTGTTATAGTTTATGAGGACATATTCTTAATCCTAATCCATGTTTCTGTAGGTGTGAACTCATTGGAATTAGGGCCTCTTGGAGATGTTATTTTAGCCCAACTGAATGAAGATGGGTCTTAAACCCTATTACTGGAGGCGTTATATAGAGCCAGAAGCTGGAAGTCAGAAAACACTGCAAGAGCAGAAACAAAGGTGAGCATATCGCCATGTGATAGTGATGGATGTAGGATGACCGAATACCTGAAAGTAACTTGTTTCTCTCCCTGTTGCTAGGCTACAAAAAAAGAATTGTATGTAAATTAGAAGGCAATGAAATGCAACCCTCTCTTTCTGCCAAATTCCGCTTTTGGTGGTCAAGAATATCCTGCTGAAGCAATGAAGTATGAAAACCAGCTATCAACCAGGTTAGCTGGACCTGCACAGATGAAGCCCCTTGCTGTCCTCACTTGAACTTGCTTAATTAACATAGTAAATTTCCCACCCAGGGGTGGAGTTATCTGCCCTTTTTTTTGATCATGCAATGTATGTGCAAGCGTGATTTCCTGAATATACTAATCATACAGTTATATAACTAGCTATGTATGATCATCCATATGCATAAAAGCTAATGCATAATCAAAGCAAATGCTAAGTAGTAATTTAAGTATTTAAGCAAAAGCAAAAGCAAAACCGCAGCACGGGGAGTCAGGTCTGAGTCACTTTAGACTGACCTTGGCTCCTTACCTCTGCAGAAGTAATAAATGTGAGTTTGCCTAACTCTCGTGTTGAAGTTTTCTTCGTGCCATCTCTGGTTATCCATAAAGGCCCTGCCTTGAGGCCTAACAACAGGAAATCCAAGGAACCTCAAGGATTGCCTGGAGCCGGCACCAGATCACTACAGCCTTTGAGGAGAAAGCAAGTCTGGTCAATATTTAGATTTTGGACTTCTCTCAGTCTCAAAACTGTGAGCCAATAAATTCCCACTTTTTAAAGCCAAAACCAATTTGCGGGATCTATAACAGCAGCTCAGGCAAACTAAAATAGTAGGCCCAATAGCAGAATGGAGAAAACACAGGAAAGAGTCAGTGATCTTGAAGAACGATCAAGAGAAATAATACAGTCTTGCAGAAGAAAGAGAAAAAGAGTGAACGAGAATTGACAGTGCCTGAGCCATATGTGGGACAACATCAAATGTTCTAATATTCCTGCCATTGGAAGGAGGGAAGAAAGAGGTTGGTTCAGGAAAATATTTGAGGAAAAGTTTATGAAAACTTTTCAAATGTATGAAACATCAATCCAAGAAGATTAAAAAAAAAACTCACCCTGACACATCATAATCAATCTGCTGAAAACCAAAGGTAAAGAAAAAGTCTTGAAAGTACTCAGAGAAAAATCACACATCATACATAAAGGAATAATAATTTGAAGGCTTATGGATTCTCACTTTTAAAAAAACATAGAAGCCAGAAGAGAGTGGAACAGTATCTTTAAAGTGCCGAAAGAAAATAACTATCATCCAGAATTCTATATGCAGCAAAAATATACTTAAGGATTGAAGAATTTAAAAAAGACTGATGGGGAAGCGGCTGTGGCTCAATCAGTGGGGCTCCCGTTTGCCATATGGGAGGCCCTGGGTTCGGTTCCCGGGGCCTCCTGGTGAGGGCAGGCCCGCCCGCGTGGCGTGGTTGGCTGACCCGGCGAGCACGGGCAGCAGGGGGGGGATAAATGAATAAATAAATAAAATCTTTAAAAAAAATAAAAATAAAAAATAAAAAAAAATAAAAAAAAATAAAAAAGACTGATGGAGATGAAGTAAAACTAAGAATTCAACACCAGCCAACCTAGTATTCTTAGCAGGAAGGAAAAGATACAACAGGGAAGCTTGATACATCAGGAATGAAGGAGGCGGGTAGATGTGGCTCAAATGTTTTGGCTACCGACTCCTATATGGAGGGACCTGGGTTCGATCCGCCCCCCCCCGGACCCCCCGGTGGGGAAAAAAAAAAAAAAAAAAAGGAAGAAAAAGCAACAATAATAAATACCTAGGTAAATAAGGTAGCCTATTTTTCTCCTCTTAAATTCTTTAATATATGAGTGACTTTTGAAAGCAAAAATTATATCATGTAGAAGCAGAGCATATGACAATATAACAAAAAGTGGAGGGAAGCTGCAAGGCTTCAATATTTTACTTTAATTTCTAAAATATTAACACTAATTAGACTGTGCAGTGATTGGTATATATAGTACTAGACCGGGAACAACAACAATAAAATGATTAAAAACTCATTAAAAAAAAAACTCAACAAAAATTATGTAGCCCCAATAATCCTCTCCCTAGGAGATATGAACAAAGCTGAAAACATTCACCTACCATTTTCTGGGTGGAAGTGCCTGGGAGGGGACTGCTGGGTCACACCGCGAGTCCACCTCTCCCGGCCTGCCGTGTCCGCCACCGCAGGCGCCACCATGACAGCAGGAAATAGGTGGCACCCCTGCTTCTCTTCTAAGTATCTCTGCCCTCCAGTATCCCGGGGGAATGGGGCAGGTGGACTCACAGGCCTGACACCAAAGCTGCCACCTCGTTCAGGAGCTGCCCTGCATCAGCAGGAACCGCTCTGTGGGCTGCCGGGACCCCTGTCCTGTCCACTCCCTTGGCAGCTCCGGGTCCAGCCAGGGGAAGAGGGGGCCGCTGCTCTACCAATAAGCTCATCTCCCTCACGCCAAGCACCTTCACCCTCAGCAGGATAGTCGGAAGCACGAGAGGACGCCGGCCTTTGCTCCCACATTTCCTCACGCTTCCGTAGCGCGCTCCTTTCCCGCGCTTCCTTGGCGCCTGGGCCTGGCCTCCTGCGTTCTGCGCACGCGCGCACCCATTCTTCGTGCTCACGTCTGAAAGGGTCCCAGCCGCAGGCGGAAGAGCGCTCGCTGGGCCTTTGGCCGAGTGGATAATGGAAAACGCTCAGGGCGCATCTCTCTGGCCCCAGGACCAGGTCTTACTCACCTGCTGCTCTGGGCAGTCACCTGGGCAAGCTTTGCCCCCGCTGCTGCCCCTCGTACTGGGGGGTGAGGGCCTGCCAGGGGGACCTCGTCGCCTCCAGCCGGCTCACCGCGCCCGCCGTGTCCCCTTGGCCCGCGGGGGTCACACAGGGGCTCCTGGCAGGACATCCTCAAGTATCTGCTGACCTTCCACCGGCGGTTTGTCAGAGCCTCGGGGAGCCCATAGCCACCATCCTGCAGACCCTGTGTTCCTTTCTGGGGTCCTTACCTCAGTGCGCAGGCGTCGGAGGGGGAGGAAGCCGGCGCTGTCTGCTCTCAGCCCCACGTGGCCTGCGGCTCAGGGCTGTGGTGGGCACATTGACTCTCTGTTTGGTCCAGGAGCCGCGAGGCGCCTCTCTGCAGCCAGCAGCACCCAGGTGGGCCCAGGACGGCGGGTGCAGAGAAGACTGTGTTGAGGGCCATGGCAGAGGGTGGGGAAGAGATGGCTCTGCAGGAGGAGGACCCCACAGTCGTGGAGAGGCAGGACAATCAGAGATGGGAGTCCGATGGCACTGGGAGTGCGCAGTCTGCATTTAGGCCCCTGGGGGTCAGTGGGGACCTCCTTTCTGCTCAGGCCTGGTCCACCAAAGAGAAAACTCCATTCCAAAAGCTCAGAAAGCAGCTCCACTCAGAACTCCCAGACCTCTCCTGTGCGCTCATGTGCCAAACGAAATGCCGTCACCAGCCCTTCCAGCTCTGCTCCAGGTTTCCTGCCACTGCAGAGAGGCAGGGGTCCTGCTCTGTGCCTCTCCTAGCTGCCCTAGGGGCCACAGAGAAGGTGAGCTGGGACCGCCATGGGTCCATCTGCTCAGCTTCCGTGGTAGCCCAGAAGATCCAGAGGGAAAAGGCTTCCCATGCGACCTCAGGGAAAAAACAAAGGTTGAGGCTCACCCACATCCAACAGTTCCAGGCCCCATAAACGCAAGGTTCCTCTGCTGCCGCATAGGCGAGGGGAACCTCTGAGGCTGCCGCCACCCCCCGGCTAGGGGTATCAAGTCACTGCTGAGGATCTAGATGCCGAGAAGGAAGCAGGGCTCTGGGGCATCAACAGTGCACTGGGAATTAAAACTGAGGCCACCCCAGACTGCAGCGCCCCACAGCTTTCTGGTCCTTTCCCCTGGCCTCCTCCTGGGACTGCTCCTCCATCAGCTGCCCCTACAGCCACCAGTAATAATTCACAGCTGAGATGTGGGGAGGACTCCCTAGGCCCAGGAACCATCCTGGGATCTGCTGCAGTGGCCACCTCGGGGGGTTCTTTGCTTGGAAGAAACGCTGCTGAGCAGATCTCATCCTCCCTTCACTGTCCCAGCCCTCTCCAGGCACGTTGGCAAACCCTCTCCCTTCAGCCCCTTTCGCCTTGCTGAGCCCTGCTGCCACCCCATTATTAGACACCAACCGGCCTGGCCTATGTGTTAGGCCCTGCACCCTTTTGTGGACTGTGAAAGGAGAAGCCCCAGTCCCCCTCCTTCATGTGCAAGCCCATTTTGGGAAGACCCCTGAATGGGGACAGATAAGCCCCTCTGCATCCCAGAGTCTCAGTCTCAGCTGCAGCTGATGCCAGTTCTGCCTTCCCCACAGCTCCCAACACCTCCACCCTCCCCTGGTATCCCATCACGTACAGAATGGAGCCATTGTCTTCTTCTCACAGACCCCCCCTCCCACCACTGAGCCTGGGGCCCCTCCCTCCACAGGCCTGCCAATGGCTGCTTCTGAGGCCACTTCCAGCCCATCAACCAACACATCTGCAGGCTTGGCTCCCCAGTGTGCTCCTGACCTTGGGATCACCCTGATAAGCACCACACCCCTTTCCCCCCAAATACTCCCTTCTGCTCTGGGGACCTCCCACTGGCTCCAGTGCCAGCTTCTTCCTATCTGACCAGGCCCTTCAGACACCCCCAGTGGAAGCACTGCCTCAGTCACAGACACCCAGCCTGCCTGCACTCAGGTTCTGCAGCCCCACCCCAACCTGTAATCTCCCCTTTAACCCTGGAGCCACCCCCCAACCCCTACAGGGGTCCCTAACGCGTAGCCTCACTGAGCCACCAGCTCTGACCACTCTTTCCAGTTTGCAAACCTGGCAGCTCCAGCCTCAGCTTTTACTTCAGGCTGGCCAGCCCTGGGCAACACCACACAGTCAGCTTAGGGGGGTTCGATACCCACAACTCCCACCTTGGGCACCCATGGAAGCACCCAGTCAGCCTTTGGGGCCACCCCAGGTATCTTCTTGAGTACAGCCACTGCCTCTAGCTTTGCAGCTGCCACCTACCTGCCTGGCACTGTGACCAAATATGACATTTGCAGCACTACCCCAGCCCCCTCCAGGTCAGGGGTTTCAGCAGCATGCAAGAGCTTTGGAAGCTGAGATCTGAGCTTCAACACTGAAGCATTCAGTATAAAACCAGAAAGGAGTGGGGCCCCTCGCACCACAAACCACTATGGGGGAACTTTGGGCCTGAAGCCCTGGGGCCCTGCCAGCCAGAGTACCCTTATGGACATCATGGGAGCCAGCAGCCCTAAGGTTACCCATCGTTTGGAGGCACTAATGCCTCTCCATGCTGCCTGAGACCCAGGAGTCTGCCCCTGCAGGGCCTCCTTACTTCCCGTGGAGGGCCCGGCACCCCTCAGAGCCATGCTGGATTTACACAGGCGTCCATCCCAACCTTTATTCCCACCAACCCCGCCTCGAGTGTGGGCACAGCAAAGAGCAGCCTTGCCTTTAGGGCTCCATCATTGCCAGGCCAGTGCTTTACAGGAGATGGGAACTGAGGGGCATCAGCTCGTTCATTTCCCTCTAGGTAGAGCTCCACCATCTCAGGGTCTAAGGCGAAGGCTGAACTGAAGGAGCGGCACCTTGAGAAGTGGCCGTGTCCACTTTCCCTGGGGCTGGATCTTGGGTTGCCCGGTTTAAATGTGTTATGCAAATCAACCCCTGATCCCTGCAATCTTGGAGCCAGAGAGAGATTTCCATTTCTACCACCTTCCCTGCAGTTTTGTTCCCGAAGTTGGGGCATTTGGGGCTGTCATCTTGTCAGATTCCAGTGGTCAAATTACTCGGGACAGGAGAGGAGGCCTCGGCCTGTCCCCTCCAGACATGGAGCCAGCAGAGCCCACGGGTGGCTCCTGCCCTTCTGTATCTCCCTCTAGAATCCCTTGTCTGTCTTCCAGGAATTTTATAAATAAAACTTTGTTCTTTCTCTTTTACGTAATTCTCGTGTATGTGTGTTCTGTAAATCAAGTGTAGAGAAAGCACTGACTCATATGCGTGGAGACAAGTGAAGCCAGACTTAACTGTGGAAAGTTTCCAGCGGTCCAGCTAAAGGGACACAATCGATGATGGCTGACTCCTAAATATTAAAAATGCATTTTGATTTTAAGGGATGGGAGCCCACAGTGAAGTGGGCCCAGGGTAGGGGGATAGATAATTGGGCTGGGGAGAGGAGGGATAGATGGGGAGACTCATCCTTGCCTGTTGGACCTGCTGCCTCTCACCTTCTCCTTGACCTGGTTTGGATCACTCCTAATGCACATGATAAAAACACATTAGCCATGATTATTCTTTTTTTTTTTTTTTTGTATATACATTTTTTAAAAGATTCTTAGATTACATAAATGCTACATAAAAAATATAGGGGATTCCCATATGCCCCACCCCCTATCCCTCCCACATTTTCCCACATTAACAACATCCTTCATTAGTGTGGTATATTTGTTACAATTGATGAACACATTTTGGAGCATTGCCTATAACTGTGGATTATAGTTTACATTGTAGTTTACACTCTCTACCACACATTTTTGTAAGTTATGACAAGATATATAATGGCCTGTATCTGTCATTGCAATGTAATTCAGGACAATTCCCAAGTCCCAAAAATGCCCCCATATTACACCTATTTTTCCTTATTGCTCCCCTCAGCATCTCTGGTGGCCACTACCTCCACATCAATGATAAAAGTTCTTCCATTGCTAGAATCACAATAAGTCTATAGTAGAATAACAGTAAGTCTAGTCTAGTCCATCTTGCAATCCCTAATTCTGAAGATTCTTGGATGGTGATGCCCACTTCACCTCTTTGAGAAGGGGCTTAGATCCCATGGGGCAGATGGATGGGACTATCCTGCTTGCAGTTGCAGACTGTTCCTTGAGATGGTCGTTGTCCATCATCATCTCATTAGCTGTTCTGGGTGAGTCCAATGAACTGGAGAGTAGGTGTTGCAAACCTGTTGAGATTCAGGGCTCAACTGGTACATGGACAGCCCAAAGATTTAAGTCTCTTGGACCTATCAACTCTAGTACTAACTATAGGTTCCAATAAGAAGGGGCAGAAGAGCCATATTTAGGGAAACCACAACTGAGTCCAACTCTGTCACACTGGGAAGCATAAATTCCAAAGTAGGGCCCACTGCAAGGCACCAAACTCCTGAGCTGTCTGTCCTGCTCATAGTGTCTGGATGTCTCCAGCGCCCTGAGGAGCCCTGCTATTTGTGGTAGTATCTACTTTGGCAGTCAATGAGATCCTGCTGAGATGTGCATAAGCATAACCTCTAGAATGACCTCCTGACTCACTTTGAAGTCTCTTAGCCATATAACCTCATTTGTCTTTACCTTTTCCCCCTTTTGGCCAAGGTCTTTTTCCAATTGCATTGTTAGTTGGTGCTTGGCAGTAATTCCTCGGTGCCATGGAGGCTCATCCCCAGGAGTCATGTCCCACGCTGGGGAGAAGGTAATGTATTTATATGCTGAGTTCGGCTTAGTGAAAGGCCAAATTTGAGCAACAAGGAGGCTCCCAGGAGGCAACTCTTAGGCACCCTGTAGTACTAGGCTAAGTTTCAATTTCAAGAGTAAAGGTTAATAAGCACAGTCATCAATAATCAAGGGCCCATCAATGGACCATCCTCCTTCACTAGTCATTGCCCCTGTACTCAGGGGATTCTAGCTGTTCCATTACAGAACGTGGCAGAGATCCCCAGGATGGGAATTAGATATTTCTCTGGTTATTGTGTGAATCTCCACCCACTGTGACAATGCCCCATGAACATCTGAACACATTTATATGCCTTATATGTATGCCCAGGTGAGCTTCCTCCCATGTGTCCCCCATCACTGACACCCCACACCAATGATCCTCCCCTGCCACAGTTGTAACCCTTCTGCAATCCAAAACTTCTTCAAAAATGAAGCCAATAAAATAGTCAAATACAATTAATAAGAAAATGAAATAATAATGATGGTTTTAAAAATAAGAAATAAAATACAAAATAATTTTAAAAATTAAAATTAAAAAATTTGTGATAAAAAATAATGAAAAAATATTAAAACTTTTTTTTTTACATTTTGCCTTTCATCATTGTAAGATCTGTTGTCCTATATGTATAATGACATTTTCTTCCATTTGTTCCCCCAGTGTTTCACTTTTTTCATTTGTCTTCAAAGAAGTTTTCAGTTACAGAAAAATCACATACTGAATACAGGGGACTCCCTTATACCCAACATCCTCCTCCTTTTTGTCCTTCCCCTATTAATATCATTTTATGTATGTATGGTACATTTGTTACAACTGATGTACAAATATTGAAACATAGCTACTAACCATGGTTGATGGTTTACATTATGGTTTACATTTTAGACCACATACTCTTATAAATTTTGATGCAATTTAACATGGCCTGTTTCCATCATAGCAACATCATGTAAAACAGTTTCATCGTGCCCAAAATGCTCCGTTCTAAATTAGACCATCTGAAGATGTTATCTTTAGTTAAGGTGTGGACCAACTGAATCAGAGTAGGCCTTAATTCATATTACTGAACTTCTTTATAACCAGATGCAGTCAGAGAGGGCCACAGAAGAATACAGAGGAAATCAGTGGGGACCAGAAGGGCAGACACAGGAAGGCGATCAGGGATATCGCCATGTGAAGGCAGGCAGAGATGAAAGCCAAGGAACTCAAAGGAATGCTACAGGCTTGGGGAGACAGCATAGTCTTGCTGATGCCTTGATTTTGGACTTCTAGCCTCTGAAAGCACAAACTAACAAATGTTTGTTGTTTAAGACAACCCAAAATGTGGTGTTTGTCATAGCAACCTGGCAAACCAAGAAGTTCGCTCAGCTAATTGGAGAGCTGTTCAGCATGGGAGAAGCAGCAGACATAGCAGACTCTGCTGCCACATCCCAGGGACCCCTCAGATGGAAGTGATGGACAGAGCTGCTCTGGGTGGCCCCAGCTATGTGGGAGGGAGGGAAGAAGTCTGGGTTAAAGGCGTCTGAATGCTCAGAGGCGCCTGCAAGTCATCTGGGGCTTTTTGCTGTAGTGAAAAGAGTTGCTTTAGAAATCTGAATGTCATTACTGAACTTGTGTAGAGTTGTGTTTGTGATGGATGACTCAACTACCCTGTCTGCAACCACATAACACTGCTGAGATTCACAGCCTGTTGGGAACATAGTGTCTTTATTTTTCTTTTGTTTTAATTAAAGTATCATAAATGTATAAAATCTTCAATATCATAATTGTACAGCTCAATTAATTTTCAAGAACTGTACAACCTGTGTAATCACTACCTAGATTTAAAAAAAAAAAACAACTGCTGGAACCAAGCACCAAAGAAGTCCCCTTGGGGACCCTTGCAACCATGAACCTCACACACCTAAGGGTCAACACCGTCCTGTCTATTCACACCATCCATTAATCTTGCCTGATTTTGAACCCCATAGAAAGGAAGTGATGATCCCTATTGTGTCTGGCTTCTTTTGCTCTACATTTTGTGAGATTTGCCCATACAGTGGTACATATTTAAGGATCGTTCAATCTTATGGATCTACGGCTTACAATTTTTGAAATATGGTAAAATTTATTTATGCATTCCACTGTTGATGAGTGTTTGGGAAATTGCAAATAATGCTATATAGAGTGAGCACAGTATGTGCCAGGGGGTGGTTGAGAGGTAGGGCCACTCCCTCTCTACTCAGGTCTTAGAGCAGCACTTCATGTTTTGTCCTCACTGCTGACTCCTGTCATAAAGGCACACCCAGGGTTGGATAAGAGAAGGAACATTTCCTCGGGGCTTACTACACAGGCTCCCGTGTCCTGGAGAAGTGCAGCAGGAAGCATATCCTTAAGCACATTTCTAGTCTCCACTCCCCAAGCAAATTCCAAATTCTAGGGTTGAGAATAAAACCTGAATTTGCTTCCATTTGCTAGAAGTTCATGTCCAGCTGCCCCTCAACACCCTCCAAGGCCAGGGTTTCTGGAGGGTTTGTGTGAAGGGTCTTCTGGCTTGCTTCACACACTGGCTCTCAAAATCCTGCTGACCTGGTCTCCTGGACCAGGACAGGGGGTCCCTGCTTCTCTCAGAACCCATGGCCCCAGCCAGTCAGCTCTTCCTTGTCCCCACATTCCAGACATGGCCCTTTCCTCAGGTCTGTCCAGGTCCCCTTTCCTCCCAGTCCTTCCAAGTCTTCTGAAAATCCTGGAAGTTTCCATTATAAATAGTGGCCACACATCCTGTAGAATTCCTGTTGTCTCACAGACAAAGGGAATTTGGACAAAGCTTTATCTCTAATCTCGCAGTCATTCTTTCTAATGGGTCATGAAAACTATGAGGTTGTTGTGAGGACAAAATATCTCCCAAGTACCTAAGTCACAGGCACAGGACAGTCACTTGCTCTATGGGGTTGGCCCCTGACAGTTACTTCCTGGATAGGATGGACTGGTTAACTGATCAACTGACTGCAGGCAGTGGCAGTATACATGTGATGATTCCTCCAGTGTTTCCATATTAGAGAACAATGTGATTAGCGGTGATTGACAAGAAGAAAGGAAATGGGTGGTGATTAAGAGGAAAGAGGCAGGGAGGTAGTGAGGGAGGGAAGAAGTCAGGAAGGCAGTGTTTTTAATCTCCTCGTCACCTCATTGGTGAAGGTTTCACACCCTAAGGTTTTGGGGATGGATTAACACACAGCACCCGACAAGGACAGATAAGATCAGCAGCAGTTTATCAATTACATGTACTCATAGTCCTGGAGAAGACACACAGGCCACACAGGACCACATTGAGATGCACTTGGGAAAACCATGTACAAGCAGGAGCTGTGGGAGGCAGAGTTTGTAGAAGCAAGAGGCGAAGGTGACCCTTGGTTCTCACATGAGGATGAGGTTGACTTATTTGAGCAATGCCACAGGTTTGCAGAGAACTGAAGCCTACCACTCAGGGATAAGCAGGAATTGTGCCTGGTGCCCATGAAAAGGAGTGGTGTTTGGCCAGGGGACTTTACCTGTGGGAGCAGAGTGGAGAAGAGAACTTTCAGTTAGTACATTCAGGGCCCTCCAGGAATTCCCCCAGAGTCAAGGCCCATGTAATATTGGGCCTTTAAATTAGGCCTATACCAAACAATGTCAGGCACAGAAAGACAAGGAGACATTCCTGGAGGAACAGAAAGACACAGGCATTCTTCCCTGGTCAGAGTTATAATATCTGAGGGCTGGAAAGGGACCCTGGAACTCCTAGACCCACTCTCTCATTGCAGAGGTGAAGCAACCGAGGCCCTGGAAGAGGAGTGTAAGGATCAGGGCCCAAGTTCTCCCCTCAACCCTAACTTTCCTTTTGCAAGGCCATGTAATCACGGTTATTGCCCTGGTTCATTCAGAAGCCAACTTCACAGATTCTGAAGTATCAGATACAGACAACAACAATCTACATATACTTTATTTCCTCTTTCTGTCTCTTTTTAAAATCTATTATTCACAAGCTCCTTCCCATTCCAGCTTTCCCTCTTTTTATGATTCTCATTTTGAAAGACCGGGTCTCTCCAAGACAGTGAGGTCAATGGCACACCACTGTCTATAAAAACTTTCTGCAGCCCTCCTCACCCATTTCCTTAGCATTGCTCTGGTTTCTGAACCCCGGTGTGCACCACTAAATCATACTGAGTAAGCCGGAATAGCCCAGGCAGGGAGCTGGGCTGGAAGTCAGAAGCACTGGGCCATACCCTGTGGAGGGAGCACCAGTCAATTCTGGTTATGCCCTGAGCACTCTTCTCACAGGCGTTTTCCTGCACTGGCTGACTTGGACATGCATGGTTGTTCTCTTTCCCCCAGCTGTCAACACTGTTCTAGGAGGACTCTGGAGGAATCTATACCCAAGAGAGGAGATCTAGGAAGTAAAAAGAGATGAAGAAGAAGAGGAAATGTGAATGTAGAGTGGGTAGGATGAAGAAGGAAAGGGAAACAAGTTTCACATGCATTCCTTTGCTTGCCTAATTTTCTTTTTGGCACTTCAGGAAATTCAGAAAAGCCAAGGAGAACCCTGGGGTGGCTGCTATTGCCTAGAACCAAGCAAAAGAAGATGACAAGAGGATGGTAAAATAGTTCAGACAAGTGAAGGATGTCCTGAAAACACCTACCCAGGAAAACACACCCATTCTGTATGTCCCCTAAGGTGGCCTGGCCATACCCTCCAGGGGCTCCTTAGTTTGGAGGTGAGCTGTGGGTGCCTATGGAGCCCCATATGAATAACCTCAGGGCTTGCCATTTGCATTGTAATTTTTGTGAAATGTGCTCCTGGTCTCAGTCAACATTTCAGTCCTGCAGGTGTCAGCCCTGCCATCCTCACCTCCTTGAGGTCAGCAGGGAGCACCCCCAGTTAATCAATAGGCTGCTGAGGGGTGCGGATGACTCTGACCTCCCCTCTTCACGCCTCTCCAGGGGACTTGCCAAGTGGAGACTGCCCACTGAGTGCCCAGGTTAAATGGCTTCTGTGGGCCATTTACAGACACTCTATGCTGACAGACAACACCCCCAGGAGAGAGCAGAAAACAGCCTTCAGTGCCCTGTGGCTCTGAGTCCTGGGGATGCCAGGGACCCAGGTCTGCCTCTCCCTGGACTAAGGAGTCCTCTGGGTCCTACTGCCCATCCCAGCGAGCTCCCTCTCCTTCCATCTCTGTGCTTCCCCGCATTTCCTGCACCTGTGCTGGTGTTGCAGCTTCTGGTACTGACATTTGTGAAAGCCGCTACCAGGAGGCCTCGGCCTGAGTCTCAGAGAAACTGAAGCTTGCAGCGCGCCAGGAGGTTTAAATCAGGCATGAGGCCAAAGAACAGGAGCTGCCTCAGCACCCCTGAATATCACCTCCCAAGTCAGTTAATTCAGTGCCAGTTATTTAATTTCTGAATTGTATCAATTTAGAATTAGTTTTAGAGATATTCTTTATATTTAATATTGGAGATTTTACAGTCAAATATTTATCTACTACTGGTTAAATTTTTAAATATTTTCTATAAAACGAAATACCTATATAAAAAAGCCTATATAAAAACACTATATAGAAAATATTTTTCTGCAGGCCATTTTATATGAAATTTGTTTTCTTGAATTTTTAGAAAGGAGTAGGATTTAGAGAAAGCTTTTCCAACCTCACGGAGCTCCCTCTCTCCTGCTAATTCTGAGAAATGCTCCAAAATAAGGCAGCCTGCATCCTGGCACTTCCTGACTCTGCATTTATCCCACTCTTTAGTCTGGACCTTCTCCTTCATTACCTCTATTGCTCCTGTCCTTATCGACTTTGATTCTGCACCAGATTGTTGCTTCTCAATGGGGGACTTGTCTTGGAATGACTGCCACCATCTTAACCAAAATGAACAGTTATTCCAAATGGTGGGCAGAAGGCCCTGACTGCCCAAGGAAATCAGAACCAGCCACAAGGATATGAAACTCCTGGCTTTTCTGAGGCAGAAGAAAAATATTAGACACAAGATGTGTGTGGGGTGTTGGAGCCAAGGAGTTAGGTGCCACATGTTGGGGGGAGGGCAGCAATGGGCAAGGTTCCCACCTGCTTGTCACCAACACTGGTGGAGTTCCCATGGTGTCAGAAGAAGGGCTATGGCCAGAAGCCTTTAAGGTGTGTCATCCAGTGAATATGTGATCAGGGTCTTTCCCCTGGTTTCTGGAGAAGGCAGCTAGAGGGACAGGTGGGCAGTGTCAGCTTCACGGGCCTGCAACCCACATAGCTGCTCAGGAATTTTACCTTTCAACTTTTGCTTTGTAAGTGAAATCCAATGAGCCAACAGAGCATGTGCATGGACAGAGGAGATGTGCCAGGTACAGCGAGTGTACCTGCAGCCTCAGGCCTACGGGCTCAGCAGGCAGTGGGCAGTTTGCCAGGGTACAGAGGAGCTGGCCTGACCACCTGGTGCCCATATGCACGATGGGGGATGCCCAGGGGCAGCAGTACCCCAGCAGCGATGGCAGCAGCAGCATCAGAGGCAGCAGCAGGTGCAGCCTCAGGAGAGAGGAGGGGTTCAACATGGGGAGTCTAAGACAGGCATTGGGAAGCTGGCTGGTCTGTCTGTCCTCGGAGCCTATTCATGCTGCATCTGCACAAATAGTAAATGTCCAGTTTGAGTATCAGGGTAGGAACTACTGGTGCTCAGGAAGTAAACTTGGTCAATGAATTCTCACAAAATGAAAGTGAACACATGGATGTTTTGATGCAGTATATCAGAGTTATTTGAATTTTTTAAAAAGTTTAGATTATCTGTTTAAAAACTGCTGAAACATTGCAAAGCAAATATCCACAAGCTGAGAAATAGTAAATCAAATGAAAAGATCATTGCTTTCAGCAGAGAGAACACTTTTCCTATGAAGCTTCAGAAGAACCAAGTATTAATAAGGAAGACAATTGTAAAATTAAACTTGCCTCTAATTGAAGATACAATTTTAGGATGAATAAATCAGCATTTTGAAGTGTATTCTAACCAGGAACCAACTTTTGATATTTGTCTGACCACCATTTCTTACAGGAAATGATAGAGGAAGCATTAAAATGCCTTCTATAAATTTACATTTAAGATTAAATTCAGAATTACATGAAATTAGTTTGTTTGCAGAGTTAAATCTTTTTAGAAAAATGGTTCCACAGGAACCATGAGCTCTAGGTGTACTACAATTTATATTTTGAAATAGTTTCAGAAACTCATCCCATTGTTGTCAGAACCTATAAAATATTCTTAACAGCTCCAGTATTGGTTGTACAGCAGAAAGGACCTTCTCAAAATTAAAAATTATCAAAAATTATATACAATCTTTGAGGAATGTGCTCCACCCTTCCTGCACCCTGGGGTGGCAAAATTCTCCCAGAACATCGGGTGGGGACATCCACCCTCTTCAACTGCTGGGGAAAACTCACCCTCTCTGCACCATGGTGCATCAAAACTTTCTCAGAACTTCAGGTAGGAACATCCACCCTCTTCAACTGCAGGGGCAAACTCACCCTCTCTGTACACAAGTGGGGCTGCTCTCTTGGCCCAAGGAGATGTCTTAAGTCCAGATCTCTGCTTCCACGGTTTTCTTCTTAAAGCCTATTCTCCTTCAATCTCTCCTTTCCATGTTCTTTTTTGTCCAAGCTGACAGTGGTTTTGTTCATACAGCTCTCTCAAAAACTTTGTTGGTTTAGCATGCAGGAAGCAGGGGTCCAAGCCATCAGACAGTAAGACTTTCCACAAGTCTTTCCAAGATAACTGCATCTTCAATTCTGATTTACAAGTTCCAAGTTTAGTAAGTCTTCAAATAGGGCATTTTCATCTGGGAATTTGATTTCCAGAAACTTGGAAGTTCCGGAATCAGTTTCTGTTTTCTTTGTGCCCAAAAGTCCAGTCCTTAATGTATTTCGCTCATCTAGTATTTTGCTACAAGCTGCAAGGAAAAGCCAAGCCACATTCTCCGAGTTTACCTTGGAAAGTTCTTCAGCTAAATGCTCCGGTTCGCCATTTTCAAATTCTGTCTTCCATATAACACCAGAAGTTAATCTTGCTAAGTTCTCTGCAACTTTAAAACATGGATCGCCTCTCCTCCAGTTTCCAATAAGAGTTTCACCATTTACTTCTAAGGCATCATAGAAAGTCTCTTTAGCGTCCATATTACTATCAACAGTCTCTTCAAAGTGATCTAGACCTTTTCCATCAAGCATTTCACAATTCCTCCCAAAAATACACCTTACCCACTTATAAAACCGTTTCAGCATTTTGGTATATGCAAAAGCACTACCCCACTCCTGGTACCAAATTCTGTATTAGTCAGCCAACACGGTGCTAATGTGAAATACCAAAAATGGGTTGGTCTTTATAAAGGGTATTTATTTGGCCACATATATGTACAAAATATTTTAAAGGAAAAAGCTTTATATTTTAGTGCCTTTTCCCCCCTGCTTTTTGCACAATGGGTCCCACGTTTTCATTTTGCACTGGGCCCCACAAATTATGTAGCAGGCCCTGCAGAAATGTAAGAAGTTTCCAAAAAAAAAGAAGTTTCCAGCTCTCCTATATGACAGCACTAGTTTGTGGACAAGGGAGTGGAGGCAGCAGAGGGGCCTTGGGTCCACCATACAAGGTGCCACAGGTTGACCTCAGCAGCTCAGAGGGGCCCCACCCTGCTGTGACCTGCCTCATCTGAGGGGTCCACGTAAGGGACTCCCTGCCAAGGGCATCATGGACCCATGACCAGGGTGCATACCCGGACAGACACCGTCCAGCAGGGGGAAGATCTCACTGTCCACACCACATACCCTCATTGTAGCCCTGGAGCTCAGGATGGATGAGGAAGAGGTGGGTGACTGCAGGATGTGATTTTAAGCCTGAAATGTCTAAGAAATCCCAGGGTTTGATAGATTATGCTTGCTGTCTTATGCAGAAATTGGAACCTGAAATAGAAATTCAGGCATTTCTTGAAAAATGAAGGAATTTATGTTTGCACAACTATTTTGTAGCCATGCAGTCCACACTCAATACAAGGTTGCTAATTGGGCTCTTTTGTGAGAAGGGGCCCTCTGGGAGTCAGGGGAGGCTGAGGGGAGGGGGCAAGGGGAGATATTTTAATAAAAACCACCAATATTTTAATTAATAAAAATTTTATATCCAGATGTATGTAAAATGAAAACATAACCGTCATGAACATACTGGGAGCATGTATATCTGGCCCAATCTGTCTGCTGGTGACCTAAGGAACTCACCATCCTGGAACTTGCCTGCATGAGAAGACAGTTCACAGAGCCCTCCTATTGAACATGGTCGAAGAGCAGATAGCTCAACACGGTGGGAGAGCAGTTAGCTCGTGCTGCTTGGAGCAAAAGTTTGCTGGCTGTAGGATATAGAGCATAGAGCCTGAGACCACGAAGAAACCGTTTCCTAGGCAAGTGGGGACATTAGTATCTGTGTAAATAGACGGATTCCTAGGGCTACACATGCATGGCCAAGACATATGTGCAGAAAGGGTCAGGGTTGCCCCTACACTTGGCCTCGAGCTATTCTCTAAATTCATTGTATAAATAAGCTCTGAAAGAGAGCACTTGCACAGCCCAATCTGCAAAGACTAGGAAAGGTGTTTTCTTTTTATCCTTTTTTGTTTGAACCAGGCATTCAAGGAAAGCTCTGTCAGAACACTAGCTGCAAACAAGCTTAAGGAACAGATGCCTCAGAGTCTAATTTCCATTTTTGATATTAAAATATCAAAATGTCCAGGTTCCAACAGAAGAATACAAACAGGATTAGGAAACAGTAAGTGATGGTCCAGGCACAGGAGAAAATTAAACCTTTTGAAACCACCAAGAGGAGGGTCAGAACTGGGATATGCTAGACAAAGAATTTTTTTTAAATGTTCCTAAATATGCTCAAGAGAAAAGGGAAAACACAAAGAACTAAAGGAAACAAGGAAAACAAAATATGGACACAAAGAGAATATCAATAAAGAGATGGAAAAAAACGAAAAGGAAACAAACATAGCTGAAGACCACAGTAATAGAAATAGAAAATTCCCTCGAGGGCTTCAACAGCAGATTGGAGCTGGCCCAGCATCGGTGAACTTGAATAAAGACAACAGAAATCATCCAGTTTAAGAAGCAGAAAGAAGAATGAAGAAAAATAAACAGAGATTGAGGAACCTGTGGGACACCATCAAACATACCAATATAGGCACTATGGGAATCCCTGAAGGAGAAGAAAAAAAGGAACAGAGTGAATATCAAAATAAGTCATCTTTATTATCTTTATGTATTTTGTGAAAGAGTAACATATACTCATATTAGTAAAAAACGCGGGGAGGGTCGGTGTCTGAAAGGCTAAGAAACTCAGCAGAGG